>SADC01001305.1:0-584025 GCA_004194705.1 Ditylenchus dipsaci
AAGGCATCTTAAATTAGAGTGTTGAGGAAATCTGCAAAGCATTTTAAATAGTATGGCGCGAAAATTTGGAGTGTATAGTCAAGATATGTGTAGCATAGTCAAAACTTCAGATTAGTGTACATAATCAAATTCACATAAGTTTACACGTGGCATTAATGTACGCCAGACTTATCAAGGTGAATCATTTTCTTTTGGTTTGAATCATTTCAAAATGTAGCATTTGAAAAGTTGTACCTGCATTTATAACACAATAGACATACTTTGCAATGCTATGAATAACACCGTTAATAATATGACGCACTTAATCTAGCATGAGGATGAACTTTTATTAAATGAACGGATAAACATAACATCTATAGCTAATATCAAGGGTGAACTAACGTCGGATCAATTTCTTAAGTTTCTTGATTCCACCTCCAATTTCTTTGATTCACTGAGGAGCGACGAATGAACTTGAAAGCTAAATCCAGATCTTTCAACAATCTTCAGAGGCCTGCAATAATGTAAGACGAAAAAATCAAAATGAAAGCAGCACCTCTTGTATCTCGTTTAGTCCCGAAAGCAACTGCTCCTGTTCGATCCTGTCCAATTGAGATATCTTCTTTTCACGCACTTGTTCCATGTAGGCGAAGAATTTTGTTGACAGTGACTTCCTGCTTGTACTTGGGACTGCGATTCTTTGAGCACATTACCGAGTCCTCCGGAAAGTAACCAACTTAAATAATGAAATTCGTTTTTAAAAAAATTTTCATTCGCGACTGTACTTACTGATATGCCCTTCTTTGTCAAATACTTTCACATGCACTTGTTCCAGATCGGTCACAGGAGCTATATTGAATAAATGGCGTAAGGAAATACAAAAAAACGTGTAAAATACCCTTCTTCTCAGTTTGATTTTTGGGAATCTTCAGAATTTTTCGCGAGATCAAATACGTTCATCCTCCTTCATATGTTCTCATCCAAGATTTTCTTCGCTTGCTTCTCTTTTTCCACGAAGGCCATGAACTTTTGAAATAGTTCAGCTAAAATAATATTGAATGCAGTATGATACCCTAACTGACCTTTAGGTGATCCATTGTTGTCCCCATGGGCTTCTTTTCCTTGTACCAGAATAGCGCCGGCTCGATTGAACTTGGAAGAAATCCTTTCTTTGCGTGCTTTTTTCCCATCTTCAACTTTTGCTTTTGAGTCTTGGACGATAACTTCTGAATGCTGGAAAACTCAAAATTCGTCGAAAATTTCGAAAAAGTTTGTTACAAATGTGTTTCAGGACACAAAGTTACCTTAAAAACTCGTCTTAGATTTGATTCCCATCGAGACAAAAAATTTGAATTTTCGCACGATTTTGAATTCGCGCCCAAATTCAAAATTTTGAATTTTTTCGAAAATTTGCTCGCTTGTATCCAACCTACAGCTTTTTTGGCTCATCATATCGACCCAAATTTTTTTTTGTTCGATAGCTGGCATGTTGTAGATTTGCCCTTTTCTTCAGCCCAGCTCCGAAAAAAGTTCGGAACACCCTCAAAAAATCGAAAAATCGAAAAAAAAAATTTTTCTGAAAATTGAAAAAACTGAACCCGATTTTTAGGATTTTTTCATACTCCCCGTGAAAAGTTGCTCGAGAGATGTGCAAAATTTTTTTTAAAAAGTGCCCGGAACACCGAGATCAATTAGCTTTGCAGTTAAATGAGTTTTTTTTCTATAAGGTGATGTAAAGTTTTCAGTCAGTATAAAACGTTACGAAAGAGTTTTATATTAGTTTAGCCGAGCTTAAAAGTATTTTTGATATTTTAAAACGTTGATCATTCAAACCTGGCTTGGATAAATGCTTGACAGTGAAAATATATGTGCTGGAGAAGCTGGTCTGTGCTATCATAACGCATCTTTTCTTCTAGCACTGTCCAAGTATTCATTAAACGTTGCATAAGTTTGAATGTATCGATTGGATTTGACACCTTTTGCAGGCTATTCTCCAGTTGAACATCTTTTCACGATAATTGTCAACAATACTAAATTAAGAATAAACAATATTATTTCAAACTTCGATTATGGAAAGCTTTTTAATTCTTTACTATCAAATATTTTAAGAAGGACATATTTTAGGAGGAGGCATTTTGACTGAAACATGGAGCTTTTTGAACCTCAGGTAATTTTAAGTGATGTAACGAAAGTTCTGCAACACTTTTTTAGTCAATTAAAAAATATGAAATAAAAAATTCTTATCAATAGGATTTGTAGCCCTGCATCTAGGGTGGTCAGATCTGATATCCGATTTCGGATAATATCCGAAATTATCTTGGATTTTTCCGGATGCTGGATATGGATCGGTCATCGAAAGTTTCGGATACCGGACATGGATCGGATATCCTTATCCTATATTTCGGATATCCGACGACCCTACCTGCATCTTCTCCTTGGACATTACCGTATTTCCTCTAATTAGCTCACCGGTGGATTCACTTTTCAATCACCCGAAAATCGGAAAAATTTGAATTCGATCTCGAGTTTTCGGTTGAAAATTATAAATCTGAAAAGCGATATCGGTAGAGCTCGCGGGAACTAAGAAAACGCAATAAACAGCTTGGCAAAATATTCACCCTGTTCCGAGATGTCTGAATCCGCCTGTCCCGCTAACTCGAGGGGTGGGTTTATTAGACGGGGTGGGCTAATTAGAGGAAATACGGTATATTGAACTTTTTTCGGATATCGCATAATTTTAGAAAGTTTAGCTAGAAGGTCCAAACACTTGTCAAGTAATTTTTAGAAGTTGGCAAGCATCTTTATCATTTTCACTATTCAAAAGTTAAACTCAAGTTTAGCGATTCGACAACATCTTAGCACTATCTTTTAACGCAGTTATACCATAATAAAAGCTACAAATCCGGTTTTTTTTCTAATATTTATAAAAATTTGAGCGTTGAGGTATGAATTTTTGAAAAAAAATATTGAAAAATGACTAAAATTTAAGTTTTCCAATTTTTCAGATTTCGGTCATTTTTAGATATTGATTTAGTTTTAAAAGTCATATCTCAATGCTTAGATTTTGAGTATGTATTCTGTATGGTTGAAAAAATTCACCTCTGCAAGCTATCAAGCCTGGCTTTTTTCAGAATAATATATTTTTGAGCGAATCAAATATTTCTTTTTCTAAGTACAAAGCCTTTTGCAATTCAGCGGTAGAAGCAAACAAGTCTACTGCAGTAATTTTGATATAACACAACAGAGCAAAACTAAAAGAATATGACTAGAACATCTGTTTTCCTTATAAATTAGCATTTGGAAGCAAGACTTACAAAAATTTCAATCAATTTTGCTTTCAAAAAATTAACGAATGCTTTTATAGGAATAATTGTGCTTCAAAATATAGTTCAGCAGAAAATATAATAGCCTCAGAAATATTTATGCAAATAGTTTATAAAGATCAAGTCGAAAATATTTTTTTTTCGACACAATAAAAGATGAATGGTATACTTAAATAAACAAAAGTATAGAGGAAGAGACTATGACTAGACTAGAATTTACTATTGCTAATCATTGAAGCATTCAAAAAACATAAAAATTTGTTGGAATTTTGAATTAAGTTTTTTATAATTTATAATTACAATTAATAAGCATAAAATACTATATATTCTCTGTTTTTCAGCTCCACTTCGAGAAAGTGCGTTTTATAAAAATGTGCCTTAAAAAAGATATATTTTCCCAATTTTTAACCATAGTCGTTAATTCCATGAAAAATTTTTGCGGTGCCTACTAGGTTTTGAATACAAAAGCAACATTTGGACTCAAATATAAATAATTTGAGCATTTGGGCTTCTAAATACCGAGTGCTTCGAAATTTCCTGATTTTTTCAAAATCATTTGGTTAGGCATTAAGTCTATGCGAAATTTCTATTACAAATATGTAATTTTGTAGCTGCGAAGCTCCTGTTTTAAACAATATATTAGTATGTCGAATAATTTTTTCGCTTTTTTTTTATTTTGAAATTTGATTTTTAATTTTTTCTTTTTTCACCATGTATTTAGGGAGGCATACGGACGTTTAGCGGTTGGCGGGACAAATGTCCCAAAAACCTCTAAACGTCACACCAAAACGCCAAGATTTTTAGGTGTTTTTTAGGCTTAAGCTTCAGGCTTAGGATTAGGCTTTAGGCTTAGGCTTAGACTTGTTGTTTTGAAATATGTTTTCGTTACAAATTCGGAAATTCTGAGTGGATGATCGGACTCGGCGTGAAAAATTGCCCTGAGAACATAACATAACATGGAAATTTAAAAATCAAATTATCAGTAAACTTTTAAAAAAACAGCGAAATTTTATTGGACATACTGGTATTTTTGACAGTAGTTTGGAAAATAATATAATTTTTGAAATTGCAAAAGAAAAAAGACAACTAAAATAAAATCTTGTTGGACACTTTTTTGACTAAAAATTAAAGCATGTGAAAATCAAGCACCTTGTGCATACATAAAAATCGGTTACGGCCATTTTGTAGAGCTTATCGAGGGCTTCCTAATTAATATTACAAATTTTATTTTGATTTCATATAAATGAGTTACAATTTTTTTAATAAAAGAATTTAATAATTTGGAAAAAAAACTAAAAAATAAATTTTTCGCAAATTTCGTTAAACTGGCCTTATTTGTAACAGTTGTATCTTGGGCAAACTTCACCTGAAAAAATTCCTGAATTAGTTTTTTAAAGCTCTTGAAAAGCGCTACAAGATTAAGCAAACAACTTTTTCATGGATCACAGCGAACTTTCAGTTTTTGAAAAATATGCTTTGCAAGATTTTGCTTTGGGTGTCTTAAGTGAAAGGACCGAAAAAGTGATTTTAAAGGTATACTGGGCTAAATAGGGAGGGAAGGAATAGTAGGGGCCACTTTTTGGTCAATTTGTTGGTGGTTATGTTTATTTTAAAGCTGTCTTACCATGGTTTTCAACTCGAGCCGTGGCAAGAAGAGACTCAATATGCATTTTATGATCAAGAGTACTTCTCGGAATTATGTTTGAGGTAAGTGAGTGCGCGTGAATCTCTCAAGGGGGGCTTGGAGGTGAGATGCGCGCACACACATATAATTTAGACTGTGTGTGTGCGCATCTTGCGCATTTTCGTAAAAAAACTTTTGCTCAAAATCTGACTTTTCGCCTTGGAGGGCCAAGGTAAACTACCTTATATTAGGGTATTCTAACGCGTTTTTCGTCACTTGAACTAGTCCAAAAGAGTCTCTAAATGCATATATTATCAAGAATGCTTCTAGGAATCATGTCTAAAGTAAGTGAGTGCGCGCATCTCTAACTCTCAAACCTTCTGCGCAGGGAGCGCAGGGGGCTTGGAGGCGTGGAGTTGAGATCCGCACACCCACATACCTTAGACACAAATCACTCGAAAGAGACTCTGTATGCATGAAACAAGCATGCATATCAGAGTATACTTATGCGGTAGGTCCCAGTATTCAAAACTATGTTAAACCTCCTTTTTTGCCAATGAGCCCCTTTGAATGGCTCTGATATTACAGTAGCGCATAAATTTTAGAGCCGGACAGCCTCAAGCTTTGTTATCAGTGCTTGGCTTGGATCCTAAGGTCTCCAACTTCGAATAGTGTATTTAGCATTTGATTTTCAGAGAACAAGAATGTTGTTGATGGAGCTATAGTAGAGATTAAAAAGTCTATGGCAAGATTTTTTATAAAACAAGCAAGGATCCTTTGTGTTTGTAAAATAAAGAAGAAAATAAGGCGACTTGAAATATTTCAAGGGTTCGATGTTTGTCGATGAAATGTGCAGATTTTTAGCAGCTTCGTCAGCACAAAGTCCTAAACACATTAGCTAAAAACTGGAAGCACCCAAATTTATTGATCAAATTGGGCCTGATAAAATCAGTTGTGCATTAAATTAGTGCTGATCACTGTGGTGTTGATCAAGCTGGCTTCATCTACAATCGACTCTCTAGCGATGTAAAAATGAGCATTCACAATTTGAAAAAAAAAATCTTTTAAATTCAAGCAGAATCTTTTTTGGTTATAATTTTTTTAAAAAGAAAATAAGCTTATTAAAACATTTATAATTATTATTAAATTTATACTTTTAATTCTTCTATATACAATTCAACAATAGGTATATTTTTCTACAAAATTAACCTTCTTATGTTGATTCATCTGCTTTGACTTTCTGCACATCAATTTTTTGTAAAAAACGTTTTAGTCTTAAAAAAATTCGTATCAGATACTCAACTAAACAATCACGTTGGATAAAGTAGCAGTAAGTTGCGATGATTTATGTATTTGAAAAAAATCTTTGAATTTGAAAGACCTTATGGCCTCCTGAAAGCTTCGGCCTAGACAATACTCTGCTTTTAAGACTTTTGTCTTAGCGGAAAAAAAGTCTAAAGCTCTTTAGAAAATTTTAAGCCAAAGCTGTAAAAAAGAAACAAAAGAGAGAAGATACTCGAGGCCGGAGTGAAAGATGACAGCATTAACAATTAAGGGAGCCAGAATTGTTTTTAACACTCCGAGTACGGGTTGTAAGATTAGGTTACTGTAAGTGCAGAATTTACGCTGAACGCATCTTTAGGAATCTAGTTTGATCACACTTAATCTTTTCAAGTTTGATTAAGAACACCGCTTTTGAAACAAATGACTAAATCTTTTCTTTGGACCGAAAAACTTAGGTTTTATTGGATAGCACAGAAATCTTACACACGTTTGCAAGAGGAGATTTAAGCGGTTATTTTGACATTTTACATGTGAATAAGTTATTGCTATATGATGGAGATAAAATCAAAACAAACTAAAAATATCGATTTATGATGGCCTGAAATATGCTCTGTTTTCAACATGGTATATTGACCCTTTAGACTTACTTTTTTGCAGAAAAACTGATAAACGTGTTCTCCGTCGAATTTCGCACCGGAATATACCGACCTACCAATCGGCCTCGGGAGTGTTAATGTAATCAGGAAGCTATGAATATTTATACCTAAGGCGTCAACAAAACATTTAGCCCATTTAAATCTACAGATTCTACAGGGTGTCCACGGAATATTCACTTTTGTTATCCGATTTTCGTCAAATTTTTCCAAACATTTGAATACAAGTTTTGGTGTCATTCAAAAGCTTGAAGAAAAGCGATCTTTTTTGTGTAAAATACCTGTTCAAATGTCATTTATGAGATATAAAAAGCCCTTATAAATTAGGTGCTAATCTTTGAAGCTTATCAGTGCCCGTCTTATCAAAATAATAAGGATGAAAAACCATTTTTACTAGAAAAGTTCTAATAAACTAGCTCTAACTCGCTAGCTTGACTTAACGCATTGCAAAAAAATTCTGCGGGTTTATTAAGTAGAAGTTCTTGTAAACGCTGTTGCAAACTTCGAGGAATAGAGATTAATATCGAAGGTGTTTTCCAGAAATGCCACAAGAGATGTTCATTTGAAGCATAGACACTTAGAAAAAGCCTTTTCATTCGCTTGTAGAAAATGAAGGAGGCTATGTTTAAAAAAGTTAACGGAAATCTGAAAACAAAAGTGAAAAAAGTTAGTGGGACACCCTGTGTATAATAGAGAAGGGGCTGTATTTTCAACGTTGGGAGCCTAAGGCGTCAACAAAACATTCAGCCATTAAATTCAAATTATTTAATTTTTAATGGAAAGACTTATTTATTAACAAACAAAAATACCGAAGAGAGGAGTAAGGTAAACCTTTTTACAATTCAAAATTTTGAATGATTTTTGATTAATTGTTTTTTCTCTCTTAATGACTCACAAATCGTTTTTTGCTTCTTGCTGATTCCAATTTTTCCATTTTTCGGATTTTTTTTTGTCAATTTTCAAAGAAATTGAGTTTTCAAAAAGACATATCTCAACACTCAGATTTTAAAAAGTTATTATGTAAAATGTTTTTTGTAGCTTTTGAACTGCGCTACAACATAGGGCTGAGATATTGTCAAAGCCCCAATCCCGGAATTCAAATTTTGACCAGTCAAAGTGATGAAAATGCTTGTCCACTGCTCAAAATGACCTTGTAAGTGTTTGGAGCTAAATGATAACTTTCTAATAGAAACCAGACAACCTTTTTTACCTATTTGAAGAGGAGATTCAGCGCTACAAGATTTTGCGCATAAAACATAGTGATAACTTAACTTTAAGAGACAAGGAAGAATGGTTGAAAACGATAATACTTCTGTGAGTGTTAATGTAATCAAAGAGCTATAAATATTTATGACGGAATTTTTTCAAAAAAAAAATGGCAAAAATATCAGTTTAAAAAGTTATAGCCATAGTTAAGGGAGACTTGATCCACCCTGGATTATAGGCTCACAGAGAGCATAACAATTAAATCTTCTAATAAGGCCCCACCTTCTATTAAGACCCCACCTTCTAATAAGGCCCCATGTCTTCAGAGGTGTTGAAAAATAAACCCCCACCTTAAATAACGCCTAATAAGGCCTAAAAGGCCCCCATCTTCTAATAACACGTCCAGAGAAGGGTTGAAAAATAAGGCCCATGGGTCCTTATTAGAAGATGTACTGTATGTAGGTATTAAATATATTGGCCGTGCACAATTTGCACATTCATGCCCCACTTAGTCCAACACATCTGTATTTAGTTTTCTTTGTGACGCATTAAAAGTAAAGAGGGTGCATCTCATTTCTTATTTTTCGTCAAAAATTGGTGTTCGAAAACATTTCCTTTTTAAATAAGCACATTTTCATCAAATTTTACACTGAATTTTAATGTTTTTGTGCTTGTTAGAAAGCCTAATAAACTGTGCGTCAGAAAATTTTATTTCCGTATTTTCTTTATTAGTTACCCCGAAGTAATTATTTTCAACCCCCGACAAATCGAAAAAAAGTTTTTTGATGTTGAGATTGCGGGTCTCAGCCAAATCTGAAAAGTAGAATTAACTAAATCTTGGTGACTGAGAAAATGCGAAGACCAGATTTGCAAAATAAATTTTTTGAGCTGAGATATAGGATGCATGGAAGTAACTATTAGAGACGGGTTAACTATTGGAGCTGGGGTAACTAATAGACAACTGCATACAAACTGTTCAAAATATTTGACTGCTTTTTCTGAGCACCACCCTTTGGGCAGCTACAGCTAAACACATTTTTAAAAAAAGTTGACCAATATTATTGTTATCTCACTGACAATAGAACCACCCAAGCTGTTTTTTCGGCGTGAAATGAAAGGGCTTGGCGACATTTGCGGCTGGGACTTGACGAAAACGAAAATGGCGGCCGCATTTAATACGGCGGTATGCAGGCCTCCGCATTCAAGGGACATTTGCTGCACGACATATGCAGACGGTCAGTTGCGGCCCGACAATTCGGACCTCATTTTTGCACTAAGCAATGCGCGCCGACCCGGGCGCCGGGCCTCCTAAAATCGGTGCCGGCCGTCGGCGTCGGCGCTATTCTGTCGCCGGCGCATAAAAAGTAGCGGCGCCGGGGGTTACAATTGGTGTTTGACGTTTAAATTTTGGCTTGTTGCCGCCAGGATCTTTGTTGGATGCAGTCAGCACCAAAAGAGGTACTGTTAAAAATTTGAATGCCCGTAAACGAGGAAGCCGACGCCCGAAAATGGTGTAATTTTGCCGGGCGCCTGGAGCCGGCGCCCGTTCAGGTATGTCTATTAGAGCATGATACTCTGATAGAGCAACTGGCTGTATTAGAGGAAATACGTTTAAAATGATTTTCGAGCTCTCTAAAATGGTTGGGGTTTTTTTAGACCCCAACTATAAACTTTTTGATAGGTAATAAGGAAGATTTACAGTGGAATAGTACCAAAACAAGTAAATCACTCTAAGCGAGAGATAACTTTTACCAACATACTTAACCAAATTTTTTATGATGAAACAGAAGGGAAATGACTAAGAAAGACGTTTATTCGAAATATGGTAAAGTCTGATTTGACAAAATGCTATGGACATTATCCCCATTTAGAAAAATTATAAGGGTATCTTCACCATTAGGCTTTGAAAATTTTCACCCTTTGACCATCTGCGAGAACCCGGAAAAAGCCCTTTTTGACATCAAAAACGTTCTCGAAAGTGGCGCCCGCTAAATTCACGTCCACAAATGACCTGCCGCATTTTTGGGCCGTAAATTTTGATCTGCAGTTATCAGGTCGCAAATGACGTTCCGTAAAGGTAGCTTCACAAAAGTCGGGCCACTTGTATACGTGAAATCAAGCGCACCAATGTCCTTCCGCAAAACCCTTGTGCAATTTCCCTATGATGATATAAAGACCTATATAAAAAGTGTTGCCATGGTCAGTTCAGTATGTACAATTTAAATACAGACAGCAAAAAACATCACCAGCAGGCAGATAGAAAGTTCCAAAAGTGCCAACTCTCTTCAGTAAGAAAGGTGGGGCGCGAGTAACAAGTTGTTTTGGTTTTTGTGCCCCATATGGTAACAGCTGTTGTTGACCTATATTTCGAAACAGTGCTTATAGGTATTGGCCAAAAAGGGCGGAGCCTAACACCCTCTCATACCTTTGGGCTTGTCTTTGAAAGTGCCCCATAGGTATGGGGCACAAAGGCGGCATCCTTTGATCGGCAAAAACTTGGACTATGTACTACTACTGGCGCGATGTAGTCGCATGCATGGAATTCCCACTAGCAGGAAGAGACAGGGTCCTTTAAGCCGGGTGTTATGTTTTCTTGAATTATTATTTTATGGGTTTTTTATTATTCACCAGCTAGTTTGTATAAGTTTTTCATTTTTTTGTATCTAAAACCACTGAAAAAGAGTTTTTTTGCAAAATTTCTCAATACACGTTTGTTTAATATTTTTGGTTAGAATCAACCTACAGCTCAGGTAAATAAATCAATATTATATGACTAGAACCCGTGGAAAAGATATTGATTTTTTGAAGCAAAGCATATGACAGGACCCTCTGATAAAAAAAGATGTTGTTGTTTGTATCGCTTGAAAAATAAAAACTAATAATTTTATAAATGAAATTGCTGACTTTGATACATAATAAAACACATAATTAATGGGTGCAGCCCAATTAATAATTACGCTCTTTATTATATGTGGGTGGAAGATAAGTTCGTGGCGAATTTTCGAAGCACTACCTTTAAAAAATAATTGTTTTTTTAAATGACCAAAATCCAATTTTTCGGATTTTTAGTCATTTTTAAAAATAAATTAATTTTTTAAAGGTCATATCTCAATACCCAGATTTTAAATGAATATTTTGTAACATGGATTCTGTAGCTCTTGGGCTACAATATGAAAATAAAATGTTGGGGCTTTGATAATTCGCCACGAACTTATCTTCCACCAGTTAATACAAATAATAAAGAATTTAAATCACCTTTCGAATTTATTGGTTGCGAAGAACGGTGAAAACTTGGATTTTCGTGTAGTAAAAATTCCAATTATGACTAGAAAACTGTTAACATAGTAATGTTACATCTAAATAATACGGGTTATATGCATTTTTGATTTGTTTGTGGTCTTGAAAATTTTGACTAACGGAATGCTTTTTTATCCTTCCGACCCGACAAAGTTTTGTAGTACAGTTGAAAAATTACGAAACGTATTTACATAACAGTCTTTAATGTAAAAGTTTCGATTAAAAGTAAATTGAGATATGCTTTTTGCAAAATAACCAAAAATAATCAAAATTTATGTTTCCTTTATTTTTTCCAAATTTATCTCATATTTGCAAGATTTTTTTAAAAAAAAAGCATATCTTAATGATCTCACATTCAAAATTAATGTGGTTAAATGTGTTTTGTACTTTCTTATATACGCTTCTAGTTATTTATGTTGTTACAGTGCTTAATTTGCCAAATGATCTTTAAACTATAACGATCAAGAAATTATAAAACGAGAAAAAAAGACTTTTAGACAATCATTCATCAAGTTAGATAACACATTAGAAGGCTCAAATCCAGGGCTAACGAAAAAGAAAAATTTGGCGTAAATTGTTTTTTACTGGTGACCCGTTTTTTGTGGCATACTTCAGTTTTTTCGCGGCATTTTTCAAATTTTTAGCAAACTAAATCAATTTATGCCTTCTTTAAATCAAATTTTCATTAGCGAAAAAGCAATTTTTAAAAAATCTGTCGTCAACTGTGACCTTAAATTTTTTGTGTGTAATGTATGATTCGATTAAAAAAATTCTGCAGATCAAAACGACATTAATCTTGAAATCAAAGCGATATAAATCTTATATTGTTCTTCAAATTGTATTAAAGCACTGACGCTTAAATTTCAAATGGTCACTCTACTACTTAAAAAAGTACTATAAAATGTCTTTATTTTTATTGTCTTCATTGTATTCAAAATTAAAATGCGATAAATACTATCTTTTCATAAATAAATCACATCGACAAAATACTTCAAACAAAAACAGGTATCTAAGATTTGTGTTTGTGCTATAGCTCTATAGGATCAATATTCAAAGCTTGTTGGAAAATATGCTATGTGTGTTTGGCTCAGGTTGACGGTGGAGAACCTGACAAAAACGAAGAGAGGGTGGAAAGAGACGATAATCGATACCTAAAAATTTTTCTTGGTGGAAATCATGAGGCACACTGGCACATGACTTCAAGGATGTCATGGCTACATTGATTTTTCCTGCTATGTCAGATATAAAAAGAAGCAAAATTTACGCAAACTTAAATTAAAATTTGATTCCAGTTTACTTTTTTGCTAACAGATTTTCTACTGTTTCCAAAAATCAAATGACCCTCTTTTTTGCGCATTACATGGTTATTTAAAGTTATTAGGAGCACAAATGTTTCGGACATCATTTTTATACTATGGCCGGACAAGGGGAAAATTTTTTAGCTTCACTATTTATCATTCAAAGACCATAGAGTGGTTTTAAAACCTTTTACAGTAAAAATTTTATTAAACAACCATAGTCGTATGTAGTTTTACTGGGCAGACCTTCTCAAAATGACATCATAAGTGTTTGAAACTAAATGCTGACTTTTTACAAAGGTTCATCTGTTTTTAAACAAACATGAATATTCCCGTCAAGATAAAGCGAATTAAAAAACTCCTAACTCGAAATTTGTCTTTAGACAAAAGTTATGACCGTTTCAAAACCAGGGGATTTCTTGGAGCACCCTGTAGCCTCGAAAAATGGAAAAATTCAAGTCGATCAATGTCGATCTAAATTTAAAAAACGAATGAGTGGAACTACTAGCATTTAAGAAAATTCAATAAAAAGCTTTGCAAAAGTAACGGTGCATTCTAACCTCAATAATTTTCAGTTTAGAGGGTCGACTTCTGGGTTACAAAATAATTGAAAATGACGACTTGAGAGATTTTTGAGCGCGGAAAACAGATCTTTTCGAGGTTATTTTGGTATATTATAAGCATACCTGCACGCAGCGCTGGCGCGCCGCCGGGTAAAATTCGGTAAGTTGGAGCGCCGGCGGCGAAAAAATGAAGCGTGTCGGCGCCGGCGGCGAAAATTTTGTGAGGCGCCGGTGATTCGGAAAATGGAAAAAGTATATATAGTTTAAGAAGTTAAAGGACCACTATTTTTGCGCGCAGTGGCATGCGCATAATTTGAATTGGCGGGGGACACTTCTCTTTCGTTTCAAACTTACTCTTTGGTGTCGTTTGCCATAACGCGAAACTTTTAATGACCCGGCGCTCCAGCCGGCGCCGGCGCTTTTTTTTATTTTTGGCGAGCGTGCAAGTATGATTATAAGGCCAGGATAATATAACGATGATGGCGCATCACTCAAAAACCTTTGAGTATCACCTTCTGGGCCTGCTTCACCCACTTTTTTTTTATCACCAAAGCGAAAATAACTGGCATAGAATTATAAAAATCAGTACTAGGCAAATTACTCGTTTTCTATCGTAAAATTTTGAACACTCAATTTAAAAATTAATGTAATATTTAGTTCCTTGAAAAATATGTTCACATTGTCATTTGTGCTGTCTGTGCTTTCCACCGCTTTTGTTAGTGTCATCTTACTGCCTGGAGTTCCCGCTCCTCCTGCAACCACACCTGCTTCACCTGCTGCTGGTACAGGAGCTCCACCACCTGCTGCAGCAGGTGGTGGAGGAGGAGGCGCATGCAAATACGATCCTTTTCCTACACCAACTAATTGTGAAGTTGTAAAAGAGACTATCAAAGTAGCTGCGGGGCTACTTTTGATGGTAAGGACAAGTGCTACACTGCAGACAAGTCTCTAGGAGATGGTGGCCAAGGAGAGGGCCAAAAGCCAATCATCGAAGTAGCAGATGGTGGAACAGTAAGCAATGTAGTCTTTGGCAAAAATGCAGCAGACGGTATTCATTGCCTTGGCTCTTGCAAAATTATCGATACTTGGTGGACTGATGTTGGAGAGGTTTGTGTTTTAGTAGCAAAGTACCATTATGAAATTCAAAACTAAGGGTAATTATTGATGATTTTCAGTTTGCCTCCAATCCCCCCTGTCGTTTTTGTGATTTTTCAGTCTTAGGCAAGGGTAGGCCAGCGTATGTTAGGACAGACCTGAACACGAGTCTAAGACTTCTTTGAATCCCTCCTAACATACGCTCAAAAACCCTAGTCTAAGCCTAAAACAGAAAAAAATTCTACAGGTTGGACCAAGCAAAACTCCACCCCTTTGTAGGAAAGGGCTAATTGTTTTAGTAAGAATTTAAAATGTTAACTTTTGTAACAAGTTATATTATCGAGCTATCAAGTAGGGTTGGATTCGGTCGGTTTTTTTGAGATCGGTCGGTTTAAAAAAACCGGTTTTTTCAAACCCGATTTTCGGTTCCGGTTTTTTCAAAATTTTTCGGTCGGTTAACCGACCTGTGCCCAGTTTCCGGTTAATTTTTTACTGTTAATTACTGTTAATTGTTAATTTTTCTAAACCCGGATTCCGGTTTTCCCGCATTTTTTCGGTCGGTTTTTCGGTTTCGGTTTATTGATCAACAAACCCGGTTTTAGGTTAACTGACCGGTTCTGTTAACCGACCGAATCCAACCCTTATATTAAGTTCGTAAAAAATATTTTCTTCTTTTACATTGAAATTTTAATTGACTATGACAAGTTGTCTTTTTTAGAGTTAGAGTGATTTTAGAGTTTAGATCATTTTAGAGTGAGACGTTGATTTTAAAAATCGAGTTATTGTAGAAATTTTTAAACAGAACAAGAAATTTTTTTATTTATGTTTGAAAAGGTGAAAAGCAATCTTATCGATTTTTCAGGATGCTGCTACTTTCAAAGGCAAAAGCTCTCAGGTTTCAATTCAAGGAGGGGTGCTGCGAACGCGTCTGACAAAGTATTCCAACACAATGGAGGTGGCTCAGTTGAAATTAATTGCTTTCAATGTAACACATGTGGAAAACTCTATCGCTCTTGCGGAAACTGCAAAGAGCAATTCAAAAGGACTGTGAGTCTCAATGGCGTGAAAACCACCAATATCACAGCCGACTTAGTAGCCATTAATCCAAATTACGGAGACACAGCAACAATTAAAAATCTAACAATGGTGGGAGGTAGCAAAAAGCCGGTATGTTTGAAAACTGAAGGCAATGACACTAAGGCTGAACCCAAAAAGATGGGTGATGGACCAGACGGCAAGAGCTGCATTTATACTGAGGCAGATATAAAAACAGCATAGAATAAAAAAAATGTAAAAGTATAAAATAGTTGCATGATATTTCCCATCCATATATTTTGTTGTATCTAATTGTCAATGTATTATAAATTTATTTTATATATTTAGAAAGTCTTGTAGCTTTAGGAAAAATAGACTATCGCCTCCAAAATAAAAAGTGTAATCAAAAATCGAAAAAATCGAAAAAAAGTAATTTTAAAAATTGGTTGATGTTTGGTTGGTCTACTCCGAAAAACTGGAGCAGCTTTAATTTTGAAGATAGTTTCTGTGAATAAAACTATTTGGCCCTTAATTTTTGACTCTGGTGCGCAGAACAGATAAATTTATTTGAAGCGATAAATTTATCTATCAGATAAAATTCAAATTATTTTTATCTAACAGATAAAATTTATCTGCCAAATAAAAATATATCTGACAGATGAAATTTTATCGGTCAGATAAAATTCCATTTTAAATAGAAATCATTACAAAATCAAAAAATGGGTTCCACACAAATCTATAGAAATTTTTAAGAATAATATTGACTAAAATATTTAATGGGTTCTGCCGAAAATCCTGGCTGAAAAATTTGAAGACCCATTAAGTATTTTAGACCCTATCATTCTCAGTGACTTCTTCAGATTTGCAAGTATGGAACCCATTTTTAATTTTGTATTAATTTTTATTTAAAACTCGAATTTTATCTGTCAGATAAAACTAATTTGAATTTTATCTGATAGATAAATTTATCGGTTCAGATAAATTTATCTGTTCTGCGCACCACCTTTTTGACGCAGCTAACAGTCGAAATTGAGCACTAGACCAGGAGTTCGATCTCACAATTTTCAACATATACTACTTTCGTCAAAAAGATCATTTTACCCAGTGCCAATGAATATTTTAAATCTTAAAAATTATAAAAAAACTTTACTCTTTTTAAGTTGCAAATAAAACACAATGCTTCTAAAAAACCCCTGAACAAAACTGTACCGTAAACTGTACCGTACTTTTACCTAAATTAGTCATTCAGATTGGTAGCAAACCATAGCAGTTTTATGGGGCTAGGTGATATTTGCGCCAAAAGTTATTTTTGCCAAAACGACATTTTCGGCCATCGATTTCCTTTATATCTCGCTTTTTAGCTATATAAATAGCTACATATAAACACTCTAACAAAAACGGAATGGCCGGAGTCCATGGTTTTACAAAGAGACGTTAAATAAAGAAGAAGCTGTTTGCTCGCAAGCTTAGCTATATAAATAGCTATATATAGCTTAGCTATAATTTTTTTTAAATTGCTTTAATGTGTTGCCAAGAACAACACTAATTTAATGAAATAAAAATATTGATTTTTATTCACCAAACTTTATTAGTCTTCTAGACAATGATTAAGTTTGTTTTTAAGCTTAAAAACAGAAAATGCAGAAAAATGTAAATGCTACAACGAAATTAGCAGCTTTATATTCTAGACCAATAATTTGAAAAAGTCTCGTTTTGAAATTTAGAAAATTTGTTTTCTTTAATAGCTACTTTTTATAAAAATGTTTATTAAATTTAAGTAATTTACGCTGAATTTACTCGTGCTATACCAATGACGACTAGGTGATATTTGCGTGAAAGCCGTTTGCCAAAAACGACATTTTCGCTATCTATATTTGCCAAATCCACATTTGCGCCATCGATTTTCTTTATATCTCGCTTTTTCATTCCGTCTTCTGATTCTCGCTGTATAAACGATCAAATTAGATTACATTTGGTCAGAAATGCATGTCATTTCGTCAAAGAAAAGAACAACGAAAAACAGAAGACGGAATAAAAAAGCGAGATATAAAGGAAATCGATGGCCAAAAATGTCGTTTTGGCAAAAACAACTTTTGGCGCAAATATCACCTAGACCCATAAAACTGCTATGGTTTGCTACCAATCTGAGTGACTAATTTGGGAAAAAGTGAGCTGAAAGTAAGAAATTGCCAAAAAATTGCCAAATAACAGAAATTTTGCGACTCGGTTTCTGAGAGACTTATTTCTGAGAGATCCGTCAACCTACCTCCTTAAAATGAACAAGATATAAATGCATGACTAAAATACAAAATTTATTTTTGCAGTTGAAGGGTGGGTTTTAAAGCACATCGCATTCAAACTAATTATTTTAATTAACTGAGCTACAAATTTTTGAGATTATCAGCTTCTGTTCACTTTTAATTAGAGGCTTACACATAACTCTATCGGTCCAAAAAAATTTTAAAATTGGTTAGAGCAGCCTTTTTGACAAAGTTCTGGCGTTGTATTGATGTACGCGGATCGGGAGCAGGTCATTTCCCCGAAAGTTCATTTCCCCCGAAAATTACATTTTCTATTTTTATCTGCATTTCAAACTACCGTTATTATTTACCTACTCACAAACTCAAAATTTTAATTTCTAGTCAGTCTTTCTCATTTATCATTCCCACTTTGCGCACTTTGTGACCATTTGTATGTATGTAGTTTTTTATCACACTAAAACTATACTAGGGTGCATAGGCGCCTATCAACGCCTTAATCGTATTTTTAATTTTAATGGCAGGTATGTGTTAATACATGACATACACTTCTGATTACCCCTACCCGGTTAACCACACCCGCCCCGTTCTTGCTTACAAACTTACCACCGACCCTCCTCCTCGGATACTTTCCTGGCGAGGGGTATCCAGGGGGTATCCAGGTAGTCTGTGCCTCATTCTAGTAGCTAGAAGGTTTCCACGTAGTTCGGGTCCAATCCTGGTGGTTAAGGTACTTTCCTGTTGGGTCGAGTCCCATCATGGTGTTTGGGAACTGGTGCTTAGGCCATCTCCTGGTGGTTGTGGGTTTCTGCGTGGTTCGGGCCCCACAATGGTGGTTCGAGAACTTTCATGTTGGTTTGGGCCCCACCCTAGTGGTTGGAGGGTATGCATGTGATTCAGGCCCAATCTTAGTGATCACGGTACTTTACTTTTGGTTCGAGCCCCATCCTAGTGGTTGGGTACTATCGTTGTTTATGTTGTATAATTTCCACACAGTTTTAATAAATAGGTTGAATTAACTTTTTCATATGATTTTATTTATTCTCTTTCTTATCTAGAAAGATCTAGACAATTCTCATGTAGAGAGCTTGTTACTTGTTAATAATTGTATATTTTCGGGGGAAATGAATGTTCTTGGGAAATGAAATTTTGGGGGAAGTGAACTTTCGGGGAAATGAAGCTTCGGGGGATATGAACTTTCGGTAGTATAATTGCAGTCGAACTTGTGTATAATATAACGCGGCTCTAATCAAGAAAGAGCGTCTTCTTTTGCCGTGGTATCCCTGTTGATTTTTTTCAACGCGCAAATATCTCGCAATTGTCAATAAATATGGCTTTAACTCTAAAAATCCTAGTCAAAACGAGAGGGGGTCATACTTAGAGAGGGGTCATTAAATAGAGAAAATACGGTAATCTTTTTAATATGACATACCGAGAATTTAACTTACTACTATTCATAAAAACTATCGCACTATCGTGCCTGCTGAAACTATCAAGCACTACTCTTACAGTCAGTGTTGATGTAATTAGTTTTAGGTAACGCCTAGTGATATTTAAGTTTTCGTTTATTTAAGACGTTTTCACTCACAACATTTTATTAAAACAGACTGTGAGAATTTATTTTTTCACTTCCAAAACTAAACTCATTAAAGTTGTGTTATTCTGTCATTTTTCTTTAATGTTTTTATAAAACCAATGTATTACAATACTTTGTGCTTTTGATTTTAAAAATCTTTAAAATATTCAAATACCGTATTTCCTCTAAAAACTCATCCCCCCCATTCAACTTTGAGGACCTATATCTCATGCCAGAGAGAATATTTTGCAAAAATCTTTGTTGCATTTTTTTAACTCCCACGAGCTCTACCGATTCCACTTTTTTAGATTTTTGATTTTCACCCAAAAGTATTCTAAATCTGAGAGAGAATATTTTGCAAAATATACTTCAACTTTTAGTTTGACAAAAATAACTCACGCGGGTGAGTTATTAGAGGAAATACGGTATTGCCAGATTGTAAGCATATTGACGATAATGGTTAGCCATGCCAACTGCCTTGCTGCTGAAGCTTTAGCCAAGGATATATTACCTAATTTTGGTGCTATTTGTCAATAAGTTTCTCTATTGTTATTCTATTTCTTATTGTGTTGTGTGCATGTAAATGTAAGCATTACAAAATCCCAATCCATGCCAATTTTTTGGTAAGTTCAATGCATGGCTCAATCAAGAAGCCAGAGTTACTCCAAGTTTCAATTCGACTTCAGCTAGAGTTTAGAATTTCTGACGCGCTCAAAATCGTGTTTTTACCATATTAAAAATGTTTTACTAAAAAAAAAATTTCGGAGTGTCAACCAACAATTTAAATTTAGCATTAGCACAACGTTTATTACACTTAATACACCAATTTTTGAGTTGGAGGATTAGAAAAAAAAACAGAAGACGCAATACGACAACGTTATCATCTAATAACGTATTTTTTTCGAGAGTCGACTGTAAAAATACGATTTAAAAAACGATAGTGGCACCGATAGGCACCTGTTGCTCTTAGTATGTAATATCGCTTTTTTAAAAATTCGACCTTTGTATTAAATACAGTAGAATCTCGATAAGCCGAACATGGCCACAAAATAGCACTATGCCGCAAGAAGATGAAATTTTAGTAGGCAATTACATCTGAGTAAGACTGTGATTCTACAGGACTACTTGAAAACCAGTGTTATAAATCCCAAAACGACAGCTTTTAATGGATAAAACTGGGCTAAAACTGGATACTGTTCCACTTGTCAATCACATTTTTAACGTGAAGCTGAAATTTTTTTTGAGCTTTAAAACGTTTATAAAACATTTTTTTCATTTTTTTAGATAATATTTACAAACCTTGCTGTTCTTTTTATTTACCATTATATTGGGACTGTAATCATGTGTCTTAGGTATCAGGTATGATTTCTACCCTTTTAAAATATACAGAAAAAAGTTTTTTTGCTTTTGTGTTACAAACAGAAATAGTTTTTATTGATTTTAAAAATTACTCATGGAAAAAAATTTGACAGTAAAAGGCTAAAATTAAAGTTTAATCCATGGAAATATATAATTATTTTAAATTCTTTTTTAAAAAGACATTTTCATTACTATAACTACTTCAATTTTTTAATTATTGTTTCATGGATATCACAAGTTTTAACAGGCGCTACTTGCATATTTTGCATAAAAATTTTAAAAATTTAAGTTCTGAGAAAAGTTTTGAAAAAGAATAACTAAAAATTACGAAAATTCAGACTTTCTTTATTTTTTCCGATTTAAAAAAAGTACTTAAACCATTATAAAATTTTATCCAATAATAGCGGGTAAGCCAGCGTACCGAAGTTGTGAAAACTATCTTACGCACTTATATTCTGGCTTCTGGACATAAATTGTGTACTTTTTACTCAAGTTTAAAAAGTGAAAATTGGTGGAGGGTTTTCGCTACTAGAATCGAAGTTTTTCCTATTTAGAAAAATTCGTCAAAGCCTTTAAAAATTAAATATACAATTATGAAAACTCCCTTTTTTAGAATTATGGGAGGAGTGAAAATTTTTTTGAGGAAAAGAGAAATTTCAGATAGTGAATTCAAGGTCATTAACAAAAAAAATTAACATGAAAAAGTCACAGATCAAAAGAATACGCTAGCGTTCGCTTTTTCGTTTGTCACTTGGTTATGCTGAGAAACAGGCTTTATTAAAAAAGTAATTTGATAAAAAATAAAGTAAAAGGTTGCAGATACTCATTCGATATTACTTTGATCCATGTGATATCTTAACACCAGTCTGGCTTAATATGCTTCTGGTTTCGAATGATTACATCTACTTACATGCCTTTACTCTCTCACACTTTGCGCTAACTACAGAAAGGATAAGAGCAACTATCTCACCCAAAAAATATGAGGCTGAAGGAAAGTTTTACGGAATTTTTTGTACAATTATTGTTGTAAGTCATTTTTTTATTTGTGTCGAGAATCAAACCTATGGCTAAAAAAAGAAAAATATATTGCCAAAAAGAATAAATTTACCGTCAAAAATGAGAATTCTATGGCCACTCTGAATCTATGGCGAAAAACGAGAATTTTATGGCCAAAAACAATACCACCCTTTTTAATCCGAAAATATTCAATTATCTTTTTACACTGTTTTTGTTTGCATCTAAAATCTAAAATTTGTTCAAAATTTTGAACCATCGACTAGTCGAGCCCAACGTTTCCTGAGAATGTTAGATTGGACGGGTTCGACTTTCACTGCACTTAAACTTTCTGACAGCACTTAATGATTTTCCTGAAATAATAAATGAAATTTTAATTAGTAATGCAACTAAAAAAAATATTTCAAAAAACATTTTGAGCATTTTAAGAATTAAGTGTCCCGCCAATTCGAATTTCGGAAATGCATGGTCCTTTCTCTAAAAACCGTGATTTTTTCACTCGAAAAAGAATTTTTCAAATAAAAAAAGGTTTAGAAGTACTTATCCTGCTTATAATACCCCAAATATTTTCAACGAAATTTTAGTCAAAAATAAAAAAGTTATAAAAGTGAGAGTATTGATTAAAAACAAATATAATAAAAATAAATAATAAATATTTTTTAACGATTTAATTTTAGTGGATTATTACATTTTTAGTAGATGCAACAATAATAATTACTGACTTTATTGATCCTGAATTTTCTGAACCCCTTACTCATACAACTCTTATTACTACATCAAACGCAAAATATTTAATCGGATTAAATTATTTTTGCCTTATACTTGTAATTTGCACTGCTGCATTAGATTGTTTTGTATTCTTGAAAAATAGAAAGAACAAAAAAAGGTAAATACCTTAAAATTTAGTTATAAAAAAGTTATTTTTTTCAATTATGCCAGAGGGTGTTATTGTCACTCAGTCTCTAATTATTTCCCGCGTGGCATGACTAGAGTAACTACGCTAATATTTTCCTGCGTCCACGTTTTTTTTGTTTTTTTAGCTTGCGTGTTGCCCTGAATCTCAGCTAGATAACAGAATATCTTATTCAGTGAAAAAAATTTTAATTTAAGAGATCCAGGGTTTTGAATAGAGCAATTTTTTTCAATAAACTTACTCTATCCAGTGGCTGAAATCTATAAATTTTTAAACATTGAACAAGAGTTTGTGGCCTAGTTCAAAAGTTGAGTATCAGGGCTACACGAACTAATCACTAATTAGTTGAAAAAAAATTAATAAATTAAACTGTTGAGCCGGAAAAAAGTATTTTGCTACTAAAAAATACCACAACAAAAAAATACCAAAAAATAGTGAACACTAATTTTTTCAATATTGTTCTGTGAACAGTACCAATTTTTCAGTCAATTTGTCTTGCATATACCGTATTCATTCAAATAAGGCGCCCCGTAGGCGCTTATTTGTTAACCCCTTGCGGCGGGTGGACGCTTATTAGAGACTGGGCGGTAATTAGGATAAATACGGTGTATTTAAGCAAAAAATTAAATATTAACACAGGCTTAACATAAATAAGCTTATAAAATTCGTTTTATGTTTCTTGTTCAATTATCTTAAGAAAGCTATCGTTTAACAAGCATCGACTTTTCAATATTTTTTGTTGTTCTTCTAAATTAGCTATTATAGAAATTCTTTAAGAATGGACAATTATGACCTAAACAGAAGTTATCAAATTAATGAAAATATTGTGACAATGCGACTAGTTTTACCGTTGGATATATCCTTTGCCGTTTTATTTACTTCATACTTGGCTGGAGCTACATTCTTAAGATCACATAAAAGTTCTTTAACCTTAGGGCAATTTTATTCGATTTTCGACTATGTTACAAATGTAAGTTTTTTTTATTTACAGTCGAACTTCTCATTAACATAACTCCAAAGGATCGGCTCGAGCGTTATGTTAATGGGAAGTTATGTTAATAAGAAGTTCGACTGTATTACAAAAGTATTTTGCAACTAGAAAAAATACCACAACAAAAAATCGACGCTACTGTCATATACCCCCCCCCCCAATAATTTTTCAGGTACCTCAAAAACCATACTTTTTTTTGAAAAGTGGTGAAATTATTACGTGTTGTCCCTGAGCCTAATGCCTAAGGCCCAAAGCCTAAGGGCTAAGCCTAATTCCTAAGCCTAAAAATTATTGGGGGGGGGGGGTATATTACAGGTAGGTTTTTTTTGGGGGGGGAGGTATATTACAATAGCGCCAAAAAATTTATATAAAAAAATTTAGCTGCTGAGCCTGCACTCTCTAATCTCTATCATTATATTTTTACGGTTTTTGCAAAACTCTAAGCCCAGACCTGTAACTTTGGAGTCTGGAACTGTGTCGGTTATTTATTTTAAAAATTTAAATGCTCAGTGGATGTGATAAAAGTGACAAATGATCAAATATATGCCTTTTTTATCAACTATGTGAATAAATTAAACAAACAGTATTAATGTACAGCACATACATACGTTAACACTCTAATGGCCCATCGTAGTAATTGCCTGAATCGACTTAGCATTCCTCGCTGAACACGAAGGTAAAAAAATGGAAAAATTCAAGGGTCATTTACCCCTCTGAACCAGCCAAGTCGAGATTTTCGCTAGTGCAACTTCAAAGGGGCTGATCTCGCATATTTTTTATTTATCGATTTCATTTTAAGATTAAAAAAAAGCGGTGATCACGAGTTTTCCATAAACCTTGAAGGGCGGGCTCTTATTAGGACATGGGCTCTAAATATATTCCATAAACCAATTTCTCATTGGCGTCAAATGTGACTTGGGTATGTTCGAAAAATCAGCTGGTGCTCAAATATTTTTATACACATGCACAACTTCTATAGCTCGTTAGAAATAGCAGGAAGTCAGCTTTCAGATGACACATTGTGTAGAAATTTTCTATGTCTAAATGTCAAATGTTTGGCCCGATGAAAACATTTGTGTCATTTTTCTAAAACAGTTTTTTGGCTTGAATGTGCAAAGTTAGATGAGATACAGCTGTCTATTCAGCGATCCCTAAATACCATTTGGTACACAGTGAACCGGAAAGAAATTTTCGACAAAAATTACGATAACAACGTCTTTTGCAAAATTACAGAAAACATCTTTTAACTGCTCGCCATAAATTTTATGAAAAATGTGCAAAATAAAATACTTTAAGCACTATGCACCAGAATACTTAAAGGGGCATGTTCGTCGCCGAAGGGAATATTTTGAAAGGCGGGTACCAGCGAGATTCAAACGAGAATTAACTTGACGAAATTTTAAATAAGCTCGAGGATTAATTATACGTCCAGTAGGAATCGAACCGACGAGCAACTTTCGCAGTCCGTCCCGCTATCCCACTAGGTCACTGATGCTATCAAACCAATGAAGTGTTTTGATTACTTATTCCCGCAGGCTACTCAATTAAAAATTATATTGAAATAATTCTCGTTTGAATTGACCTGGTACACGCCTTTCATAATATTTCCATCGGCGGCGAGAACGCCCTTTTAATGCATCAAACTTTAACTTTTTCGAAGGGCTTAACTTATCTTGTATCGGGAAACCAAATTTGATTAAAAGTGGCGGGTTATCGAGCTTTGACTGCATTAAAAAATTCACAATAATTATGTGATAAAAAAGCTACGTGTGATAAAAGTGTGTGATAAAGTCGCCTTGAACCAGGTATGTGAAAATTTCTCGTACTTTTTTCATTGAATTTCATGTTGCCCAGATTCGGTTTTTCTATGTCAAAACAAGTACTGGGTGCGGCAAGTAATTCCCCGGTTTTTTATTGGCTATAACTTTTTTTAAAGGTTTTATTTTCAATTATGTTTTCACAGTTAGTCTTAGAATTACCGGCGATTTTTTTTGAGTCTAACTCAAAAATAAAAAATTTGAAAAATTTCATTTTTCCGCCTTGGTCCCCCCTTATGTGCCCTAAAAACCAAAAAATACGGATGTTTTGACATAAGGGGGGACCAAGGCAGAAAAGTGAAATTTTTCAAATTTTTTTATTTTTGAGTTAGACTCAAAAAAACACAAAAAAAATCGCCGGTAATTCTAAGACTAACTGTGAAAACATAATTGAAAATAAAAGCTTTAAAAAAAGTTATAGCCAATAAAAAACCGGGGAATTACTTGCCGCACCCAGTACTTTTCCTGCAATACTAAATATTTTTCGGAATTTCTAGCCAGCTTTGACTAGGATGAGCTTGAATGTGTGCAGAAATAAATAGAATCGTTTTTGTCGAACTTTTCGCTCGCACGAACTTCTTGAATTTTTTTAGCGGAAATTTCGAATTTCGAGCGTTCGATGAATATATTTTGGAACTTTCAACACGCAATATTTTCGACTTCCAGTCAATAAGCATGCAATTGATCATGTGTAGGCTATTCTGCATGGTCTTTATTCATTTAGGTTTTTTAAAACCACTTAGAGAAGCTCCGAACACGCTCAAAGTTTTTGAATTTCGAATGGAGCTCGAAAATTTCAAATGTCGAATCAAGCACTCGATTCGAAAATGTTGAGCTCATAACAACCCTAGATAAAAATAAAGCGAATTGTTGGACTATTGTATAAATATAAGCAACTACAAACGGAACTTAATTACGTACCAACCCAATAGCATGACATTTAAAACCTTGAACTAATACTTTTCGGTAATATTAACATTGCTCATACCAAATAGGATTATTTTCTGATAATGAAGTTTCCACTTTTTTTATTTTCGATTTCAATATAATCTCTTAAAGGCGAGTAAAAGTGTGTTTGTTCAATAAAAACTTTATGCAAATATAATTAGTTTCAAAAAGTATGGTAGTTAAACTTTTAAATAAAAATATCAGTAACGAAAAATTTATTAATTTTACCTTTCCGGTGAAGATTGTTTTTGGATTTTTACACTTTGAAAAGCTAAATGTCATTTAATTAGACACCGATTTAGAAGCTTTAAAGGGCCATTGCCGTCCCCGACAACGAGAATTTCAAATGTTTGAATTCGTGCGGGACAGTTCTCTTTCGTCTTTCCTTGTACTCTTTTGAGTCATTCGAAGCAAGTCAAAAGATTACAGTGCGAGACGAAAGAGAACTGTCCCGCGCGAATTCAAACATTTGAAATTCTCGTTGTCGGCGACGGCTATGATCCTTTAAGCTTTTTCAAAGGCGACCGATTTTTTGGAAGTGTAGAAATCTTAACTAGTCGGTTTTTGTTTAAAATAATTTTTTACACAAAAAGATAAAAAAATTATTGTCGTATTTTCTCTAGTTATAGACCTGCCGCGCCCAGTTAAAAATCGTGTTCTTGGCATTGCGTTTTCGACCCACTTTTTAGAGACTGTTCCTAGGCAAGCAAGTTCTCATTTTGTAGGCAATGATATGAGCTAAAAAATGAAGGGTAACTTGCTTAAGAAAAATATTGAAAAAGTAGGTCAAAAAACAGTGCCACAAACACGTTTTTGAATTTAGAGCGGGGGTCTACAATTAAAAAAAACTTTACTTTTCGAAAGCTTGAACCTTTTCGAATGATGATCAAAAAATTGAAAATTATTTTAGGTAATGATTAAACATCTAGACTCTCATGGCTACAATTTTTACAAGTCACTTTCACAGCCAAAAAGAAAATACTTTTCAGCTTTCAAACAATAGAATATTTCTGAAAAGTTTTAGAACATAAAATATTTTTTATGTTCTTTTAATCTTTTGTTTATTTTGCAGTTTGTGTGAAATCATAGTGGGAGGAGGTGCAAGGTGTTTTAAAAAGTGTGACATTATAGTTAACTATTTATGTTTCTTTAGGTATATACTTTTACTGATTCAGAGCATGTCTGATTTAAATGATTGCTTCGCTGCTGAACTATTGGCTAAACAAATTTTGCCGGATTTAGGAGACATACTGCAAATATTTTACTCTCTTGGTACTTTGCTTGTTCTGATAATTTGTGTCTACAAGTATAAACAGCACAAAATTCCTATTCACCCTAATTTTTTGGTAGGTCATTGAAATAACTTGTAAAATATATCTAACAAATATTTATAATTATATAATATATAAGGTATAATTATCGGGGTGTCCGTTCATCCAATTTTGACTGTATCTTTACTATCTATTTTTCCGTAATTTTTTCAAATAATAAGGCTAAAATAGCAACTCAGTGGCGTGGACAGCTGTATTAAGAGAGTAAAAAAATACTCTAAGGCCACTTTTCATATCAGAAATTTTGTTTTACAATGTTTTAAATGTTTTACAGTATTTCCGTGCCAAAAAAACTTTTTTTACATTTTCGATCAAAAGTTTTTTTTTCTGATTCATGTCGCAGGCAGTCCTGTTCATTTGATTCACTTTAAATTTTGCATGTTTTTATTTTAAACGATTAAAGTCAGTGGTTTTTTTAGCACCCGGAAAATTTTTTCACCTATCTTGTAGCTTAGATTCTGGGCTTCAAAGTTGTGGGTCCCTTTTGCTCCGTTGCGATGTTTTTTTGTGTTTTGATACCGATTTATGTTGAAAAAATGGCCTATTTTTTTACCCTTTTCATTCGATTCACTTTTCGGCTATATGCTAACTTTTTTGTACGGCTGGTTTTTTTGAACATTATACATCATTCAGTCGCAAATATCGTCAGCTACAAGATGTTATTCTACATGTCAGCGATTATGTCATTTTGAATTTTTTTTTGAGTTCAAGTCAATCAATAAAAATTTGATCGATTCACTTGAACTCAAAAATTTTGTAAATTTTTATTTGATTCACTTAGTGCATTTTCATTCTTTTATTGATTTCCATTTTTATTTTGAAAAAAAAAAAAAATGACCACTTATTTTCTAGCTTAATAGTGCAGCTACAAGATAAATATTAAAATATCATGCCTCTGTGTTAAAAAAAATTTCGTTTGAGGTCATCGAAAGTTCAAGTGAATCGATCAAATTTTTATTGATTCGCTTACTCAAAAAGTTTGAAAGTTTGGTCAAACAAGGCAAAATTTATAGCATTCCACCACGTGGGATCGAACATGCGACCCATTTTACGCATAAAACACAAACGCTTATTCACATTGTCCTGCATGGAGGAAATTTCTAGTCACACAAATTGGCTGGTCTCTTTAACTAATGCTGGAACGGGAACTGGAAAATTTTCGCCTTTTTCGACACCTGATTTTACGTTGAGCACAAATTGTATAGCGTTTTTCAGAAAACGTAAATGGAAAAAATGAGTTTTTACTAGAGCTGTGCATGATCGACATTTTATATAAAAATAGCAATCTATCGGTCTTAATTTCGGCTAAAAGCATACATCGATTATGTCAATCGGTCAAGAATCGGCCAAAAATATAGATCAAAAACGTAGGCGTTTTTAGCCAACACTTTCTTACAAAAGTGCAATCAGAAAATTAGTTACAGATCAGAAGTGGCTAGTGAATTTTTTGGACTTATAAACAACAAGGGGACCAAGGTAGTCTTTTTGAAATTTCAAGCAAAAATTCCAAAAAGCTGCTTTGGTCGTCCCGGTTTTTTTTCGGTCCGAAAAATTCACTTGCCACTTTTGACTGGTAACTCATATTTTTATCGCACTTTTGTTAGAAAATGTAGGGAAAAACCTATGTTTGCCATTAAAGTTTTTCCGAAAAATGCTGTTTTTGTGGTCAACAGAAAAAATTCCAAAATTAAAAAATGAATAAATCCATCTATTTAGCTAATTGCTGCAAACCTAATTTTGTTGTATATCTACCACTCTGTGGGATCGATAGCAATATGCATCCGCTACCAGGTAATATGAATATAAAAAGAATAAAAAAATCGGCCTTGATATGTCTTGGTGTGGAGCTCGTAAAAAATTGTCTTAGTCCGCAATGTTGTTTTTCTAATTTTTTTTCAAAATACATTTTTTTGAGTTTAAATAAAGAATTTTCATCATCTCATGATAGCTAGAGATGGTGACGGGACGGGATCCCGTACGGGATCCCGTCCCGCCCGCCCCGATTTTGGCCCAAAATCCCGTCCCGTTATCCCGCCCGTTTTTTTTTCGAAAATCCCGGTCCCGTTCCCGTTTTTCGCCTAATCCCGCTAGTCATTTTCAGGAAAATTTTGTCCTAAAAAAGCAATCTTGAGAGAATTTTTTTTTGTGAATTCTCATTTTTTGCAGAAATTTCGTGAATTCGATTATTCCTTGTTTGCTATGTTTGTGACTTCCTTTATTTTTTCACTCTACTTTTAAGCAAGTTCACTGGCTTCTAGGCTAAAAATCATTAAGCAATGGATTGCAACCATTTGCAGCACTGTTTTACTGTTAGCAAATGGCTTGAATTTGGCAATTGAATGCGAATGACCATCAAAGTAAAGGGAAATCACCCAAATTGATAAGTACTTAGTTCTATATCGCGTCAACCTCTACACATTTTGTTTACTGCTCAAAATGTGATGGCAATTTTTTTCAGTCAGAATCAGATAGAAAAGTTATCACACCAAAATTGAATCAGACAATTGGGTAGCTTGCGAAGGTTTGACCCAGCCACAAAATAGTATGTCCGAAGGGTAGGATGGCACCTAATTGGACATTTTTGAAACCGCTACTCAAAATTCACTAAAATTTTAGCGTTAAATAGCTATAACTTTTTTCTTTCTATGCATTGCCGCAACTTCAACTTTATCGAGGGAGGGGGGGGTTTAATTTGCCTAATTTTGCCTATTTTTTCGGTCAAGGGGAGTAATTACCCCTATGACCGCACCTCCCACTCCCCTAAAATATAATCCAACCAGAGTTTTGAAACTTTCTGGAAAACAAACAATTTCGAGAAAACAAAAAATTTCAAAATAGAAGAAATATTTTATTATTTTTTAGCAACAGGGTGACCAAGCTGTTTTCATGAAAAAAAACGACAGGGGGAACCAAAATGTCTTCGGCACCGGCAACTCCAGTAGAACCGGAGTAATCTTAAAATCAGCGAGGCAGAAATTTTAATCTTTTTGAACAGAGTCTTAACGCAGTTGAATTATTGTTATTGAAATTATTTTGCATCGATGTATGTGAGAAAATTTCAATAAAAAACATCCTTTTGAAGCGCTGGGGCACTTTTACTGTGAAATTAACGATAAAAGAAAAATCCCGTTTTTTGGGCGGGATCCCGCCGGGATCCCGTTTTTTCAAACTCAAAATCCAGTTCCCGTTCCGTTTTTATTTTGGCCGAAAATCCCGTCCCGTTATCCCGCCCGCCCCCCATTCGCCATCTCTAATGATAGCATACCTGAAGATATGTTAAAATTTTAAATTTAAGAGTTTTTTTGGCTTAGGCGCAGGAAGAGCAGAGTATGTTAGGACAGACTTTAACACTTTTTATTTTTTAGTTTAAGATACACGTTTGAGTCTATTCTAAAGTACGCTGGCCCACTTTGTGCCTAAGCCAAAATCGAAAAAATGGAAAAAGAATCAAACAAATCATCAGGAGACTGAAGCAGTTTTTTCGGAAGCTACACCCACACATATAGAGCCAAAAGTCTATTTTTCCTAATGTCTCTAATTTATAGTTTGTGATTCGTTATTATACAGATCCGTGTGAAATACTTACACCAGTGTGGCTAAACGTGCTATTATTGTCAACACAATACATTTACACCCAAGCATTTGTTCTCTCACATTTTGCTTTAACCACAGAAAGAATTAGAGCAACTATTGCTTTAAAGACTTATGAAACTCAAGGCTTATGCTATTCTATTTTCTGTCTAACAATTGTGGTGAGTTTTTATAGATAAAAATGATACTGATATCATATACGAAAATAGAAACAAAAAAATTTACGACTCTCAGGATACAAAAATAAAACTTGTAGACTGAAAGAAATTTGTTTAAAAAAGAAGATTGCATTAAAAAAAGTCAGTTGAGTTCTTTAAGAATCCCAAATTTGCAAGTGCAAGTACAGTGGTTGGAATCCTAAACATACTTTTTCACAACTTTAAATATGACTTGACACCGACAATGTCGGTGTCATGAATTGATATCCACAAATTACAAGGTCTGGGAAAAACCAAAACAGCGCCTCTAGGCAAACAGTTAAGATTGGTTTGTACTCTCTCCAGAGCTCTACCCGCATGTCCTTAATGGAGTTCCAATCAATGACCGCCGGAGTTGGAGCATTTTTGACTTTGAACACGCTCTACGTTAAAGCCTTCTGTTTTTAGCTTAAAGAAGCATGCCCACGCTAAGTCTAATTTTCAATTTTTAAATTCCCGGATACCACAGACAAAAAGCTTAAACCATTTTTTGGTGTTTTTGGTCGTGGAAATTCAATTTTTTTATAAAAAGGTACATCTACATTCTGACACAAATTATTTTGGCAAAAAGAGATTCGCGCACAAATTTATTCAGGAAAAAAAATTCAATTGAGCAAATACTCATCCTGACACGAATTGTTTTAAAACAAATTGTCATTGGCTAAAATTGTTCTGCAACAAACAGTTCTGAAAATAACTGATTGTATCTTCCATGCTGCTGTTTGGGGACTCTGGTTTGTTAGAGCCAAAGTTGCCATGTTACCCGCCCCACCCCAAAATTTGAGGTGGGTGTTATTGGTGAGATAATAAAAATAATTTATTATTTCACTAAAATATTTGATTTCTTGCGTTATACGAAGGTTAGGAAACGCACCTATGCCGACTGCAAGATCGCAATGATATTTTAGATTTTTCCTTGTTTCTTGTTAAAACACAAGAATTCTAATTGAATTTTGTTGATTTTTTTGACTAAGTAGAGTGTCGATTCGGCTCTCGGGATTGCCCTCAAGTGTTCACTTCATAGATTTGAACACTATAAAAAAATTCGACTGTAGAGTGAAAAATATTTCATTTTTAGTGGACGCTGACTCTTTTGACTACTGCCGCAATAATAATCACTGCTTGTTTTGATCCTGCCTTTTCAAAACCTCTAATACACACTACTTTCACAACCAGCTCAAATTCTTCTTACCTCATTGCACTAAATTTTATTTTGTTGTTTATTGTAATATGCACTGCTATACTTGACTACATAATCATTGTCAAAAACAGGAATAATAAGAAAAGGTCTGTTGCGTATTCACTTAATGTTTAAAATATATTTGTAGCATTACAGAGGAAGCGCCTATGATCTTAACAAAAGATATCAGATTAATGAGAATGTAGTAACGATGCGATTGATTTTACCTCTAGATATTGCCTTTGCTTTGTTTTTCTCTATTTATATGGCTAGTACCCTTGTTTTAAGATCAGCTAGATCTTCACTAACTCCTGGTCAATTCTACTCTATTTTCAATATTGCTTCGTCCGTAAGTTTTTGGCATTAAAAAAGTATTTTCTTTTATTGATTTTAGCTATTTTTACACAGTAGGAAAATTGAAATTCATACTTCCGTAATTTGCGACAACCACTTATGGACAAATTACACCGGTTTTCCCTACAATATAATTAATATAGCAAAAAAACCACCGCAATATGAGCAAAAAATGGCACTCAAAATTTTCTGCATATTTCGGCTAAAAAAGTTTGAAACCTATAAAAGGGAGTAAGCACTTTTTCACACTTTCTGGCTGCCTGTCCTTATCGTTTTTCTCGTTGTCTGTCGACAATCTTTAAGTTACACACACTGAACCGACTATGGCGAACACTTTTTATACAGGTCCTAAAATCATATCGAAAATACAGCTTGAGTGGTTATCTTGTTGGTGTTTTTAAATGCCTGTCATTATTGCAATGAGGGTACTAAGCCGGATACTGAAGCTGGAAATGTATATATAAATATTGAGCAAACTAGAAAGACCGAAGCTTTTAAACATGTTTTTGAGCAAAAAAACTTTAATCGTGTGAAACTTACTAAATCTGTAAATTACTAAATCTCAAAAAATAATTCAATTTTTTTCACCTAAATCAGACAAAAGACGGGAAAAGCTTAAGTGAAGCAGGAAACTTAATTTTTGACCAGGAATAAAAATGTGAAAACTCTACAATTTTTTAAACATCATTAAAAAAGTCCCCTCAAACTGTAAATTTCAGCTATTGCATCTTCACTCGCTGGTATCTTTATTAATCTACCTATATTACACCAAAATAATCAAGTCCAGAGTTTTAATGGTCAATCCTGAAAAGCAAGCCGCTATTTATTTTGTACATTTAAGGTCTCAGTGGGCCTAGATCTTCAAAATATTAGTTGTTGTGAAATGGAATACAAATGTGAACACTTCTTGTGCATAACACTGCCAAGCATAAAACAAATTTATACTTTGATGAAAAATACAAAATTAGGACTAAAAACAAACAAAAATAAAGTGTCAAAAGGGCTACTAAAAGATTTGACCAGTCTGAAATTTTCTTAAAATAAACGTCTACAAACTTATCTAAGCTTTTTGCCATCACAATAGTTGCTAACACAATAAATAAGACACCTGAAGTTAAGCGGTAATAAAAGTATTTTTTTAATTTGAAAAATACCTGATAATTCGAACTCGTAGTTTGCATCTCCCAAAATTTGTTTGAGCTGAGCAATAATAGGAAAATGCACTAAGTAGATGGGATAAGATAAATCTCCTACTGCAACCAAATATTTATGACTGAGCATCAACTTTTCTTGTTCTCCTTCACTAATAAAGGTGTTGAGCACTAGAATCGAAGCTGTAAAATATAGAGACAGCGCTAAGCTGAAGTTTGTATTCAACCAAAACTTGGTTAAGACAAAATCTGCCGGGTTTAAATTACTAGCAACAGGCAAATGCTCAACAAGTTAGATATAATTATCAAATCTGAATGCAGCATAAATTGTAAGAAAAGAAAAAAAAATCGGCTTTTGTGTTGTTTGGGACCGACCTTGAATTTTAGGGAAACAATCTAACATTTTTTTCAAAAATATTTTGTCTTAAATGTGTTTAAAGATTGTACTACTTATTTGCACCTTTTTAAGCAATTTTATGAAAAAAAGATTTTTTGGTACATATTAAGAAAAATCGCGTTGGTTGCCCAAGCTGATTTTAATACATTAGGCAATATTAATCAAGGTCTTTCCAAACAACACAAGAGCTAAAGTTTTTTCAAATTACTCGTCGGTTTGCTTTCCAATTGAAAATCTATTGTGTTTTGTGTCGGTAAAATTGTGTTGATTTTTCTTTTTTTGTTAAAAAGTTGTACAAATAAGTAAACGAAAGTGCCAATCAGGAATTCCCATAACCTAAATATTAACTTTAAAATAAATAGCAGATTATAAAAACTGGCTTGCCTCAAATGGGTCCAACAATGTGCTGCGAAATATTCAGTTTGGCTATACCAAAATAGTGAAATAAATATTAGAGCACATGTTATTGCCAGTGAACTAAGTAACTTTTTAGGCCTCATAATTAATAAAATTAAGAACGGTGCTATAATATAAAACTGCATTTCTACTGCTAATGACCAGTAATGAAGTAAAAACGTTGGCCATTTAGTCTAAAAACATTGCAAATCAATTTTTAGAAATATTTTTTATATTTAATGTTATTTATCGGGTACATTTTTCATATTAATTTTTTTACTAAGAAGTTCATATAAAGCAGGGCTGCTATCTCCAATTAAACGTCTTACAAAAATCAGATTTTGAACCTGAAAATCCTATTTTCACTAAAATAAGCTAAAATCAAATTTAACCATTTTTAGTTTTTTTTTCAATTTCACGAGATCAAAAAATTAACCTTCTTTGTTGAAAATCGACTCAATTCTGATAAAATCACCCTTTTATTGATCAATCCAGACAGAGCCCGGATTTAAAGTCTATATAAAAGTAGTCAAGAGTCATAAATTCAACGACTCTTTTTAATTCTGTGAATTTTTCGGTCACAAGTTCATTGTATTATTGTTTTGTGTCAAAAATTGATCAAATGTAGTCTTTTTTCGTAGCTAAGATATACTAGTTTTATGTTGTTTTTTGCTAATATTTAGTAGTCGAGTCACAAAAAGTGGCCTTCTAAAAACTATTATGATAAAAAAACCATTAAGAAAAATTTACAATAATTTGCTATAAATAATTTTTGGCTAACTTTTGGAAAACTTTTTAATTCAGACTTTTGCCAATATTATTTGTTTTATTATCACCTGTAATTCAAATTTAATTTAAAAAAAAATCAACCAGTGAAAAAACCCAACCTCGTCAAACAATTCTGGCTGAAACAGCAAGTAGACTAGATTAGCACTGAAAGTGGCTGCTAAAACTGCCTCTCTGCAAAGCTTAAAAGCAGTCTCTTTTATCTGTGTGGTTATGAATAAACTAGCCAAAAAATTGATCAATATGACCGTCGCAGCCAATGGGGCAATTCTTCGCAAGCGGCTAAAGTAAAAACTTTTGATGGTAGTACAAAATTTGTTTCTACTATATTTTTCTCTTAGAATTGAGGTTATCAGATAGCCGGAAATAACAAAAAATCTAAATTATTATTTTTCAAATTTATAACAAATGATTTATAAGCTCACACATCGACACCGATGAAACCATTAGGTAAACCTGATTTAATAATGTGAAACAAGAACACTCCAACAATAGCGAAGGCTCTAAGTCCTTGAATATCCTTTCTATGACCTAACGACATTAAATACAAATATTCTTGGGACAGCTTTAAACTCCTGTGTCAATCAATAGCCGATTTTGTTTTAAAGTTTTGAAAAATGTATTTTTCGTTCATCTATTTAGAACATTAATTTTTATGTATGCAAATCTATTTTTCTAGAGTTGTGAAAAATCAATTTCAAAAATTGAATACCATCCAATAGTTATATGAAAATGTACCTTAGGTAAACAAAATAATTTTCCCAGATTAACTTATTTACAAACTTAAAAATTATAATAGGCCGACATAACGAGTCACATTTCAATCAACTAAAAATTCAGGAAATTTTGGGGTCGATCCCAAGCTTTTTGGTCGAAAATCTGAAATCCGAAAATTGGAATCGGTAGAGCTCGTGGGAGTTAAGGAAACGCAGGAAGCAGCTTTGCGAAAAACTCTCTTCACTCTGAGATGATTTCGACCGATTTTTGAATGGTGTCAAATTTGGCTTGAGTATGTAGGATAAATAAGCTGGTACTTGAATATTTTTATACACATGCATGACTTATTATTTCTTCAGAAAACGCAGGAAATCGGATTTTAGATGACATATCAATTAGGAATTTACAATGACTAAATGTCGAATGTTTGGCCGGAAGAAATAATTGTGTTATTTTCTCCAAAAAAAACAGTTTTTTTGACTTGAATGTGTAAAATTAGGTGGGATAAAGCTGTCTGTTAGGCAAACCCTACATATTGTTGGAAAGAACAATAAAAACTGTACAACAAAACAGACTCTTTAGAGGGTTAGCGACAATTTCAAAAAATTAACAAAAGTTTGAAAAAGCTTTTTGTCAGAAAAACTAATTCATCGCTAGACAAACCTTTGTTTCTGAAAACGGATTTATGTTTAGCATGGTCGATTTACTCCTGAAACTACTCTTAAAATTTTAAAATCGTCGTCGAAATTGGAATTCGGCTCGGATCAACAACTATTCAAATACTGAATCTTCTCCAACTTTGAATGTTTGTTGTGTGGAGCAGAATTTGAATTTCTACGATAATTTTCACTTTTAGATAGCATGTTTATACGCAAATCGATGCTGAAAGAAAACCCGGTGTCAGTATCAACGGTTAGTCTGGCGATGAAATAGTTTTCCGTCAAAATGCTTTTTCAAATATTCGTTAATTTTTCGAAATCGTCGCTCAGATTCCTTATGAAATTTCGCACAAAAAATTGCCCGTCTTACAGTCGAGACTTGTTAAATCCCCGTTAAACCCCTCTTCTCTACTTGATAACTGCCACTCACAAAGTCAAACTAAAATTTTTTAGATCTTTTTGGGGTTTTACAATAACTCTCTGGGGGATTTCAATATAGAAAATATGGTACTTGTATTAATGGCAATGTGGAAAATCCCCAATTTAAAATTTTTTCGTCAACCGACGAAAGATTTTTTTATATAGCCTTGTTTTTTAAATTTAATGGTGTATTTGGTCTACTTTTTGCCTTTATAGCGACCCCAACCACCCCTATACATTGGTCAAACAAGCCAAAATAAATAGCGTGCCAACAGGTGGAATCGAACCTGTGCATGATTTTGGGCCATAAAACAAGCACCCAATATAACGCCGTATCATCACTAATAGCAACTTGTTCGAAGAATTAATCTCAAGGTCCTTTTTGAAATTGAAATATTATTTTGAAATATTAATCTCGCACATCACAATCACTACAGCGACCGATGATATTGAGGACGCTCATATCACCTACTTTAAACCAACCAGATCTAACCTGCTCCTCAACATCAGGCCACAGATATTGGGATGGATTGGCGCAACGACTACGAAGAAGATGGACTTTACGAAAAAATAAAACTGCAAGAAGAAAAGGAAAAAACAACAAAACTTGAAAGATTTTAACGAAGATTATATGTGTGAGTTTGTTGACCAGTATGTTGGAATTTTCATGTGTAAAAATCTTAACTACAAGGAATTTTATATGGTGGATTATCAGAGGCCAGGGAGTTAATACGGTCACTACGGTAACTAAAACTGGCTTTTAAAAAGCATTTAAAATTTTACAAAATTATAGGACATGTTTGCCCAGAGAAATATAGACTTAAAAGATGTCACATAAACTCTCAGCAAAGAAATAGCACATGATAGTGCTTGAAAGTTATACGAAATAAGCTTATAGACTGTCTAGCATATATACTAAAAATGAAACAAACAATGAAACAAAAAATGTCTCAAAAAAAGTTTGAGGTGAGATACTTGCAAACTTCGAAACCCGACACCGGATTGTGTTCAGCATTAGCGATCCACTTGATAAACTGCTCTTTGAATAAAAAAAGTCACTGCCAAATTTCAAATCCCCTTCGAGACAAAAAAACATTTGAATTTTAAGCCATTCTATGATTAAATGTTTTTGTCTCGAAATGGATTTAAAATTTGAAGGTGACTTTGAAAATCAAAGAGCAGTTTTATAAGCAAAATGGCCTTTTAGAACACAAAATACAGTGTCAGAATTTTTATTTTGCAATTATTTCACGTCAAACTGTTATTTTAAGACACTTTGGGCTCTTTTTTACTATGCTAAATAGTCCAAAAGCTTATGATATATGACTTTAAAGCAATATATAGTGTTCTATATAGTGTTCTATTTGTATGCTAATTTTCAATCTGGAATCAGTCTATGGCTACGTGCCTTTGCGAAAAAACTTCCTGTACTTTTTATAAAACTGTAAATTTTTTAATTTAATTTTAAGAAAGCACACATGTTTGTCCTTGGCTATTGTTTTTGGTGCGAATCAGCGACGACTGCACGATTTTTATTGGCAGCCACAACTATCTACGAAAAAATTTAGGCGGAGCAGCTTATATCTGTAAGTACAAACGCTTATTAATGCATTTTGAGTATTGAAAATTGTTTTGTTGATATGTGATCAATGTTTTCTTGAACAAATTAGCTCTTCGAAAATATTAGTTTTTGGCAAATACATCGAGTCTTACGATTTCGAACTTTGTATGTTGGGTGCGAATTGGCTATTACTATTATTAGGTAGAGGCAAATAGCCAACTTAGTTTTAATGAATTTAACAATAAATAAATAAATCTGATTTTCTTTGAACCGTCAAGACACGATGTCTACTTTTTTATTTTTTTATAATGCATTTTTACCTTTTTCTATATTTGCTTTAAGGCAAGTGATACCTCATTTAAAGTGCTTTGATATTTTTGTATTTAGCAGTGATGTTATTTTTGAAGCAACGATTAACGCTTTTTAGTCAGTTAAAATAAGTAATTCACTAATTTTAGCAACGGTCTGTTGTATTCCATCGCCTTTCTTATTATTTTGCCTTCTTGCCTTCCAGATGTTTGTGTGTAAAGCTGGTGTCTAGCCAATTTTTTAACTTTTAACAGAAAAAAATAGAAAAAAAAACAAAATAATTAAATGCAATAATAACTTATTGCAAAATTTTAAAAAGTATGCAAAATCGATATACATTTTGTAACACAAATTAGCGCGAGAAAGGCGAACTGTCAGTATTGTTTACCTTGGGGCTTTGAGTCCTGCTGAGCACGAATATCACGAAATTGGACCTGCGAACAAAGGTATGATGCCCTCAAAAAGCCCAATTTATGCGACGACTAATCAAGGTCAAGTATGAATTTTTCTTTAAGCTGGTGAACGTGATGCAGCATCTTTTTTGCATTCAAAAAACAGATCTTTGCCGGAAAAAAATCGGAAAAAAATAATTTTTGGTTAACATTTAAAATCATCAATAAAAGCCGTTTTTACAATTTTGAAGAGTAATAATGGGCTTTTTGAGAGCATTGTATGTTATGTAGCATCTTATATTCGCAGGTTTAATCTCTATACAGTATCTGATAGATAGGCGCCTGTGGTCTCTTGTTTTGTGATATTCGTGCTCAGCAGGTCTGGAAGCCCGAAGTAAACAACTCTTACAGTCCCTCTTTCTCGTGTTAATCTAATTTTTTCTTCGCTAAGCAAACCTTTAAATTCGACATCGGATGTCGAAATTAAAAGTTTTCCTGGCAGATGATAAGCATGGAGACTTTTTCCCAGCCTAATCAGTAATAACGCCTAAATAAAAATTAATTTTGTTCAATGGCTTGTTTGAGCTTGATTTTTCAATATTGCGGTGAAAAAGAGAAACATGGGTCGACTCAGAATTAAAACGAAGAAATTATTATAGTCGGACTTTCCCGTGCTGAGAAATTTTAAAAATTGATTTTAAAAGCGGCATGAGCAAGCGGCATAATATGCTTACTTGACTATAAGATATTTAAATTTATTTATAGTTATACTATATTGATCATTTTTATTTTTGCAAACTTACGTCCGATATCTTTTCGGAACCGAAAATGGCCAATTGGTCTTCAGCCAGGGGGGGTATGTGATCGATTAATATTTATGTAATTTATAAAATACGATAGTGGCGCAGATAGGCGCTTGTTGCCCTTAGTCTCGTGATAATTAACAAAACCAAAAAACAGCTTCGCAGAACAGCTTTGCTGACCTATAGGGTCCGTATGGTGGGGACTTAATAGAGAATGTACAGTAGTCAACTTTGTCATATTGCTATAAATAAGTTTGAGTTTCCAAAAGTGTTCATTTTTTCATTAGAAAAATAGATTTGATGATAATTGAATAAAACTTTACATTCAAAAAACTTTGAACTTGTAGAACTTTTTTCATTTGCTCAAAAAGGTTTGCATAATTAGTATTCCTTACTCACATAGAGAACGTAATACAAATTTACTGGTTTTGCGGTATTTTCTCATAGAAAGATTTATAGTAGCTGTTTACATTGCTTTTGAGTTTGTAGCCTAGGTTGAACAGCTTTATTAGGATGTTTGACTTGATCATTTAGAAAATGGTCACGATTTTCTAATTCAGCGCTGTAGTTTGAGTTATAAAATTTTTTATTGTTAGTTGTAATTATTATAATATTTATTTTATTATTGATATTTATTATTTATTTTAAAAAATTCTTATTTAATTTTCATTATTATTTCCCGCGCGCATTGAAACATTTGAAATCGTCATGATAAGGAAGAGACAGGGTCCTTTAATTAAAAAAATAAAAGTGTAGAATTTTAATTGACAACTTTCAAAAAAAAACAAAGGAATCATAAGGAGGATGAAAGGGCTGTCATACGGCGGAAAAAATCATGCATTTCTTATGATTTTTTGATTATGAGCATTCGTGTTTACTTTTTTCGCAGTTTTAACAGATAGCTATAAAGCAAAGACACAGCAAGGAATTTTGTTTTGAATACGATCCAGAGAGTCAAAAAGTTAATATGATTGAATTTATTTGTTGAAAGCTTACACTTAAAGATCAAACACTTCTAGACTAAGGTTGACCAATAGTCAATTGACCGGTGAATTAATATTTTTTGACCGGTATACAAGAAATCGGTCAATTATTCCCCGTTATTTTATGGCATATTTGCGTTTTCACTACATTTTTATTACTTTTATACCACGAAAAAGGCCTGAGTAGTACAAAAAATTTCCCGAAATTCTCCCAACAACCAACGCTTAAGGAACTAGGCTAAGTCAATGGCGGTTGTGAAAGTAAATGTGAAAGTAAAAGAAATTTTTTTGTTAAATAAGATGTGAAACTTTTTTGACTTTTTTTCGCAAAGTTACTCTATGCAAATGTTCCCACCGAATAAAAATGGTCAGATGGACATTTGAAACAAAAAAATTCGATTTTTACAATGGTCCCCTGGGAGTACTCCCCCGATTCATGTCTTGCAAGGGAACCTTGAGAATTATCTTTTTTCAAAAATTTCATTTTTTTGTAGATTCATGCAGGGAACCTGAGAGTGCATAATAAAGTGCTATCTCTTTTCCCAGATCAACTGAAAAACTAGAGGACAGAATCACCGCTTTTTCTGTATGCCGAAAAAACCTATGATGGTTACAGGGTTTCTAGCTTTTTATCATGGTTTCTAGTTTTCTTTGAATCTATGAATTTCTGTGAATCTGCAAAAAATAGATTTCAATGATATTTTTGAAAAAAAATATAATTCTGAAGGTTCCCTTGTAAGACAGGAATCGAGGGAGTACTCACACAGGGGGACCAAGGCGAAAATCGAAAAAAATTTCTGTTTCAAATGTGCATCCGACCATTTTTACTCGGTGGGAACATTTGCATATAGTAACTTTGCGAAAAAATTTTACACCTTATTGAACAAAAAAATTTCTCTAGACTCAGGAAGTTAGGGGTTTTATGTCAAATTTCCTCCCCTAATGTCATAGCCCCTTTAAAGTAACCAGCGTTTGAGAAACGTTTGATTTTCCCGGCGTGATAACAACAGTGAAGCAGATGCATTTTTTTAAGTTATCGTTATGGTTCATTTTTAAAATGTTTTACTATTAGGCATGGACCGCCAGTCTCTTAAGGCTTATTTGAGTTTGTTTGAAAGCTGCATTTCCCTGAGCAGCCATTTCATCGCTATCGCTTTGTTTTCCCGACTGCTCTACTACGCAATATTCAAACGAAAAGTTATGAGTGTAGGCCAGCTGTCCCATTCCATGCTGGCCTTTATGTTGTCTCATGTTCTTCTATCTTGTACCTCTTTTTGGTACTTGCTCTACGTAATTATCAATTGGACACCTAACTTTGTAATAAGTTACAACAAACAAATATTGTACTGGCTTGGATTAGTAGACTCTAATCACATTTATATAACCCCTATCCCAGTGCTATTCCTGACTCTGGATAGATGCTTTTCTTTAGCGTATCCAAACAATTATGGAACCAAGCAAAGAAAAATTATGCTCCTATTCACTTTTATGCTCTTTGTATTTGTATATTTCATTTTCACTCTGGTCAACTTGATGGAATTTCCATTAGATGTAGAAAAAGGTAGCTTATTCAATTTTAAAACAAAACGTTTAAAAGTTTTTGCACATCTCAACATTTTTTTGAAACATTCAAAGCAGTCTTATGGTAGAAATCTTAAAAATTACAAGAAAACTTTTACACAGAATCTGTTTCGATCAAGATGTTCTATATAAATATACTAGTTTTGGGTGTTAAAATCTTACAATTTGTTAGTATTTTTTTTAGAATTTCACGTCAAAATCTTATGTTGTGAAACTAACAGAATAATTTATGCCACAAATGTACTTATTTTGAGCAAGTGTTCGAGCAAATTCCTAAAATTTTTCAATCATTCATCCTGAGCTTTTTTTGGTATAGAGGTCTACCTATTACTGTAAGATTTTTGAATTCTACCCTTTTCGGAGAGTTCTTTGTGCCACATGTTTGAGCTTGATTCAATATGCGCTGGTCTTTTTTAAATTCGAATTTTTTTAATAAAGATACAATAACAGGCAATTTAATACACCTCACCGGACTTACTTTACCAGATCAAGGTAGTTATTCCGTTTGTCTCCTCTCCAGGAATTTTAGTATTGCTGAAACCGAAACCGGAATAAAAAACCGGAACACAATAATTTTTGTGAACAAGCCATCACTAACAAAGTGATTGCCATGAAAAGTTTTTAAATTTTTTTTGTCCAAAATGGGGGAGGGAGATGGCAAATTAAATAAGTACTCAGATGGTGGTAAAACGTAGCTATATTGTCTTAAGAATTTTAGAAATTGCAGAGGTGGCCTTTCAAAAATCAAGGCATCAAATCAGTCCTGCCCTAGGTGCTAGAACTGTATTGTACACAAAAAATGCACAATATTTTGCAAAGATAAATGATGTGGCCAAAAAGCATCACAATAAAAAAACATGGCATTGTGAAACTTTGCTACATCTATTTTTATGATTTATAATAATTTTTTAGTTTCCAATTGCGTGAATTTTGCGTGTATGATGGTTAAGTACAGACAAATGCCTCAGTTATATTGCAAACTATTCTTTGGATATATAAACACACTACTCACCTTATTTTTTTTTATTTTCAAAGGGAGAAACCACAGCATAAACATTGTTTGTTTATTTAATTTTTTTCATCTATCTATCGGTAAATTTATTTAATTTTTAGAAGAACAGAGCTATAAAAGTCACTTTGATTGTGGAAATCTGCTTTAATATTTTGCCTACAACTTTTAATTTTCTAGCCTTAACTTTTGTAAGTTCCTATGATTGAGTTTTTTTTAGTTAAGGTGTTGTTATTTCGAGGTTGAATGTATATTTTTAATGTATTATTTGTCAATACAGTCTAGCCTCAATTCACTTTTTCGGGATCACTTTTGGGGACGTTTGATCGATCGGGGTTCGTAAGTCCAGATATGAAAGGGGTATGCCCGTCGGTATAACGACGACTCGATACACATTGTGACTCGATACACCAACTCGATACAGTTGCGACTCGATACGCCAACTCGATACAGTTGCGACTCGATACGCCAACTCGATACAGTTACGACTCGATACGCCAACTCGATACAGGGGTCTCGAGTTTGACCTTCGTCTAGTGTTATTTTGACGTTTTGTCATTTTTTTCGATGTGTGATGGGCTTTAATATCTTTTTGCGTCTCTGAATCCTTGATTCTCATCGTCATTAGGGTGTTCGGCACCTTTTGAGATTTCATACAGAGTTTGCGCCTTCTACAAAATTTCAGGCCATTTTATTGTCTTTTTTATAATTTAGGCAAAGCCTTAGGCTTAGGCCAGCGCGCGTTAGGACGGCCTCAAATGTGTTCTGAAACTATAAAACGGCTAAAAATATAAAAAATTCGTAAGGGCATGAATTAAAAAATGTTACAAGGTTACCCTCTTCGGGGACATAGGGGCCTTGAGAATAAAATATGCGCCTGGAATATGCGCGCACATACTTCAGAAACAATTCTGAGCGATTCTCTCGATTATGTACTTATTCGTAGGCTCTTTTGCCAAACTCTAAAGAGAAAACCAAGTGATAAATAAGAAATAGGGTATCCAGCGGCATCGCATAAATTTAAGCTGCTTTCCGAATGTTTAGCCATTATCAAAGTAAATATATGGTTAGAAGTAATTAATAATGATACAAATGAATAAAAAATGTCAAAATATAAAAATAACAATCGGCGGGAGTCGTACTCGAGACCCGGTGTATCGAGTTGGCGTATCGAGTCGCAACTGTATCGAGTTGGCGTATCGAGTCGCAACTTTATCGAGTTGGTGTATCGAGTCACAATGTGTATCGAGTTGGCGTATCGAGTCGCAACTGTATCGAGTTGGTGTATCGAGTCACAATGTGTATCGAGTTGGCGTATCGAGTCGCAACTGTATCGAGTTGGTGTATCGAGTCACAATGTGTATCGAGTTGGCGTATCGAGTCGCAACTTTATCGAGTTGGTGTATCGAGTCACAATGTGTATCGAGTTGGCGTATCGAGTCGCAACTGTATCGAGTTGTTGTATCGAGTCACAATGTGTATCGAGTTGGCGTATCGAGTCGCAACTGTATCGAGTTGGCGTATCGAGTCGCAACTGTATCGAGTTGGTGTATCGAGTCACAATGTGTATCGAGTCGTATGTCAGTCATGCCCGTCGCCGAGGGCGGCTACGAGTAAAATTCAAACGAGGGGGGAGGAACGATGGGAATCGAACCGACGACTGATTTTTACAGACAGCCACCTAAGTGCCTGCCCTCCAGAGAATTTTTAAAGGAAGTCTAAGCCTAAGCCAACTTTTTCATTTTTCACCTATTTCACACCTTTTGCACTGACAATACCAAAGATATCTGGCCGCTACGCGGCGAATGCCAACACATTTTACATTGCAATGGATTGGGGTGGAAAAAAGGGAACCGAAAAAGGTAGGCTCAGAGAAAAATACTTTTTGGAGAGGGCGGGCACTTGGGCTTTTACAACTCAACAAAATGTTTTTCAAAATAATTCTTTTTTCAATTGACCTTATACCCTCCTTCTAAAATATTCCATCTGCGACGATCATGCCCCTTTAAGCTATCGTTTTCAAGTTTATGTTAAGATATCAACGAAAATATCAAAAATAGCATTTGGTGCCAAAATATGACAGTTTGAGATACATCATAAAAATCATATATATTTTTTCAGGTATCATCTGAATTTTTAAGCAGCAATTGGGGACAGTTCGTAGAAATGTTTTGTATGATAGACGCAGCCTGTTGCAGCATTCTATATTCAAGTATTTTGCTCAAAAGAAAAGGAAGTATTAAAGTAGGGTCCAACAACCAATTTCCCCATTCGGCCATAATAAAACAAAAGAATTAAATTTTCATATTCGTTAAAAACGCTTGCTATATTTTTCATACTACGAAGCATATTCTGCCTTCTCAGCAAAATAAATTGTTTATCCCACATACATGAAAAATCAGAGATATCGATGGTAATTCGTTAGCTAATCCCACGCACATTAATGCGTGGGAAACTTTTTTAGGCTTTGTTTAGGCGCAGGGTAGGACAAAGTACGTTAAGATAAACTCAAACATATCTTTGACTACAAAATGTAAGACAAAGAATTGTTTTAGTCCGTTTTAACAATCTCAGGCCTGACTCTACTCCAACCTAAAACCAGAAAAGTACTTCTAAATAACATAGCCAAAGATGTTTATTTTAGGTGAAAAAAAATATCTTTATCCGAAAATTGGAAATTTTTCTCAAAAAAACAACAGGGGACCAAGGCATACTTTTTGTGGCACCACGAACACATATAGAGCCAAAAAAATTAAATGCATCCAAAGTCACTAATTATCATTATTGATAATTATTATCATTATTGTCAACTCACTCAGTAAAGAGCCTAAATTTTAAATCAAAGGCTGTTTGACAGAAACAAGGCACTATATTATCAATATCACATTGAGTTATGATTATTTTTACAAAGTATCTTTAGCTGCAACTTCTTCAACATTCTATTAAAAAAATAGACATACAAGGGTGTTCAGCGTAAAAATAAAGCCATGATTCGTTGACGTATCAATCTGCTCTTCTCTTGTCAATAAAAAAATAGTGGTTGCAAACAAATCCCCACTAATTTCTTGAAGGCCCATGGTTTTTGCGCGCAGTGGAATGTCTAAAATTTGAATTGGCGGGACACTTCTCTTTTGCCTCGAAATGTACTCGTTGGAGTCGTTCAAAATGACTCATTAGAGTATAGTGAGAGACGAAAGAGAACTTCCCCCGCCAATTCAAATTTTGCACAATCCACTGTGCGCAAAAACCATGATCTTTTAAAAACAACTTTACATCTTCTATATTGACAATCAAGTACGATAACAGAATGTAGCTTCCATATCCTTCTCAAGCCAATTAATTTTAGGTTTTGATTTTGTAGTTTATCAGTTATTCATTTCGTTAAGAGATGTCTTCCCAACTAAAACACATTTAATCAAGAATAAATAGATGAGTTATGGCTTGTCTGACTATACTAATACTCATTTGCAGCATCATAGCTAGTAGATTCTTTATAGAAAAATTATAAATAAGGCATTTCTTCAAATAAAAAAAAAAAAAATTATATGCCCTTTCTGGAGGTAGCTTATATTAAATGGGTAGAGGGCAGGCTGTTTTTGGTTCCTGAAATAAGATGGAGCAATTTTTTTATAGTGAATGGGTACTGATCAATGGGTACTGATTTTTTCGCTGTTTTTTGTAGTCTTTGAAGCTTAAAGGGGGAGAAAACTTTATATACGCATTGTCTAAATCACAGGTTCGACTGCCACTTGGGGCACACCTTTTTTACCTTTTTTTTATTTACAAGTTTGGTGTCAAAATGATCTTCATACTCTTAGCTATCTAACAAGATGAGCTTACTGAAGCTTATTTACACGCTAAATTAAGCTAAATTTCCAAAAATCGATGGTTTTGGGGGTTTTTCTTTGACTGCTTTGATTGATATTTTCTGACTTTTTTCTACAAGTCACGGGTTTCATACATTAAAATGTAGCCATGACCATAGGCTTTTATTGGAGCTATCAAACAGAGAAAAAAGTAATATTAAGTTAGAGTTAGAAATCAAAAAACATCCGACGATGTCCAATTCCATGCCATCATACACAGGGCTGTAATTTCCATGAAACCATAAAGTTAAGGAATTTGCTGACAGTAAAGCAGTGCTAAAAATAATTCCAATCGATTCCTTGATAGTTTTTGGCCCTAGAAGTCAGTGAACTAAATAAATAATTAATAAAGTGTGCACATAGGGGGATTTGAACCTTCGATGCTAGGCGATGCGTATATAAAGTTCCCTCCCCTTTAAGCACGGGTTGGCCAGCGTATCTTAGGACGGACTCATACATGAGTCTAAAAAATTAAGAAAAAAGAATAAAAACATACGTTGGTCAACCTTTGCTAATCCTAAAAATTATTAAAAAATAACACAGGAACCAAGTATAAAAAGAAGTACCTATTGAGGGATAGGGCCGAAAATATGTCAGGCGTGACTACACATTTAATTTTTTTAATATACTTGCTTTTTCTGTAATATTCTTTTCCTCTTTTATTATGTAGGCCAACCATTAACAATAGAAGTACTAGTGCAACAATATAAATAAAATCATTACGTGATGTACAGTTATGCTTAAAAATCTCTATCATCTCGACCGCCCCTTCCTCGACCCCTGCTTCCTCTGCCACGTCCTCTAGACCCACCCCTACCTCCTCTTCCACGGCCTCTGCCTCTGGAAGAGTAGCTAATCTCCGGTGTTTTGTTCAAAAATGCGTGGTTGAAGTTGAGGCATTGGCCTAGTTTTCCTTGTTCGCAGAATGCACACCCAGTATAGTTGATCTGTCCCTCTGGCAACTGCGATTTCCCTTCCTTTAAGTCAAATAATTATTTTAAAAATATAAAGGAACAGCTGTACCTTGTATTCCACGAACAAGTGTTTAGCACCACACTCAACACATTCTGTGTCCAGCACCTTCAATTTCCGAAGTTTCTTTGTGCGCCCCCAAGTTCAATGGAATCAGAACGTGTATTTTCTACAATAGGAAACATTTACACAGCGAAAAGATCAAAATTAACGGGCGAACATGCCAAGAAACAACTTTTTTTGCATCATCATATGTAATATTTGTGTTAAAAATTAATAAAGAATTTATTCTGAAAAAAATTTAGATCCCGTTCCCGGTCCCGGAAACCGGGAAATCCCGGCCATTTTTCTGATCCCGGTCCCGGTTTTAAATTAAAGTTGATCCCGGTCCTGGTTTCCGGGACGAGATTGATCCCGGTCCCGGTCCCGATCCCGGGTCAAAAAGTAGGTCCCGGGAAACCACTAACAAATACTTTAAAGCACGTAAAAGATGATGAGGATGAACTTATTATTTATGTGGTTTTCGAAAACTACGAGACTAGGATTCCACTCTACTTATTTTGTTAAGTGGCACTCCCGGTCAAATTCAGATAATACTGCAAATGCAGTAAACTGCACCGCATGAACCACCGCATAAATGTCACTGTGATCATTTTGTTGGTCCAGTCTATCTTCCCTTTAGTGGGTTTTGAATGTTAGGTTTTAATGTTTAGGTTTTGAATGGCCTTTTGGGGCTAACACTGGACCACGCGAGCGACACTTTAGGTTCGTTGGAATCAGAATTTCATGCCGATCATTTTTAGTATATACACCATAGGTCGTTTGGTACTTGAGATACGGGTGAAAACGCCATTTTAAAACTCACATTTTCGAAACTTTTGTTGCGTGCAAATCCGTTTTCACAAATATTTAACAAAAAATTACTAACAAATTATATTTTTGAGAAAGAACAGAAAAAGGGCTTTACAATGACCTATCGTTCAAGGACCATAGCCGTCGCCGACAACGAGAATTTCAAATGTTTGAATTCGCGCGGGACAGTTCTCTTTCGTCTTTCATTGTACTCTTTTGAGTCATTCGAAGCATGTCAAAAGAGTACAATGAAAGACGAAAGAGAACTGTCCCGCGCGAATTCAAACATTTGAAATTCTCGTTGTCGGCGACGGCTATGGTTCTTTTAAGGCTTTTTCGTCTCAAAAATTTAGGATTTTTAGACAAAAGAAACAATCATATCATTTTTTCAAAAATGAGTTGACACTGAACTACGCAAAAACAAGTGTGGTAAGACCGTTATTTCGATTAATGTTATGCACCATTGGACAGAGCGAAAAAAACTGGACCAGAAAGTGCTTGAAGCGTTAAAAAATATGGGTTTTGGAGTGTTAAGCAAAAGTCGCAAGAAAATCAAAAAATTATTTCTAAAATAATTGTGACGTAAAAATGATTCTCCGCTAAGCAAACCCGAAATTCTGACACTGGATTCAAACATAGTCGATTTGATTACAAAAGTGCTCTTTAAATAAAGGACTCCCTTTCTAATTTTGAGTTCCGCTCAAGATAACAAATATTCAATTTTTTATTTTTGCCAAGGTGTGATACTTGGCACTTTTCAGGGGAGATTTTTAACTCATTTTCACAATACCATTCGAAAAATTCTTATATGAAAATTTGCAAGTTTTTGGGATAAGTCTTTCTATCTAAGCTTACACACGTTTTTAAATCGTCTGCATATAGTTTTAGCTCCACTCCTGATATTTGACAAGAAGATGAGAACTCGGGAAAGCAGAAAATAAAAAGTATAGGACCCAATACCGATCCTTGAGGAACACCACTTGTTTGGAGGGAAGGTTGAGGAAATGAATCATGTATTTTCACCATGAAATACCTTGGAACGAAAAATTTTTTAATCCATTTTAGCAACGCTCCATCAACACCGGCTTTTTATAATTTTCTGAGAATTGGACATCGTTGAATATTTTTCAAATTTTAACTCTAACGACATATTACCTTTTCGCCTGTATGATAGCTCAAATGAAAGCCCAGAATCTTGACCAGATTTTAGTATAGGTTCATTCATACTTCACCGAAACGCCGGAACAGAACACGTGTTTCGCCGGAACACCGACCGAAACATTCATGTTCTGCCGGAACAAAAATGTTTCGGTCGGTGTTTCGGCGAAACCTCATCTTGTTTCGGTCGAAGTGTTCTGCCGGAACAGGGGTCCCGGAACATTGAGTTTGGATGGCTAATTTTGGGTTTTTCGGCTATAGGTATAAGCATGCGATAGAAATAAAAGCCGAAAACGTCGAATTGAGACAATAAAAGCTTTATTTAACTAACTGTCAAAGCAGCAATACACATGGAAAATGTAAGTCCATGTGAGTTGAATGAAATACTTAAATTGGCTCAAAATAGGCAAAGCAATGTAAAATCAGCGCTTTTTTTACTGATTTTTATAAAACCGGCAGGGTTCGACGAATATACCTTTTCCAAAAATACGATGTGCCTTGAAAAGTCACGGGACACTGAGTTCGTTGGAATAATTTTAGTTTTGTGGGGTTATTTATTTCCCTACAAACTCAATGGAGGTAGAAACAGACAAATAAAGAAAATATAACAGCTTTATTCAACCCACTATCAACACAACAATGCATCTAATATTTATTTTCGGCATTTTCTTCTTCAGGCTGTTCGGAAGCTTGTTTTTGAATACTAGGCGCTACGTATTCTTCCCAATCAGCAACGAAAGTCCGCAGCTGCTCTGTAAAATAATAGTAGTAAATTTAAACCTTTGGAAGCCTTCGACCTTACTTTTGAATCGGTTGAGACTCTCAATTCCAGCATACTGAAGCACTGTTTTCATCAGATCATCCACTTCAAATGCCAAATGCCATTCAAATGGGTTTATTTTTTTCTTGCCAATTGCAGACAATAGCTGGTCGAATTGCTCAACTGACTTGGCTTTTTTCGCAAAACTGACATCAGAAGAATGCGAAGAAGATTGGCGCTTCGACAATTTCACAATTTTCAGGGGTGTCTCAGCCGCTGACTGGTCTCTAACGTTGCTTGCTCGTGTGCTTTAATAGATAAGGCCTCAAATCGTGTCTCACGGAAAGTATATAACTTACGTCAGATCTGTGCACGACTTCACATTCCTCAAAAATGACGTTGACTTCCAAAGATACCAACTAGGCTCTGTGTCACTCGCTCCATCTGCTGTGCTGCCCTTGACTCTGTTTGACGTCGTACGATGACAATCTGTTATGCTAGTCCAGCCATTTCTCAGTGCAGTCACTGGAAGTAATGCTTCATTAACCTTACTCTATATGGTTAAACTATTTATTACCTCCAAACTCGACATCTTCATAAGTCTCCATAAAAGTTTTGTTGATCGCAACCCACGCAGACATTCTTGGACCATTCAACTTGTATTCAGGATGTGACAGATCCCAGAGCATGCTTTTTTCCTCGACGAGCCAACAAAGGAAAGCTTTTTAGTCATTCGATAGATCACTGGAATTTAACTTCTGACGATCCGATTTATCGCCACTTTTGTTGGGCGTTGCCTTTTTCTCTGCTACCATTGTTAAAAGTCTCTGAAAAGCCATAGATGAGATTCATCTTTTTCACATCAATTGACTCCAAAAAAAGACATGAAGTCTAAAAACTCAATCCGACAACGATATCATATTTATCAAAAATTTATTCGCCCCTAATAATCACATCAACAAATTTGTTCCTAATATCTCTGCCTAAACGTCCTGCAAGAGGGTTTCTTTGATCAATGAGTAGTCGACGGTCTTGGGGATATGGAATCAGCTCAGCTTCTTCGTCCCTTGTTGGAAGCAGAAAATTGTGCAGAATCACGGCGACCATAGCATATTTACGAACAACATCAGGACTAAGAAATACAAAAAATATATATTTCGCTAATAGCAATTTAAACTTAATTAAATTCACACCTCGCCTCAATGATCCCAAAAAATATTCTCCACTTGCTCGCCCAAATCCCAAACGCATGCTCTACGCAAGCTCGCGCACGACTGAGGCGTTCATTAAAATCAATTTTCTCTTGCTCGTCTGCTCCTCGCTGAGTGTATGGAGTTATTACCTCAAACAGGAACCTTAATTTGTCAAATTTCTAAACTAAAAATCTTGCCAGGTCAGTCAGTCCAAATCCTCCGTCACCTAACAGAACATAGGGAAGTTCTCCTTCAGCAGTTTGCGGAATATTGGCGGTAGGAGATTCCATAAAGCGCAAGATTGGAGAAGTTCGCCAAAGTGCTGAATCACCGTTCCTTCCGGGTGCTTCTATGTCTACACAAATGAAACGAGAATCGCTATCCGCCATTGCAAGCATTACGATCGAATGGAACTTCTGACAATAAATCTTTAAGCTTCTAGTCAGATAAAAAAGCGCTACATGCCTTGTAATTGTAGAACTCAACTCCTGACCTATTCGGCTTGACCAGTCCGATGTGTTTTCCGTCTGTTGCGCCAATTGCATGAGGGAACTGTCGACACTCCAGGAACCTCTCTGAGTTGCCCAGCCACGTTTCACGAGTTGGGATCGGCAAATATTCTGGTTGCATAAGATCGATAATAGCTGTCGACACTTCAAAACAAATCTCCTGGACAGTCAAATCTCCGATACCAAATAGATGTGCCACCGCTGGATATGTAGGACCGAAAGAAAGAAAACTAAAGTACCAATTTCAAAATAAATTGTTGCATTAATAAAGCTTACCAGAGGAAAACTGCTAGCCGTTCCTTCCCAGTTATAGGCCGAAGATGTGTGGGAGCGTGGCATCCAAATCGGACTTCAAGCTAAAATGAATATTCTTATCAAATACTTAAAAATCAACACATTCAAGATAACCTTAGTGTAGAGACTGTCGAATTCATCCCTAGTTAACCTGAGAATCTCTTCAAATCCTTGTAGTCAATGGAGTCATAATACCGCCAAAAAATACGAAAGGACTGCCCAAGAATCGCGTCCATCATATGAGACGAACGGATATAGCTTCGAGCTTCATCTTTATCTTCCTGTTCTTGTATCCACCACCTAAGCACTGATGCTTGCTCTTCATCCATAAACACGCTCTTTAATTGTACATTTAATTGAAATCCTGGTTGATGTTAAGTACCTAGATACTACAACAGATGAAAATTGAGCATATTTTGAGCAGAATATGAATATTTACCGTATTTTCTCTAATAGACGGGTACCCCCTTGATTCCAAATCGTGCTTGTGGCATTGTGTTTTTAACCCACTTTTTGAAAAGTTCTGTCAGGCAAGTTATTACTCATTTTGTAGCCAGTGAGATGAGCTACAAAATTAGGGTAATTTGGGTAGAGCTGTCTTTAAAAAGTGGTTGAAAACACAATGCCAAAAACACGATTTTGAATCAAGGGGTACCCGTCTATTAGAGAAAATACGGTAATCGATGTTCCGATTGGTATGTTCCGCCGGAACAAAAAACTGTTCCGGTAGACATGTTCTGCCGAAACAGAATTTTGTTTCGCCGAAACATCGATGTTTCGGTGAAGTATGAATGAACCTTATATGAAACGTGTGAATTTAAAAAAAAAAGTTGGAAAATATCAATCAAGCCAGTCAAAGAAAACCCCTAAACGATCGATTTTCGTAAATTCAGCAGGTTTTAGCCTGTTAATCAGCTCCCGTATGTGTGAAACCTGCGCTGATAAATTTGTTGGATAGCCAGGAGTGTGAGGATCATTTTGACATCAAACTTATAAATTAAAGGAAATTAAAAGGGTTTGCACCCACTGGGGATCGAACTTGAGAGTTCAAAATATTCGCATCTCGATTTGTACACCCCCTCATTCAAAGGGGCTAATCTAATTTTAGGTTTAGTTTTGTTATAAGCCAAGTTGAGAAATACGTACAGAAGTTCAATGATTAGAAAATATTTTGAATTAGCGGGGACAACCGTTGTCGGAGACTGCAATGGCCCTTTCAGCTGATTTTAAAAGCGCTTTGTCCGTTCTGTTTCCACAGCCTGGTCGTAAATACCGCAAGGATTCCGATTTCGCCAATCGTTTTTCAAAAACCTAAAGTTTTTGCTTTTAAAAAAGCAAAACCTCAATGTAACGACCCTCTAATTTTCAAGGGGGGGGTCATTATATCGAAGTTTTGCTTTTTTAAAAGCAAAAACTTTAGGTTTTCGAAAAACGATCGGCAAAATCGAGACCCTTGCGATATTTGCGACCAGACTGTGGAAACAGAACTGACAAAGCGCTTTTTAAATCAGCTTTAAAAAGTGTCGGATCCTAGGTGGGAACGAACTTGAGGTATGGGTCATTAAATCGAAGTTTGATTGTCTTGTTTATTAGTAGTGAGACAATGGAACTGTTTTTTGACTTTATTTGGTTAGGTACGCAACTAAAAATGTCTTTGGAAGTTTTGTTGGTTAAAAGCTTTTTTTGTCGATTTTTAAAAAATTTCAAAAGTTTTTTATTCATGCAATAGCCTGTTTTTTGAATTTTTCCAACACAAGTGATTGATCTGTGTCTCTCCATAATTCTCCTCTAGCTTTCATTACAGACAGCATGTGTTTTGGTAACTAAGCTGAAGCAATTGTTCTTAGAGGAACAAAGGTATGAATAGCTTTTTCGACTCATTTGGAAAGGCCTGATAGAGGCCATCAATGGTTGGTTGTGAAAAATAAGTGATAAAAAATAAATAAAATAAAACAATTAAAAGAAAAAGAACAATTAAATAATCAAATACAATTAACTAGCTCGCGTTGGCCCGCCTGCGGCGGGCCGCGCTCGCGGCCACGCTGCTTGATTCAACTCATCTCAACACTTCTTCTTAACCCAAATAACTGACCTTGAAAAAAATCAGAATACAACCAATTAAGCAACAAAAATGTACAATATACAAAATTAAGACAAAACATATTCAAAAAGTCAATATGTATAATCGAAAATCTCAGGAAAAATAGTTATGAAGTTTAGTCGAAGTACCAACCGGGTCGTGCACCCACTTCATTTGGTCGGCATTTTTTGAGGAGTCACCCCCAAGGGTATTTCAACCTTTTTTAACGACACAAAAAGTGTACAAAAATGCTGTGTTTACAACGATACGTATCATTTTTTGAGCAGTCACTCCCGAAGGTATTTCAACCCCTTTTAACGACACTTTTTTTCAATGCTGGATTTACGTGAAGCAATAGTAAAATACATGGAGACAAATATTCATGGATATGAAATTTATAAAAAGCCGAAAATGCTGGATTTATTCAACAAAAAGAATGCAACTGTTTTGACCCATGACCAATCCTCATTAAGACAAATCTTCATTCAAATTCAGTTAAAAAATTATAAACTATAAATCATCTATTGACATGTCGCTTTTACACTTGTTTTTTCTCGAGACAAAAAACAAAAAATTCAAAAAAGGCCCAAATTCGAAATCCCTCCGAATGACAACCTCCATACTCTTGGGCACGCCCCATTCTAAACTCGACATTTCTCGCCGATCTTTTTTTTAAAAGAAAGCTGGGATTCAGGGCTACAAAATGTGATACGCGCCTTTGCCGTATCACCCCTTAACTCCGAGATTTTGACTCTTGAACAAAAAAAACGACAATTTGGTCACTTAAACGCAAAAATTAAAAATAAAAAAAATCTCAAAACTAAAATCTGAAACAACTATTCTACTCCTGAGATTCTCAGCTTCAATTTAAAAAAAATTTGACCAAAAAACCAAACAAAAACACTCCAAAAAAAACAAAAACATCAATTGTCCGCAGACAAACAAACAAACAAAACATCTCTAATACTATATAGGAGATTAGGCCAACATTAGGCTCAGTACAAAGTATGACTGCGTATAATTTATTTTTATCTAATTGTGTGTCGCTTCATTTTATTTAGCATCAAAAGTTTTTTCACTAGCCAATCTGATTATTACTCATCTTTCAGCTGCCCTTTATAAAATACAAAAACCACGCAAAGTACGGAGAATGAAGTTCGAATAGAAAATATGGCTTGCAAAAAGAGCTGACATCACTTTTTGGAAAAAATGAAAGACTTGTTGATTAAGTTTTTACTGTTTGAGAAAACATTTTATTAAAACATTTTATTTGTGTGAAATTACAAAATTGTTTAACGTTACATTTATTTATACAAAGTAAAGTGAAATAGCTGTGTGGCGATAGATTAATATCAAAGCAAACATCACGCAAATGATGTTTGTCAGTCATTTTATATTTTCGACAATTGGGAAACTGCCAGGGAAATTTTTCATTAGACATAATAAACACTGAAATTGTACCTGCCATATTGATTTTGTAATTAAAACATACAAATTTGTTCAGACACTGAGCTAAAGTATAAACAACAGATTAAAAAAATTTCATATTGAATCGAATTCGCTACCTTTTAAGTTCATATTTTCATCATGGTCAAAAGGCCTATGCAAAAGTATCAGCGAAATCGTCTGCTTTTTGTCCACCAAATATACAACAAGATCAAAGGTGAAATGTTTGTGAAAAAGTGGTAGAAGAAGGCGTCTAAGTGGTAGATGCTCTTCCAAGCGATTATTTGAGTCCAAGTCTTCTGTCTTCTTTAACTGAAAGCACACAGATCTGGTGGAGACATAAAAGGCCGAGATCGATTACGAAGAAGACTTCGTTGTTGTCACATTTGAGATTGAATTTCGTGAATAAAGGGTACTCCACCATGTTTTGGTCACTGGAGCTAAGCCATTGCTTAAAAATTCTGGCTCCCTTCTTTCTCTTTGCTGTCATCTTTGTCACTCTGGCCTTAGGTATATTCTCTATTGTTCCTTTTTTCAGTCATCGGTTGAAAAAAGATTCCTTGCTGTTGAATTTTAAATTGAATTTCGTGAATGAAATTCTAACTCTTTTTAACAATTTCTGAATGGTGTCAAATATGACTTAGGTATGTTCAGAATTTCATAAAGTTTATCATTCAAATTACGAAAGTCGCTCAGAATAAAAGTCTTCTAATCAAGTAAAAGCTGACTGTCATTTTTAATATTTTGAAAAAGATTATTTAATAATCATAAATACGAAATTATTATTTTTCCAGCATTAACGTTTTTTCTGAAATCTATAAAAAGAAAAAAAAAACTGTTTTAGACTTTTAGGACCTTTACAACAAGCCTTGCTGCTGTTTTTATCTGAACTGCTTTTCGGAGCGATTTTCGGGCAATATCGGCACTGTCTTTTTCTTTTAACCCGCCTATTTTTGACTAATATTTAAAAAAGAACTGTAATTGATATTAACGTGGAAAGCCGTGTCTATAAGACCGGCAGCTTCTCGTGCACATTTTAATAGAAAATTCGAATTTGAAAGGCGTTTCTCAAAAAGCCGGGTTGACTCTATATTTCGAATAATTTCTGAATGTCATCAAATGGGAATTACCGTATTTAATCAGGGCTCGGAAATCAAAATTTTCAAATAAAGGACATTTTGGTAAAATAAAGCACATTTGGTCAAAAAGTGCCATTTTATCCAGTGCTTATTGATTTTTGAGGAACGAAAATAAAGATTTTGACCTAAAATCTTAAAAATTCTAAAGATTTCGGATCTCAAATAAAGGACAAATGTTTAAATAAAGGACATTTCCGAGCCCTGTATTTAGTCCAGTAATCTCTTTTTTTAATAAGCACCCCCTCCCCCTCATTTTTTTTACAGTTTTGATTTACAATTTTATTTTTCGGGAAACGGTGAATTCATATACACCGAATTCATATACACCGAATTCATATACACCGAATTCATATACAAACGAATTCATATACATCGAATTCATATACATCGAATTCATATACATTTTGGCATTCTATTTCTAAAGTTTTGAAAGATGCACCGATGGCCCAATTTTTGTTTAAGTGTAATATTTTAGGTGCCTAATGAATACAAGATTCTTGATGGCGAAGAATTCCTCAAATACGACGGGTGGAACAATGATGAGCGAATACTGATATTTTCAACCAACCGTTGCCTGGATTTGCTGCAGTCTATCAACAAATGGGGGTGTGACGGTACCTTTGATGTAGTGCCAGTGCTTTTCGACCAGCTCTGGATCATCTTCATCCGCCTTGCTCATTGGTCGGAAAATTTAGGGAATCAGCTGAAAGTTCGGCTACCAGACAATTTCTAATATTTTTAGAATTTGTCGCGCGACATTTTCTAATATTTTTCGGTAAATTCGGTTGTTTTGTCCCGAATTTACCGAAAAATATTAGAAAATGTCGCGCGACAAATTCTAAAAATATTAGAAATTGTCTGGTAGCCGAAAGTTCCGAATTTTAAAAACAGTTGGATCCGCTACTAGACTACTTTGAGAAGAATTATGTAGGCCAGCTAATCGGTAGCCATTTTTTTGGTAATAAATCGGTAGGTACGTGTTATATCGGTGCGTAGACTTTTGACCCTTTTTTGCAAATGCAAAAAGGTCAAAGGTCCCTTTACCATTATAACCTGGTATTTCAACTCGTGCAGCTAAGTTTAAGATTTTAAAAATCTGGTGTAATGGGCATTTTTTGATGTGGTGGGACTTTGCTTGCCCCATAGATCAGATTACATTTTGCTTGAAAAAAGGCGAGGCTGCTTTTCCAATAGACTTGGTGCTGTGGGAAAATTTGCCGTCACTCGCGTAGCTGAGCTTGTTTTTGTTGATAATTTTAACTGTGATTCTTAGCAACCTTCTTGATAAAACAAAACATGCATCTACTCTGAAAAGTAATGAATAAGGTTCATTTCCAGTAGGTCCTACAAGGTGTAATCTGACAGCTAAAGCCCTTTTTAGAGTCAAAGCCGTGACTAGAATTCTCGTAAAAAACGAAAATTCAATTTGCAGTGTCGCAAACAGAATGCCAAAATGTATATGAATTCGATGTATATGAATTCGGTGTATATGAATTCGGTGTATATGAATTCGGTGTATATGAATTCACCTAATGCCTTATTTTTCAGATGTTATAAAATATTCTCAGGGGAAAAATAGAGTAAATAAAATCAGCTAATACTCCAGATTTTTCTATGCACACTTTTATCTATACTGTCTTTTCTATATTAAACGGGCCCTCTCTCATAAATGGGCCCCTCGACTTTGAGGACTCTAAGCTCAGCCCAGACAAAATGTTTTGCAAACCTGTTTATTGGGTTTTCATTGATTTCGCGAGCTCTATCGATTCCACTTTTTAGATTTTGGTTGAGCACCCGAAAATCTCTAGATCAACCTCAAAATTTTCCGATTTTCGAGGGATTAAAAATAAACGGGCCGGCCCGTTTAATATAGAAGATACGGTATACTTCATTTGAAAGGGCATGAATTCAGCTTTCTAACGACATATCTTGTACGATTTTATTATTATTACATGTGAAATATTTTGTGCGAAGAAAAAAATTGTGTCATATCTCGAAAAACGCTCTTGATACTTAAATGGGCAAAATAACGGCTTTCAGATTTGAATTCTACGACAAAATGCCGGTCTTACAGTTAGACCTGGACGTATTAATAAACGATACAAAAAATCCCTCGTTTACCATGTGAAACTAGATTCTGGTGCGCTACAAATTAGCTTTTGTGAATGAGCATTACCTATCTTACTGATTTTCACCATGGCAACCAAAATAAAAACGGTTTTTTTTGTTTTTTTCAGCAATAAAATATTTTACTTCTGAATAGTATCTATCACCCAAATTTTTCGAACATGGCCGATCCAGTATCTAATCAAGGTAATTTTTTGAGTTTTTAATTAATGTGAATTTAATATTTTATATTTATTTCTGAGAAATGGTTCCAGTATATTTTTTAATCCTTCCAATATGTTTGGTTATAATATAAATAATGATACATTCCATATCCCACACCATCCAAGATATTTTTAATTCTTCAAAATTTCAAATAATAAAATATAGTAGTTTCCAAGGTAGTCCCTATAAATGATAAAACCCCAAATTTAAATCGACATGCGTCAATTTTCATAACATTAATAAGCTGTTGCTCAAATAATGCTGAAATAATATGACTTTTTCGCAAAAAAAGGTTTGAATATAGAAAGTTAGAGTTAGGGACGAGTCGTCTCTATCTTTCGTCTTCCGTTTTCGTCCTTGCTCCTTCATCTTCTTCCTCGTCCTCGTACTTCTAATTTTTGAGCCTCGTACTTCGTCTTCGTCCTTGTGCCTCATTTTTACGAGGACGAGTTCCCGACCCTGATGACAAAGCTACTTTGAAAATCTGACATCATTTCCATGCTAGCTTATTAGATGGTCAAATGTTCTAAAAAATTAAATTTGTCTGTTTTGCGTTTATGGATGCTATTTTAAAAAGGATCATAAAATTTTAGAATTGCTTTCTTATGCTCAATCTATCGGAATAAACACACAAAATGAGAAACATTTGTTGTGGATTGCCGAAAAAGGATGTCACCAGCCATTGCCAGGTGGATGGAGTGTTATGTAAACTCTTTTTGCATCCACACTCATCTCACAAAACCTACCACCTGTGTTTCAGAGGAACGGATGACGATAAAGATGCCTACTTTTATGAGGAAGCTACAGGCAAAACTCAGTGGAACATCCCTTGGATGCCCACTTCAAGCAATTGGTAATCCAGGAGAGAAAAAAACTGGGGTGATCATAAATTTAAACTATTTTCACAAAATGATTACTGAACTGATCTAATTTTGCAGAATCTCAACATATTTCACTATGGTGATCAGCCAGAATAGAAGGCTATTACAGATATGAAAAATAAATGAGTAAAGGTTTACGAAAAATTCGGGATGACTTTCTATCGCAGTTCAAGAGCTACAAAAATTATTTTACAGAAGAATTTTTGAAAATCTAATGACATTTAAAAAAAGCGATTTCTTCAAAATTACTAAAATGTAACTTTTCCTAACTTTTTCAAATTTCGGTCATTATCGAAGCAATTGATTTTTGAAAAAAAATCATATTTTATAGTCCATCTCGATTGATCCTCACTGATTGATCCCAGCCGATCGATCCCCGCCGAGTTATTTCCGATCAATTGAAAAATGTCATGTCATTTCACTAGTAATTTATTCAAATGAACAAATAACAAAACGATGTATTAGACACCTGGGATGAGTAATAACTGGTGTCCAAAAAGTTCGGAGCGGACTTTTAAGCTTAATTTTTGAAATGAAAATTATGCAATAAAAAAATTCCAAATATACAGTTTTGTTGCCCTGAGTCTCCTCTTTCCAATGCGCTATCAACTTTCCTTTATGATGAAATTAGGCTGTAAAAGTGGGACAAAGAAAAGAAGGACAGAAAAATGAATCATGCAGCAGCTTCTTTGTGTTGTTTTTTTGTTTGCTAGCCTTGTTTTTAAACTTTTGATCCATTTCGTTTGGCAAATCATTTTGTTTACATTTTATTTAATTTCTCTGTTTAAAATGGCCGATTTACGAGGTGGAATTGTGCGACTTTATCAAGAAGGAATGGAATTATGGAGATCTCTCGACTCCTCAACATTCCCCATCAAACTGTCAGTAAGGCAATCAAGCGATTTGCAGAGACAGGAAGCAATGATGATAGGGCAAGAAGTGGCCGACCATCCAACTCACCAGACTGGAATGTGATGGATTACTTTGCGTGGCCATATCTTCAATCAAAGGCCTGCTCCCAGCCTCACAACTCCATTCCATCATTGAAGCAATCCTTGGTCCGTGAATGGGACGCAATTCCACAAGAAATGATTCAAAATGCTATTAACAGTTTTCCAAAACGTCTCCGTAAATGTATTGCGGCCAATGGTGGTCACTTTATTAAGTAAAATAAAAAGTAAATATAGGGTTTTGTAGAGGAGACTCAGGGCAACAAAACTGTATATTTGGAATTTTTCAATTGCATAATTTTCATTTCAAAAATTAAGCTTAAAAGTCCGCTCCGAACTTTTTGGACACCAGTTACTACTTAAATTATCGTGGCTACTACTACCTGAAGATCGGTTTAACACCACCTGGTCATTTGAGGAGTAGATCAGGCAGGATCAGACTGGATCAGGGGTAATTATGACCAATTAGGGGTGTGTCAGGCTTAGGCTAGATCAGACAAATTGTCTCCGAAAAATCAGTTAAATAGTGGTTTAAACTCTGGATCAGAAATAATGCTGTATTCAAAATCAGGAACAAAGATGGTCTTTGATCGGTACTTTGATCTGTATTCCGTATTCAGCTTCGTTGCTATGATCAGGATCAAAGATTAATTTTGATCCTGATTCGTGGTCTGAATAGTTTTCCTACTTTTAACTAGAGTTTGCCCGTCTAAGCCTGAGACTAACCTACAAAAATGGCTTGAGTCCGTGCCAAGATACGCTGGCCTACCCTACCCTTGCTTAAGCTTAAATTACATATCAAAAATGTGGTCCGGAATAATTAATAAGAACCTATTTTCCTCTTAAGCATTTCAACCTGTGAATCCTATCAGTTACATTTTTGGTACCTATTTAGAAAAACTGGCTCCCCAGGTACTGGATATTTGATTCAGCATAGCACCGTTCTAGTATTTTCAAACCGTGTTTGACACACAATTTAGGTTAGGATACACTTTCAAATCACTTATTTATTTATATTTTTGTAAATGATTTTTTGGATGAAAAGCATTTCAGGCGAAATGACCATATTTTTTACTTTATTGACTGTTTTTCAAATTGAACGGGATTAATCGGTCGGAGATCAATCGTCCTAACCCCGCTATTTCGACATTCAAATTTTCAAATAGCATTCTGTGAAATGGATTTTTAGATGTTGAACTGTGCTACAACAAGAAGCTGAAGACTGTCAAAGCGCTAAATCCAGAAGTACACTTAGTTTTTTTCAGCATTCAATGCTTTGACGACATTTAAGACTTGCCGTATTTCCTGTAACTATTCCCCCGCCCTGTAATATGCGCTCAAACCTTATAAATTACGAGAATAATTATTAAATATTGCATAGAATTTAATAAAAAAATATTGCAAAATTTAAATGAAGGAATTTCTTGAATCACACTATACTTAGCATTCAAGTATTGCAGATTTTGTCACGAGCGTAAATTTCTTGTTTCACATATCCGCAAGTGTCAATAGATTTTTTAATCTGTTTTAATATTTTTAAAGCTGTTGTGGTACAGTCAAACCCCGGTTTACTACGACCCTGGGGACCGGAAAAAATTTGCACTATATCGAGGTTCGCACTAAATCGGGGTTTCACTTTCGAGACTTTCAAAGACTTTTGACCAAGTCCATCAAACTCGAGGTCGCACTAAATCGGGGGCGCACTAAATCGGGGTTGACTGTACTATCTTAGAAGAGGGGGGCAATATCTTTTGCTTTGGTCCCTCCTGTTGATATTGTAACAATATTTAGAGAATGTAACTTTAAGCAGATTTCTATGATAATTATGGTGATCAACTTGATTTTGAACCATGGTGATTAGGGTCGTAAATGCCTTCAAATCAGTGTTTTCAGAACTCAAGCTCAAACTCAAACGCTAAACTCAAGGTCAAACTCAAACTCAAGCTAAGCTCAAACTCAAACTTTTGTTTGAGTTTGAGTTTAGCTGAATTCAAACTCAAACTCTTTTTGAGTTTGAGTTAAGCTTGAGTTTGACTTTGACCTTGAGTTTAGCGTTTGAGTTTGAGTTAAGTGTTTGACCTTGACTTTGTGGTTGAGTTCAGCTCAAGTTTCACTGTTGTTGAGTTTTTATGTGATAATACTTTTAAGATGTCCTTCTGCTTTGCTGATTCGCCGAGTCAAGAACAAAAACGCCCAAGAAGCGCAGCCGATATTCAATGTAGGACAATTTCACCGAAGTTGATTATTTGGGAGAACTCAAGATGAAGTGCAACCAGTGTCAGCAGGTAAACAAACGTCATACAATGTTTTCATGATTTCTTAATGTTTAAGATTGTAACTGAGCACAGAGCCATTGAGAACGATCTGCAGCCAGACAAGAAAATACGTGAAATAAAATACGTTCATTTGTTTGAAAGACGAGGAGATGGGGATTTCTTTGACACCAAAAACAGACAATGACGATAAAATTAAGTTTTCGAGGGTCGTTTAAAAATTTGGTTAATCTTTTTCAAAAAATGGCTTTGGCTCAGGTTTGATAAGAACTCTTTATTGACCAACTTATCAATAACAAATATTGACATTAATAAGGTTCAGCATTCACTCGACACTCCGACAATTCGCCATTGAAGATGCTGGATCGTGAGGCCAAAGTTTATAAAAATTGCGTCCGCAGTTTCACAAAAGTTCAAGGACGGAGTGTTTAGCAGTAATGTTGAGCGAATATTGAACCTCGTTATTGGCAACATTGATTGCAAGGGATCGCAGGCGCACAATGAATAATAAACCTTGTCAAAGCATGGTAAATTTATGAAGTTATGGCTGAAATAAATAGTCTGAAAAATTTGGCAAACCCTGTGTTTTATTCAGGAAATTTCCAAAATCAGTGGGAAAATTGTATAATAGAAAGCATTGTTCGTAACTAATTTCATATGAGAACGAAAACTTGACCTGGATTGGTTATCTAGGCTAAAAATTTTTGGATTCTGAAAAACCATCGGCAGAATCGAAATCCCTACAATTTTCGCGACTAGACTGTTGAAACAGAACCAGCAAAAAAAAATCAGAAATTGGGGCGAAAAAGGCGTCGGACCATATGCGGGATTGAACTGTTCAGGTTGTCGGCTTGCCGTATTTCCTCTAATAAGCGGCCCCCTCGACTTTGAGGACCTAAATCTTAGCTTAGAGAATTTTTTTGCAAATTCGTTCATTGCGTTTTCTTAACTTTTACAAGCTCTACCCATCCCTCTTTTTGAATTTTGGATTTTCACCCGAAAATCTCGAGATCGACCTATAAATTTCCCGGTTTTCGGGCATCCAAAAAATAAGGCGACCGGCCGCCTTATTAAAAGAAATACGGTATCTAGATTCCAATTTAATTAATAGATCGAATACGGTACCGAAATTTCACAAAACACAAGGTCTAAATAACAGTGAAAAGCCACATAAAATATATTAGAAAAGCCTTGAAATTCATTTACACTTTTTATTCAAAAAACACCAAAATTCCTAACAGATGTAGGAAGAAGGAAGAACTGATGAAGGAAGAACTGACAATTTGGCTGACGATTATTCTTGACTCATTGACGGCGGAGCTGCTCAATCTCTTCACGCAATCTCGCGTTTCTTGAGCCAAATCAGCGCTAGCTTGCTCTAGTCTATCTCGGCTCCTGAAAAATTGAATTTTATATGATGTTTTTTACCAGAACAGCTTGCTTAATTTTTACACAAAATTAAGATCATTAGCCAAATAAGCTAATCGTTGGCTCGTGACTGAATTTTTTGAAGCAAAAAAAAACAATACAGTCAAACCTCGATTTAAGGACACCCTGGGGACCGGCCAAACTGCTGTCCTTAAATCGAGTGTCCTTAAATCGAGGTTCAATTATACTAAAACGTAAGAAACCAAAACCAAAAGACCCCAAAAACAGATGTCCCTAAATCGAGGGTGTCCTTAAATCGAGTGTCCTTAAATCGAAGTTTGACTGTACAACACTTTAAAACTTACTCTTGGGCCGAATTGTTAGAATATGATGTCCCGTCTGCCATATGTTTTTAGAAGAGCGCGATAAAGGTCAAGCGAAAAATACAGGCTCATATCGTTGAAAGTGAATTCGACTCACCCAGAAGCTATCTTAGAGTTGATTAGATAAAATCACACATTTTGTCATTTACGGCGATAAAAACTTTGCCAGAGATTCTCACAAGTGTACCGAAAAAAGAAGGCTAGGCCATTTCGCCGCTGTTTTTTCTTTAATTTTCGTACTTTTTTTCAATAAAAGCACCTAGTTGTGCGGCAATTTTTTGTAACCGACGGGAAAGTGTACTTAAAGACCCCCAAAAAGATGGAACTGGAACATAGTTTTGAATACTGGGCCTACTGTGTAAAAAAACTCCGGTATGCATTGAAATAATAATATAAGCGGTTCCCATAATTTTCCCAATATGAGGGAATAGGAGAAATGATGGAAGATAATAGAAGAGGCAAACAAAATTCAATGATCCTCAAAAGTTGGCGCATCAATCGAAACCTTCATCCGTGTCTATTCACTAATTTCAGCTGAGATAGATTATTTAAAAATTTCCAGGTAAAACACTCGGATTAGGATTTAAACACAATGAATTTTAGTTAGTTGTTTAGAAATTCTCTAGTTAGTCGCGAGATTTAGTCATTTTTGATTTCAAAGGTAGTAAGCGTACTCCAGTGGTCGCGTACGACTTTTGTAAAGCTCAGGAAAAAGGATCAATGATTGGGTACAGTGCGGTTTAGTCGATCGGCCTAACTAAAGAGCACCCCCACTCAGTTTTGATAAAGAAAATCAGAAGGTAGGATAGGTGAATTTTCTAACAGCAAAAGTATCTTTTGTGGACAGCCACTGACTGCGACACGTCGAACTGATGCAACTCCAATTGAGACAAAATCACTCGCAGTATTCGGTAAATATTTACCACTTTAAGACCCAAAAATATTTACCGAATATTGCGAATGATTTTGTCTCAATTGGAGTTGTCACAATTTGAATTGTCGCAGTCTGTGGCTGCCGCTTTTGTGTTCTCTAACAAGGTAGTTTGAATTTGCTCTTGAAAGTTGTGAAGCAGTCTTTACAAAATACCTACATTTCAGCCAAGGGGAACACCGTCTTGGTACTTGCTATTGGTGTCGCTGTCCCTAACTTGTGCTCCACCAAAGATAAAACCAATTCTGTGAGCTTGTCAAATGATGCCATACGACCGTTTTCGTTAGGGCCACTACCTTAAATAATCTGTTAATGAAAATCTAGTAATAAGCAACAAGATAAATTACATTAATCCCACGCTGAAGACACCAATGTATTTGAGTGGAGGTAGTCTCGTTAGCCCATTTTCCTGGGGTCATGCTTGGTGCCAAGTACATAGGTTTTGCCCGGCTGTTCCATGTTGCAGCTATGTCTGTGAGCAAGGAGTTGCAAGCACCATAAGACACACCGTGTAAACTGTTTTGGTTAGCGGGGCCACCAGGAAACCATCTGAGAGATTAATAAGCTCTAAAACAAGTTTGGTTGAATTTAGGGTTGTACAATGGAAATATTCATGGGAATATTTCCGGGAATATTCCCGGGAACATTGGGAATATTCCGGGTTTCCCGATATTTTCCTCTATATTGGGAATATTCCCGGAATATTCCCAATGTTCCCGGAATATTCCCGGGTTTTCTATATTTCCGGGAATTTCTAACTCTAGTTGAATTTTTCTAAACTTTTTAGATATTTACCAAGAGTGAGTAGACAAATGCGTTCTCCCTTGACATATTCTCCTTTCATGAGAAATTCATCCTCCTTAGTATACAGCTGGTGGACGTCAAGGAATTCGTATGCCTCACTTAAAAATGTTGGAGTCACAGCCAGCTAAATAAATTATTTTAAAGGGGGAATACCAGCACGCTACCAGAGGGCAATTTCTAATTGTAAAAAAATAAGAATTAAGTAAATTGGCTTGACTTTACTTGACCTCAACCACCCCCCCCCCCACGGCTGACCCACTTTTGATGAGAATTTTGAAAAACCGATTGCATATTCGTGTTTCTCAACCCCGATTTAGGCGCGAATTTACCAATCATTTCTGGAAAAGAGGAAAAAAATTTTCTTCAAACCACAGGGGAGGGCCCATCAGGAGGGACCCGTCCCATTATGATTCTCGTGCTCTGAAACGGCACGGAAACACTTTGGTTTCTGAAAAATAGAAAAAAAAATTTCGATTTCACAGAGGGGGGGGTATCATGGATTTTAGTCAAAATTTGAAAAATTTGAATTGGCGCCTTTTGAATTTTAAAGGGGTTAAGGGCTGTATAGAGGTCAAGTAAAGTGTTACTAATAAATTTATTATTTATTTTTGACGAAAAACACGTGATCTGAAAATATTTTTTAATGGTTATATCTCAAAATTTTTACACGTCAGCGACGGCGCTTTTAGTTGGCAACTGAATAAAAAACTAAATAAATCATAAAAAAACACAGATTTCTAAAATTGTTTTAATGGCTAAGATGAGATATGCCTTTTGAAATTTATTGTCAATATCTATTAATTGTGTAAAATATGGTTACCCGTATGGTCAACTTGTCACGGCCTATTGTCTCGAACATCTTCTCTATCAATTTGTGAGTGTAGCGGGCAGACGAAGAGCCAGAAATACCAAGGAGAAGATTATATTTGTTAGGGTCACGGTCAAACTTGTATGAATGATCGAACAAGTTCCGTGGCTTAAAATAAACAAATTAAAAAAAAACCAATTTCTGAAACAAACCAAAGGAATTAATTCGATTGCGGAGAAATTGTTTCGGCGGCTTAACGAGGAATCAGAGCCAGAGTCTTACACACCAATATACACGAAAATTTTTTCGAAAGCACTATCACAGCTGACAAGAATAGTGATTCAAGAATATCGAATAGTCACATACCGTATATGCTCTAATAATAAAATAAAAAAGTAAATTTTTGAACAAAAGGCAGGTTTGGGTAGTTTTTTTGGCCTGTGACTCAGCCAGAGTAGTTATTGAGCCGTGAGCTGATAGTCTTGTTAAATTTTTAAGGGTCTGGGAAGGTATTTTGACTTTGAATCAGGATTAATGATAATCCTTGATCTCGCTGATCAAAGTATTCTAATAAAGATTTTTCTGATTCAGCATTTTAGAAACTATTTTGCTAACTTTCTTGTACAGTCAGCTTTATTTATCACTGATAAGGCCTGATCCAGCCTGACACATTCCTAATCTACCCTGGTCTAGCCTAACCATCCGTGATCCGGCCTGATAAAGCTTGAAAACCTTCCTGGTCTGGCCTGATCCAGGATCAGACTAGATCAGGAACGGATCAGGTTGGATTTGTAGTGGGTAACAAAGGATTAGGCAAGATCAAGCCGGATCATGGTTTTTTTGAGCCATATCAAGTCAGTCGGGCTAGACCAAGCCTTATTAGGCGTTTTTGTTACACAATTTAGATTTTAAAAAAGGTGAAACAAGCTAGATTAGGCCGGACCGTGGTTGGCTCGAGCCAACTCGAGCTGGATGAGACTGCATTAGGAGCATATAAGGCTGAATTAGAGGTGGATCAGGCTGGATAAGAATTTAAGGTTTGGAATATTTGAGCTAGAATATGACTATATGAAAAAATATCTTCCTCGAAATTTTTTTTATAAAATATTCAAAAAGCAGGCCAAATTTCACACGATCCGAAAATGATCGCCCCTTTCTATTAATACCACACACCCCCCCCCATCTCTAATAATCCCCTTCTCTCCGAGAGAGGTTCAAAAGTAATCTCCCCGGGGGATCAATAGAGCAAATACGGTAGTTTTTCGACTGATAAACTTTTGACGTTACTGCCGTATACCTCACCCCATAATTTCAATGCAGGTATAGCGGTGTTCAAGCAATTATTTTGATGTAAAAAGACAAACAAAGCAACGTTAAAAGGATTATGGGCTGTATTGGGAGAGGAAGGGAATAATTGGTGTCCATTTTTCGGTCAAAATGTTTTGAGAATAATGCCTACCGTATTTCCTCTAATTGCCGCCCCTCCCCCCCTCGACTTTGAGCTATTGTATCTCAGTCCAGAAGTTGTTTTTCGAACAGGTTTTTTCACGTTTTCTTAGTTCCCACGAGCTCTGCTCGTAGGAACGGGAGGAAAATAGGACGAATGTCGATTGGTATAAGCAACGATTGTTATAAGAGTGTTTGCCAATGTCGATTATTAACAATAAGAACTGTGCAAAAGTTTTCTTCAGGGATTCTTATCTTCTGATGAATGTTAGCTTAGATCAGCTAAAATCAACTTTTGGTTTAGATTGTGAAAATAAGCTTTTTCCCCATCTTTTCAACAGAGTTTCTAATTATAAAACAAAGTTGGAGTGTTTGCCTTTCATTGAAGACCACTGTCCTGATTCAATGAAACCTGACAAAAGAGCAGAATTCGAAGTGTGGTATGCAAAAAATAAGAAATACACCTTTCTTCTTACCTGAAAAGTTAGCTGAATATTGTAAAAATGACACATTGATTTTGTTAGAAGCAATAAATAAAAAAATTATGATTGCAATAGCGACAGTGACATTCTTGCAATGTTTTTTCTTATTCCATGCAGTGATCACCATAAAAATAGTTTAGATTAGAACGATCTTGTGAAAACAAAATGAAAAGATTCGCATTTTCTCGTATTGTGTTTTTCGGTACCTTTATATAGTTTTGAAATATAGTATAGTTTTGAACTTATAGTTTTGAACTTCAATTTAGCTAAAATAAAAAAGTATGATTTGAGACACTCCTTTCTCTGCAACGAGAGACCGGAAAGGTACCACGTACTTGAGATACTTGATGTAGACATGCAGCAAAGAGGCTTGAGTTCGCCAAGACACCGAGCAGGAATCCGTGATCATTATGTGCACCTAGGATTAGGCGTCTATTGGAGTTTTATAACGGTAAGATAAGAGGGGTGAAATTCATGTACGCAGTGCCTGAGTCGCATGTTCAGCCATTGAATCCTGTGGAATCATATCTTTTAAAGATACTTTTTTGTTGCGTGGTCAAACCTTGCTCGTCACCCACTTTTTTTGAAATAATTTTCATGTGCAAACATATGTATCTGATAAATTGAAAATATTGCCGCTATTCCGTTGTACCAAATTACACTATATGGCCCAGAACCTTTATTTTTAAATTCTAAAAGTTCGAGAAAATATGGTCGATTTTAAGATTTTTGGGTGCTCTATCGAAATTTGAAACGTGGAATTAGGTGAACTTGTGCTGTCTAAGAAAACGCAGAAAACAGATTCGCAAAATTATTTTTCTGGGCTGAGATATAGGTCATTGATGGAGAGCATTAATTAGAGTGGGAGCCTTGAATAGCAAATATACGGTAGTCGCCGGAAAAAATAGGGTAAAAAAGGTATTCTAACTTTCGACTTAGGTGATGCGTACCGTATATTCTGTATTAAAGGCCCTGGGGTTTTTATTTTCAATATCTGAAAAATCTTAAAACTGTTTATTAAAAATATTCCTAACTCTGGAATCCTAGTCGAAAATCGAGGGAGGCCTTAATTAGAGAGGGGGTCTTTAATACAGAATATACGGTATATAAAGTTTTCTTCCCCTGAGTAAAATAACATAGAGAAAAAATTATGGTGGAAACTAAAGTTGTTAAATTGACACGTGTCCGGACATACTTCTGGTAAATGTTCGGACATGTGTCTTTAAAATGTCTCATGAAATGTCCCGTCAAATACTCCAAAAGGAACAAAAGAAAAAGATACCTAAGGTCGGAGTGAAGGATGGTAGCATCAACAAAGAAAAAAGCCATAATTTTTTAACCGAGGGCTCAAAAAAGCCGCTGCCTGGATATCACTCTAGCCTTAGGTATCTTTTCTCTTTCGTTCCTTTTTTCAGCGTTCGGTTTAACGTATACCGAACGGACTCTGGTATCTTATCTGACCGGATTGGGGTTGCTTTTTTTCAAAATTTCTTACTTTTCTTTTTAAGTTACAGTCAAACCTCGATTTAGTGGCATTCCTGAAAAGTTCGTTCCCGCCTAGGGTCCGACACTTTTTTAACCCAATTTTCAAAATATTTTATCGATTCTGTTATGACAGTCTGGTCGCAAATATCGTGAGGATTCCGATTTTGCCGATCGTTTTTTGAAAAGTAAACGAATTTTGAGTTAAAAAGTGAAACCTCGATATAGTGGCACCAAATTTTTTTCTGACTTTTATATAGAAAATTAAGTTTTCCAGAAATAAATTTGTTAACACAATCTGACTCTGTTCTACACTATGCAATCGCTGAAAATTCAACTTTTTATTACAAATCCTGAGTGCACCCCGCTTCCTCAGAGAGTATGAATTGTCTGAAAATAGGCCTCCATAGAGTAGGAGTTTTCTAGCCGTGAATTATTTGACTAACTTGCTTAAGTGCTTAAAACATAGTTGGATCGCCGCCGCCGCCGCCGTCCCTTAATTCCTCCCAACGTCACCGCCGCCGCTCTCATAATACGCCGCCGGCGGTAGTTCAATTTTTAACCACGCCGCTTGGCGGCGACGCCGGTAGATTTTTTTAAATTTGGGCTATTCTGGTATTAGATTTTGCACTTCAGCTAAAGTTTTTCAAACAGCTGGCGTTGGGGCCGCCGTGTTTTAAACATTTTTTAGGTTGCGGAAAGGCATTTGGTATTTTTCGAAAAAGTTAAAATTTTGACTTTTTACCTTAAAAACACAAGGAAAAAGTAAAAGAAGTGCTGGTTTTTTCCTTTTGATATTTAATTTGACTGCTTTAACCATTTTACGACATTACGTTTTCGATCTTAGGCCTAGGAAGGGTCGCTAGCATCTTTTTCTTACTTTTTGAATAATTAGAACCAGGCTTTAAAGTTCGGGAGGTCTGAAATCTCGGTCTTGTATAAGCAATGTAAAAAAGCGGGAATCCGGGGAAAATGGTGCGGAGTTTATCAGGAACCATGTAGTATCCAAAATTCGAAACAACTGGAGGACAATCAGGGGGACAAAGCAAAAAGACAAAATTTTAACTTTGTTTTAAAAATTGCGAAATGTCTTTTCGCAACCTATAAACATGTCTAAAATATTCTTCATGGCATGAAATAGCGAAAAATACGTTTTAGGGAATTTTCGAGAATCAATTGGATTGCACAGTCAGGACTAAAAAGCTACAAACTTTGAAAATCTACAATCGAAGAAAATTGGACTTGTTATATGCGCAAATTCATAACTTTTTACAATCACTAAATATTTTTAGATTTTTGAAATACAGTTGACGCTAGATTCAAGGACAGCAGCTTAATGTTGCTGAAAAACTAAATTTCAGTCTGAATATTAGTCATTTTTCATCAGGTTTTTCAATATTGTGTTACTTTATTTTAACTCAATTTCAGCTCAAGGGGAATTAAACGTGTTGCCATAATTCTTTCTATAAAAACAAAAGATCAACAGCAATAAAAACAAACAGAAAACAAATAAAAAAACAAAATGTAACGAAAAACACAAGGAAAAGTAAAAAAGTGCGAGTTTTTCCCTGTTGAGACAAGTTTGTATTTTTATGCTGGAAATTACTTGCTATCCTTATATCGAGCGGAATAAATCTATTGAAGCAATGAATTTAATACATCTGGGTGCAACGACGACTTGGTGTGCAGGCACTTGTAAATAAAAGCACATAACTTCTTTCTTGTCTTTTCAATGTCTTTGTGAGTGCCAGTAAGCCTGAATAAATAATTTCACTGATATGTGTTAGATATAATTGAGAAAGCATGGAAGTTTTATGAAGTTTTACATGTAACGTTTTGCAATTTTAGCTTTATCACCGATTTTAGACGTAAAAAGCCCCAAGAAATCCACTCTAAATACCCCCCCCTCAAATAACCCCCTCAAATGAGTGCGCGCAAATGAGTGCGCGCAAATGAGTAGTTACGGATTTAGAGGTTGCTGGTTTAAATCCACCTGGGTGCGAACCTTATTTTTATCATAATTTTGAGTTTTTGAGTTGTGTAAATGTCCATATACTCATCACCAAGGTCGCTGGTTCGAAACCGTGTGTGAACAATCATTCCCGAGTAAAGAACCTCGACTCATGATCCTGGTCACTAGGGTGCTTAACGGGGCTCGGGGAACATGAGGTGGTTTTATATGTTTTGGGTTGATTTGGGGTGGTTTCAGCAGTTTGGGATGGTTTGGGGTAAATTACGGATGGCTCAAGTAATTTTGGGTGGTTTGCGATGCTTTTGGATGGTTTGGGACGGTTCGGATACAAATAGTAACACAATCGGCTAAAAGAAATGATGGTGGAGAAACAATGCGAAAAAGGCGCTAATTTGGAAATGCTTTTTATTTACGGAGGCGAATTGTCCCGGAGGCGAATTGTTCTTTAGGCGAATTGCCCATGTAGCGGAAAAGCTCGAGGATCGGTTTTCTCATTCGAAATCATAGTTTTTTGATTATAGCCATACATTAAGTTCAAAATATTCATAAGATACGGCAAGAATGAGTCGAAATGGAACAAAAACAAAACTAAACAAAATGCAGCAAAAGCGCAGCAAAAATGCAGCAAAAATTTTTCTGGGTTTTTGCTGCATTTTTGCTCTTTTTTTGTTAGTACAGAACGCCACAGATTTTACTGCATTTCAGCAATTTCGCTATTTTTGCGAACCATGAAGCAAATAAACTTAAACCCCTTATTAACGTAATTTCAGTCATGCTTTGGTTTCTTGACCCTCTCATTGACGAAGCATCGAGAGTTGACTGTGTCGTAAGCTTTGACTGTGTTGTTGATTAATAGTTCAATTATTGGGGTAGTTGACTGTAGCCAGTGGCGTAGCCAGAGAAGCAGGGCAAGTATTTCCGAATTTTCGAAAAAGCGGTGTAGGTAAAATAACCTAAAAAATTTTTGGTGACCTCTCCGTCAGAAACTTCTTGCTACGTCTCTGACTGTGGCACAGTTTGCAAATACAGTGTAAAGTCGTTTATCCGACACGTCAGTCATACGACACTCTCGGTTATCCGACACCCTGAGATCCATTTGGTTAGTCAGCACAGAAAGTTTATAAATCAAAACCTTAGTCATGCGACAACCCAGTTATCCGATACCGCCGTTATCAGACCGGACACGGACAATTCGTCCTGGCGCCGATTCGTCCTCACTCGTTAAAACAGAAAAATTCGTCCTCTCTTGGCATTTTAAATAAAATCCACTTCGTTATCAGTGATCAGAGTTTTTTTAGTTTCGTTCGCCGCATTGTTCAATGAAAGTGTTTCTCTTAGCCCTTTAGACGTGTTTGCATGGCGCAGTGGGTACATCTATTCATCACACGATTTCACATAGCAAATAAGGCTATTTTCCAAATTTAAAATTGATTTTTTCTGTTTGAGGATCGAGATGTTTTAACCAAGAAAGGTACGTAAGTACTTTAAAAATATGGATTTCAAAAATCGTTTTGTTATGAGACCCCTTTGTTATAAGACAGGATTCCGTACGAGATTGTATGCATTTTGGTATGCAGAATAGTATGAATTTTTTTGGAAGACAGTCATTTCACCCAAATTTCACTGTGTTCAAAAGCTAAATAAAATTGTCAATATCTGGGTTGACACCAGGGTGGTATTCTCAGCTGGCTGACTTCAACCGGCTGAGATTAACTTAGGCGGCTGAGGCTGATGGCTGAGGTAATCGTGAAATATGCCACCCTAGGAGACATGTTTCTCTAAATGGGTACCAATCTCAAAAACCTATAGGCTGGATTAACAGGTTTAAACGCTGAAAAGAATAGAGGATAAGAAATGGTAGACTCTTATCTCTTATACCGGACCACATTTCACACGTGCACTTTTGACCTGTACTTTAATTTTAGGCGAAGTTAGGCCAGCGTACGTTGAGACAGACTTAAAACAAAACTATTTAACCAGGTGGTGCTACCAGAGGCGTACCCAGAAAAATATTTCAGGAGGCTGGAAATTTTCGGGGAAGGGGGGGGGTAATATAATGGTAATGGTACCTAGGTGACCGAGTGGTTGTATCCCGTTGTTCATTTAGTAGTACCCAGGATAGATCAAGTAGTCTCACTCGATCTAGGTGTCTAGGTTGTAGTACACACATAAGCGTAGCCAGAAGAAGCGTAAGTTTCTGTTCTTGTTCCATTTTTCGACGAATTGAACAGCGTTTCGCTCATAAATATATTATGGGGGTATTCGGCCGGGGATGTTTCGGGATGGACCCGATGCTAATATCAAAGCGAAAGCACCACTCTAGGCTGATGAAAAGTTGATGAAATATCTCACACGGCTTGCGGATTAAAGTAATTTTGTATTCAGAATTCATGGTGTAGCCATTTTTCTCGACCCGAGGTTCAAGGATGCAATTGCGACAGATAAAATCAGATTCAACTCTGATGTCTGTTCTTGGCTGTTGGAAGAGTGTGAGAAAATAGTTGGGACAAATGAAGGTAATTTTGAAAAATAATTGTTGCACCTAATTTACAATGATTTTCCAGATCTACATTCACCGGTGGCAAAACGAACAGAAACCGATTCTTTCTTTGGTCGCCATAGTCAGCCATTCGACGATGATAGAGGAGAAGAAGAGGGAAGAGGGGAGAAGAAGAGAGAATGTTTTTAGTAAAAACCATGATACCCCCTTGTGAAATCGAAAAATTTTTTTTTCGATTTTTCAGAAACCAAAGTGTTTCCGTGCCGTTTCTGAACACGAAAATCAAAATGGGACGGGTCGCTCCCCCTTCGTTAAAAGTAAATTTTGCGCTAGCTGGGGCGGGGCGTTCTATAGTGTTACCGTTTTCCATCCAAGATTGTTCAATTTTCACCAATTTTCCCGGATAAGTTAAATTTTCCCGGGGAAATTCGCAAAGATTTTCCCGGATTTTCCGGTAAAATTATTTATTGCAACCCTAGGGGGGGGGTTTGTTGCAACAAAAAAGCTCCCAGAAATTTCAAGTTTAGTTTATGAGAATTCTTGACTTTTGCAAATTTTTAAATTTTAAAAATACCTAAGAACTCGAAGACCAGATACGCTTCGGTCTAGCTCAGTTATCCTGCAGTTTCCTTGCCGGTTGATAACACTTAGAAGGTACAGACCCCCTTCATTGAGTGCTGGGTGAATTCCCACATCTCTAAAGCCATTTCCAGATGAAACTACTCTAGCATAACCATTACTAGTTTGTTGTTCTTCGTGTTTTTGCTTTTTTGCTGCCTATAATATTGTAAAAAGGAGTATTATGAAATTCATAGTATGAATACATTAACACCGAATTCATCAACACACAAATTCATCAACTAAATTTGTCTTGTCACGAAATGTTTTTTTGGGTATTTGATTTGACAGTAAGCCAAAGTAACCACCTCGTAATAATAAACTAGAAAAAGCACCCCTGCTCTCTTCTCTGTTAATGATGTCATACTTAATGATGTCATAGCCTTAGGTATCTTCTCTCTTTTGTTCCTTTTTTCAGCTCTTAGTCAAAGTAGACCTGGACTAATCTGCTGATTTCTCCCTTAAAATCACCCGGGTGCCCCTATCTGGGTAGTACTTCTCGAGTGCTTGCACCTAACTAAGACCTACGTAAAACCCCCCTGAAAACCCTTCTCCTTGTAATAACCCAGGTTATTTCAGGAGGCTCACTTGAGAGGGGTTATTTGAGGGGAGGTTATTTTGGGTATCTTTTTTGGAGTATATTTTGTCTTATACGGAAATTGCATTATATCAAAAAATTGAGATATCCAAACACCTCGATAGTAGTTCTCAATCTCTTTTCACCCTCACTATCCTTTGCACTCTGTGCGATCAGGGTTTCGAAAACTGTCAAACCAAATACACAAATAAAACATTTGGTGCCGAGACAAATTCACAAATCCAAGTTGAGAAATAGTATTATCAGCATACCGAAAAGGGGGGGGGGGTGTGATCAGTTCGAACGGTTCCCTTGTTAGAGGTGAACGAATGAGTGAGTTTTCAAAAATATTTTAACAGTTTTTACATCAAAAAAGACCTAAAATAGATAACCACTTACATCTTCTTGTTGTTTCTTGACGATTCGCTTAAAAATAGTGTCAGAACGAGGAATGGGAATGTTGTGTTTGTTTAACACTTCCAATGCTTTGGTAATTTCCTGAGCGTCATCAGTGGAATATCCCAAAGCAATCAAAGAATCAGCAGAATTCATTGAATCTAAATAAGTCTATTGCAAATAGTGATTTAGCCCTTTTGGTAGCATTTTTTTCATAGTGAAGGCTGCTTTTTAAAATTAATATTGTTTCAGTCTGTAAAAAATTTTTCTGTCCAGGCATTTCATAGAAAGTTTAGGCTTGTTCAAAAGCTTCAGCCTTACGATTGAAAAAACGGAAACCACTATTCAAACCTTAATAACTTCCCACCCCCCCCCTTAGGCCCCGCTCACAATGAGATGTCGAATTGAGGGTGATGTTTAGATCTCGCACTTTTCATGGAAAAATGGCAAATCTGATATACATGACTTGTATCTACATTTGGATTTTAAGTGTAGGTCATATATATCAGATCTGACATTATTCTATGAGAAACGCGTCATCTAGACATCACTTATACTTCGACATCGCATTGTGAGCAGGGCCTTAAAAATAATTCTCCTTGAAAAAATAATTTTAAAAAATCCGATTATTTCTGAAACCTTCAGCTTTAGAACTTCAGCACTGCGATGAAATTTTCGCACTGTGTTGTAGTGCATTTCAAGGGCTAAAAAATTACATTTTCCAAAAGTTTATTTTTTCTTTTAACTCTTGAACTACATAGCGCTAAAACTTTTAATACTGCTGAACAAAAAAAAATTATACCGTATTTGCTGTAATAATCGGCCATGGCCGTCTATATTTGGCCTCAGGTATCTGCTCTTTTTTGCTTTTCGTTTTTTAGCTCTCTGTTTGAAAGAACCCTTTCAACCCCTAAAATTGAAAAAAATAAATTCTCTTTAAGATTTTGGGTGTTGAACCACAATCTGAAAAGTGGAATCATGAGGGTTCATGGTAACTAAGAAAATGCAAAAAACATATCTGCAAAATATTGACTCTGGGATATAAGTCTCCGGGGGTGGCCGTTTTTTAGAGAAAGGCCGTTTAATAGAGAGTGGCCGATTATTAGATACGGTAACTGGTTAAAATGATAAAATGGGTGTAAACATGTCAAAAATAATAGAGTTTTTTAAAATGAAAAAAATTTAAGTGAAAAGCCAAAAGTGTTTCTGCAGTCTTAAGGTGAGAGCTTTTGAACAAGTTTAAACTTTTTGGAATATGTCTGGATGGAAACTTTTTACATACTAAGACAGTTTGAAAAAAAATACCCTGTATTTTAGGATCATTCTGTAGCTGGCATAATGATCAAGGCGGAATTTGTGAAAATCCGATTTGTATGCGTCCTAATCAACTAAATAAAATAATGAGACGCTACTGGAATATACCCCTCCCAAAAAAGTTACTGGAATATACCCTCCCCAATAATTTTGGAGGGTAGCTAAAACCCCATTTGTGAAAAAGAATGTTGTGCAAAAGCCATCGTTAGTAATGGCTAGACCCTGAGCCTAAGACCTATGGGCCTGAACCTGACTTAAAGCCTAAGCCTTAATTATTGGGCGGGGTATATTCCAGCAGCGCCAAAAATGGCTCAAAAGAATTTAAAAACAACACTGCCAACAAATAATCCCCCAACAATTTTCGATTTTTTAACAGACACGGGGAAGGCATGAGCATCCCGTCACGTATCAAATAAACGTTGTATACAGGGTCGCCAAATTAAAAAAAAATACATTTGCTCAAAATAAGGACATTTTGGGGTATTTTGGCGAAAATATGCAATTTTATCAGTTTTATGCAATTTATAGAAGACACTTTTTCTAACCTAAGTACCTTTCCCTCTCCTTTAAAAGACCGTGATTTTTGAACGCAGCGACATTTACGAAATTTGAATTGGCGGGGACACTTTTTATCATTGAAACCAATTAAATTTGAATGCGAATTATTTTTTATCTGCATTGAAAATTGAAATTTTTTATTTTAGTCCAGAATAATCATAATTTTGTATAAGTAGTTATGGTGCAGTGAAAATAGCAGAAGTCGTCCGATCTGGCAATGTCAAGCAACATTGGGCTCAACTAGTAGATGGTTCAAAATTTTGATAAAATTTTAAATGCAAACAAAAAATAATTGTTGAATATTTTCAGAATAAAAAAGTGTCCCCGCCAATTCATGGTCCTTTAAGTCCCTAGTACAACTTTTTCAGTTTTGAACCGTTTATTTGCCTTGTTAGACTTGTAATTTTCAAATTTCTGTGAAAATTAGTTCGTGCCTTTCCCGTGTTAGGTAAAAAGTACTCAAATTTTTTCCCGGTTCAGAAAAAGTGCGTAAGACTGTTATTATTCACAACTTTCGTACTCTGTTCTACCCTTGAGCATAAGGCCTAATCCTAAAATTGTTGTTTTAGGAGATAGTTACAGCTGTTTTCAAATTTATTTATACAGTTTATTAACGAACCGATTTGAGTAAAAACAAGTTGTGTAAAATAATTCAATTGAACAAATACTGCTTTTACTAATCTATTGCCAACATTTTATCTTATCACTGCACACTTATGCTTGACAGCTTGTCAATTAAAAGATATACTCGTATTAAAAAAATTAATGTCACCGAAAGAATGGATGATCTGATTGCTTTTGGATGAAATTTTAGCTAATGAAACCCACAATTTAACGTCAACTCAGTCGCCACTCTTGGAAATGGATACTAGCTTACTTTTTGCAAAATAATAGCTCACTTTTTTGATTAAGTGAAAATTAGAACACAAGAAATTATCTGCAGATATTATCCGCGAATAAATCCGTAAATTCATCCATAGTCGGAGATAAATCGGCGGATTTCATCCGTATTTCAGGATTTCTTTATCCGTGATTATATCTAGGGATAAAAATCCCCGGATATTTCCATACGCGGATTTTATCCCTTGATTATTATTACGGGGCAGAGGTAATAGTAATACCATATTGCCTCTGATTTAGTCCCCCCTCTAATTTAGCCCCACCCCTCTTTTTTTTGACTAGAAATTCAGAGTTAAGGCCATTTTTGGTTTACAATTTCAAGATTTTTGGGCATCCAAAAAATTTAGCCCCCAGGTGCTAAATTAGAGGAAATACGGTATCTTTATCAGTATCTATATAATAATGAAAGCGTTAAGAAATAAGGCTCAGAAAACCCAGCAGAACTTACTAATCACTCGTTACTAGTGAATTAAATGCTTGTGAATTATCTAAAAAAGATTATTAATTATTTAAAAATCTAAACATGTTTTGACATTCTCTAGCCTACTTTATAAAGAAACTCTGGTTTGCAGGCTTTCTTATTCTTGTCTCTGTTGTGAAAGATAATCATGCATTGATAAAATATAATTTTAAAAATTGCTGCTAAAATTTTTGGGTGTTTACAAATAATTATATATTAATGAAAAAATTTATGGGAATGATTTTTTTACGGATTTACTGACTAGATTTTTCAAAATTTGTTGCTTTTTCTTAAACTTTAAGTTTTGGAAAATAAATTTCACTAGCTTATTAAGGTTGCGAGGGACATGTTTTCTACACGTTTCAGATGCTAAACCGTCGAAAAAACATGATTTGGAGCCAAGTTGGGCCAGTGCGTAATAGTGCATTTCAGCCTCGGTAGAAGTTGTGGAAATTAAGAAATAGCCATAAACAGCTGTGCAAAATTTTACTCTGACCCGAGGGACAGACCATCAAAATAGGGGTTGTATGGTTATTACAGGCTGTAGGCCTATTAGCACATTTACGGTATATCAGATCATTGTCAACTGTAGCTGTACAATTAACTGAAGGGTTTAACCTCGATCCAGACTATGTCGATTTCATATTCACTAATGTGCCCACGCAAACACTCGTTTTAAAACTTTATTCTCTTTTTAGCAAAACATTAATTCAGATTTAATTAATTCTGCTGATTCTTTGATATTCTTTGAAATTACCAAAGCATTGGAAGTGTTAAAAAAGCACAGCATTTCCATTCCTCGTTCTGACACTATTTTCAAGCGAATAGTCAAGAAACAACAAGAAGATGTAAGTAAGCAGCGTGTTTATTTTTGTATTTCTACTCCCCAGAAGAGTCTAAATGTATATAATAGGTTTTTCAATTCTAGACTAAGACAAAAGCTTTCTTTTCCTTTTTTAAATTTACAGGCGTCCAGAAATAGAAAACACGAGAAAAAAGTAGCTAGCGATGGTCATGCTCGAGAGGTGGCTTCAGTAAATGGCTACAAATATATGAAGATGCATCCGAGGATCGGCAACGAGGGTCTACACTATTTAAATAATTGTGTTCGACAAGGCGACTGCAGAAACACTGAGCTAGACCGAGGTGCATCTGGTCTTTGAGTTTTCAGGTTTTTTCAAATTTTCAACCTCGCAAAGTTTTTTTCGGAACTTGCGCGAACAAAAACCAAAAAATTTTAATTTAAAACTGAAACATATTCTGAGAGATAGTCTTAGAAGATTTAAAAAAGCGCACACCTGGACTTGGTCCCAGTATATATGTTAAATCGACTTTTACTGTACTTAATTCACAAAAACATCAACTTATTGAAAATTGTTTGGCTTTTCAGACTTAGTGGCATTAACATAAACATAGAGAATACGATGAAAAGGCTGTGTGCCACTGTCTGCGCATATATAAATCCTGACCCTAGAATACTAACTGCATCTGATGACCTTTTTGAATTCGTGATAGCCAAAACCCCAAGGAAAGAAAACGATGATCAATAGTACAGCAGCCTTTGACCGACATTCATCATTACAAAACTTTTGTATGTTTTGGCTTTGAGTGATCATGTTGAATGAAATAAAAATTTTTATTTCACTATAGTTTGATATACCAATTAGAGCACTAGTAGAGCAGTAGCCAGAGCTGTTCTTAAGCTCTTGGAAAATTAACTGAGGAATACGTAACTTACAACAAAAAACGCCGAAACCAATAAAACGTGTAAAACACATTTAAATTTAACCAGACTCGCAACAATAAGAACTCTCAGATATCCAAACTCGCGCAAAAAGTTTTCTTTTCTAAATTTTGCTGAACAAATTCCTGGATTTATTTTTTGTAGAAATCTTTATTTTTTTATTTCTTTCATGACATCTACTTTATTAACACTTTTCACAGCTTTTTCCAGAGCATTTCTAATCTGGTCTACAGTTATCATCTTTTACAAAGAATATTTGTGTTCTGAACGAATCAGATAAATGCCATAAATGCCATTAATGCTATCAGATAAATCAGATAAAAATAAATCAGATAGACGTGTCTCCCTTACCTAACTCGCGTAATCACCCTTCTTGCATAGTCTCCTTGCAAATCCCCTCCTATTCCGTCATCTGTCAAAGTTAGTTCTTTTATAAACGGAGAGCAGCTGAAATATATTTATTTTGAATACATCATTATTCCGCTAGCGTACCGTCTTTACGAAGCCGTCTGTGGTAGAGAACCAGATGAATTCCTGTTGTTTGACATTTGACTGCATTTGATACCTTATTCTTCTCACGCCTCCAGGAAAGAGGAAAGGTCGCTAAGGGTGTATTAAGTAGCCTTAAGAATGTGAAGCTCTTGGCGAAAAACATCACTTTGTTTCCGATTTATACTCCTGGACACTGGCTCTAGTGGTATTTTCAAATTATTCTTTGAACCTTCAAATGTCGATTTCGGATTTTACAAAAAATTAATTATCCATTTTAGGTAGTCAAAATGAATCAAAAAGTAAAGTGCGACGCAACTCCTACTGGGTTTTATTAGTGCACCGTGGTGACATGGGAACAAGATTACAAACTGGAGACATATTACGGCTGGATAATGAGATACGTATTCCTTAATTGAGATCATGGTCTCTTCGAAATCTTGGTTATCTAAAATCTGGAGCTGATGTTCTTTGGAAAGAGCATTAATTTGTATCTGGAGCGTATCAGTAACTTCCAAGAATCGCGAAATATGCATTATTGCTTCTCCAACCAACTCCCAACTAACCCCGCTAATATTGCCCTTATAAAATATAATTGCTTAAATTCAATAAAAATATTTCTAACCGGTGTCTATTCGCACCAATTAGCCTGAATTCTAGTCCTCCTAGAGACATTCGGGCTAGGTGAGATTTGTCAAAAACGAAACTTTTCAAGACAAATTTTTCTCGTTTGCAAAGTGTTTCAGTATTTTTTTTTGCTTTTACTATTTGAATACTTTGTCATATGTATATCCAGTGAAAAAAAGCAGTAAAACACTTTGTAAGCGAGGAAATTTGTCTTGACAAGTTTCGTTTTTGACAAATTTCGTTTTGACAAATTTCGTTTTTGACAAATCTCACCTAGCCGACATTCGGGCCATCTACCCACAAATTCCTTGTGCAGTCTCAGCCGAGACTGTACAAAGTGGCGTACAAAGTTTTGTTCCTGGATCGTCGTTCGTCTATCATAATCTAATTGATTACGGGATAGCGAGTGCAGGTCCCGCTTCACACTGGATTCGAATGGCGTGAGCCTACTATATAAACGTCTGGAGAGTTGATGGTCTCCTACCACATTTGAAATATCTCTGGACAAAAATAAACCTATATCTAATACTGGAACATCAACTGAATCGGACTGGATCGGGTCTGCGACTGTTTCGCTCGCTGCTACTAGATTCGCGAGGAGTTTCGAGAACGAAATATTCCCCGCTGGAGTCTCTAGAACCCCTTTTTCCAAAATTTCGATTAGGATGTGTGGTTTGAAGCACGCAATTAGAAGGGGCGGCAATTAGAAGGGGGCGCTTATTTTCGATCATAAATTTGAAGTAATTTACCACTCCAACAATGAAAGTTTTTATCCTATTTTTAATTTTTTTTGTGATTTTTGAGCAAAATTTTCAGGCCAGTTGTTTGTCCAGGGCAGCCAAATTAAAGGGAAGGAAAACTTAATATCCGCGCCGCGTAGGTTACAGGTTCGACTACCCCGGCTGCACACCATACATTTTCTGTTTTTAACAATTTCGTGTAAAAATCATCCTCGGGCTCTTGACTATCCGACAAGACCATCGACGCAGGGCTTCACTTCTAGTGTAGCTTATTCGTATGCTAAAAATAGGCTAGAGCTCCGATAATCGATACTTTCGAGGGTTTTCTTCTACTGGTTTGATTGATATTTCTGCATTTTTCGACAAGTCACACGTTTCATATGCAGGAATAAAGCCAAGATCATGAGATTTCATTTGAGCTATCATACAAGGTAGTAGGTAATATTTTGTTAGAACTAATATTTTAAAAACTTTTACTGATGCCCAATATAATACCAGCCAGTCATGTGCATGAAATCTACAAATTACAGCATTTGCTGACAGTGAAGATGAAAATGGTCGCAATCGATTGCTTGATTGATAATCCTATTGAGGATTTCATCGAATTCAATGTTTTTTAAATTTTAGCTCTAACTTTATACAAACTTTTATCTGTATGATAGCTCGAATGAAAGCTGAACATCTTAGCTACATTTTGACACCAAACTTGTGAATAAAAAGAGAAAAAATAAGGTATGCAGCCAGTGGTAGTCGAACCTGTGACCTAAGGCGATGCGCATATAAAGTTCACCCCCCCCCTTTTATAGGTAGACTTGTTGTTGTAGACTTATTGTTCACGTGAATATTTATCGATCCTGCTTACATATACTTCTTCAGCAAACAATGATCTTGGACACATCTTCTTATTAATAACTAACCGCCAAAAAATGTGCAAAAAAGGTTAAAAACGGTTTCGAAAAAATAGGGGGTGGGTGGCAATTAGAGGAAATACGGTATGTCAATTTGCGGAACGAGTATCTCGTGGAGTCTTGATCAATTTTCTGCAGGGCGACATGAAGGGATGCAAAAGAAAATGGTCAGCAAGATTCTTGATGTTGAATTGGATTGAACTGCTCTAACTTATTTTTGTGCGATTTTATTCATTATCTTCAATCTATGGTTGTTACAAATGTCATCTTCGTCTGAATAAAGTTTATAATTGCTTTGTCGTTTAAATTTTCTAAGAACATGTGGAGTATAAAAACACATTGTTAAAAACAAAAAAACGCTCGAAAGTTAGAAATGAAATAAAGGATGTAGAGGATCCTAACAAATATAGGCCCCAGTCCAAAAGAAAAATAAGAACAAAGGTTTCGACAATTCCGGCACCAGCCAGAACCCCAAAAAAGAATGCTATCTAAGTTAAAAAATGAAAAAGGTTAAAAACTTACAAAAAAGTCAGATTATTGGGATTTTTCGTTGAGCCCGTAGAAAAAAGTCATAAATAGACGAAACTTTGACATGATAATGGAAATTAAATCATGGCGGCGAAAAATTGTCGGCACAAAATTGTCGCAGCACAAAATTGTCGGCACAAAATTGACGGCACAAAATTGTCATGTACCCTGCATTTCAATAACCATAAACACAAATCAGGGACAAACAATTGGATTTGTTGAACCGGTTTTTACTGGTCGCTTTCTCAAGAGCACATGCATGGGAATTCGTAAATGTAGCTGTAAATCCAAAGAAACATAATAATATAAAAAAATTGTGTGGAGGGAAGTTTTATTACAACACGGAAAAGGTGAATAAAAGGTCTATAATAAGTATGTTTTTCAGTATAAGCAATTTCAATTACCCTAAATTCCCGCGAATAACACGCATCTCACAGATAACAAGCACCCCTCAGATAACACGTCTTCATAGATAACACGCACCTCGCAGGTTCGGCTCATCTTCACGGTCATCAAATATTTCCTCGTGAAATTGGCCTTTGTTTCATCAAAACTATTACCAGCTTATAAATGTGGGTAAGATACACTGTGAATCCGGTAAGATACACTGTAAAACTGTTATTATTAATAGGCTGTATGTGAAATTCCCCACCAAAAGTGTGAAATTCCCCACCAAATTAATTAAATTCCCCACGAAATTCAAAATCGTTCTAAAAATAGTGAATTTCTCCACCAAAATTGTGAAATTCCCCACCAAAATTGTGAAATTCCCCACAAAATTTTTCAAAAAATTATTTGTGCCTTTTCTGTCCAAGACCAACCGTATTTTGCATAATTTTGCAAGAATTCAAATTTTTAGCCTGAAAATGACATGGTTTGCTTAGAATCCCACCCGGAATGGCCAGAAGCCCCTGGAAATTGGTTTTTCGGTGGTTTACTAAAGGGGGAACTTTCTGCGAAAAAGCGATTAGGCGGATCAGATTTCGGGTCAGATGGGCTGAATCGCTCAGAATTCTACCCTGAACCACTCCAAACCACCACAAACCTGGAATTTTGAGCAATTAAGCCCATCTGACCCGGAATCTGATCCGCCCAATCGCCTTCTCGCAAAAAAGTTTACCCCCCCCCCTTTGGTAAACTCCCAAAAACCAAGTTTCAGGGGCCTCTGGCCATTCCGGGTGGGATTCTGAGCAATCCATGTCATTTTCAGGCTAAAAAATTTGAATTCTTGCAAAATTAGGTTGGTTTGGAACAGAAAAAGGCATAAATGATTTTTTAAATAATTTGGTGGGGAATTTCACAATTTTGGTGGGGAAATTCAATTTGATCCTTATTAATATTATTACTTTTTACACTAAATCATACAAATTCTTTGACTACAAGTACCTCTTACAGGAGAGGTGGAAGCTGCTTAGGTTTAAAAATGCAACCTCGGTGCCGTAAATTTGTGTTGGTGATTCCCTAAAATGATGCGCAGGTTTGACCTCACGCGGTGGCAAGCTAGTTATTTTTGGCTTGTTTGACCAATGTCTAAGAGTTCTTTTTCAAAGTGCTCGGCCAGTTTTGCCTCTTCCTGCACTAGATGAATTCTAGGTTGACCGTTTGGACCAGCCCCATGCTTTTCAAAGCAGTGAATGATATCATCCTTGCTTCCATATGTGGCTTAAGTTATTCCGAAGGCCTAGAACGAGTCGATTATATTATCTACGCTTTCAAGATACCATGCATTTAGAAAGACATCCGCGCTGCCTTTGGGTTGCTTTTTTCTCATCATACAGCCAGAATCATACAATGCATCATGAGATAGATTTGTAGCAAACATATTCCTTTGCATATAAGTCGCCTACGCCTATTTTTAAATTTTTGTTGACTGTGAAAACGGTGTAGGTAAAATGCATAGGGGTGGCGTTCTATCAGAGAGTGGCGTTCTATTTTCAAGCCCCCGTGGGAGTGGCGTTCTATTAGAGAGCGGCATTCTATTAGAGAGAATACGGTACTCGGTTTTACCCCCCCCCCCCCAGTAATTTTTTTAGAATACCTAAAATCACACTTTTAAAAAAAACTGGCATTAGTAATGATTTGGCCCTGAGCCAAAGCCTAAGCCAAAGCCTAAGGGCTAAGCCTGATTCCTAAGCCTAAAAATAATTGGGATGGGTAGAACCGAGTATCTTTTTGGAAGGGGTAAAACCGAGTAGTGCTAAAAAATTTAACGTAGAGGTTACATTTGTCGATAGTCTTGTCCGGCTGTATGAATTTGCAGTAGGAGCTGTGTAAAAAAGCGATCTTACTTGACCAGTAGACCTAAAATCACAAATAGAAGTTTCTCAATATAGATTATCAAAGCTAAGTAACATAAATAATAGTTAAGCCAACAGATCCTTTTTTGGGCATTCTTCACGCGGTTTCTGATCCAGCTCAAGGTTTTTTCTCAGATGAGTCAGTGATATTCACCTAAAATAAATATCGTCCATTTGCTTAGGACCATTGTATATGAGCAAAAAATACCTGACGTTCCCAGTAAAAAAAACAGTGAGCCTCCAAAAACAAGTTTTCGGTTGCTTCTGGCCGCCACAGAGCAAAATTATGGCCAGCTAAACGTATTTTCTGACTGAAAAATTCGTTTCCCCGCAAAATTTTGACTTTGGTGCTCAAATTACCATATTTACTGCAGGAAATCCAAAATTTACTGCGGGAAATCAGTATTTTGGGTGTGAAATCAATTTTAGCCTACAGCCAAATTCGGGTGTACCCTTTCTTGTCCTTTGATAACTGGGATTATTGCGAATTCGGACTTCATAAATTCGAATAAAGTTAATTGGCGCATTTCATAACTGGGCCCAAAGCAAATTGATTTTTTAAAAACTCGGTCAAATACTAATTCGTATTTCTATCAACTGGGCCGAATACTAATACCATGCAAACAGGCTTAAATCGCTTCAATCCACCCCAAACAGCTCCAAATAAGCTTATACAGCCTATACCAACAAGTACCAAGCAGATAGTATCCAAGTGGTTGTACTTAAGAGCACAGATTAAACCGAGTGTGATAAAGTAGACCACATGGAGAATATATTCAGGCCAGGATGGCTGAGTTTGTGAGCCGGAAAATCAACCAACGAGTGGCAAATTACTTAGGTGACTAGTCAGCCAATTGGAAAAAGTTGGACAGTAAAAGTCAAGGAAAAGTGTGATGCCCCGAGTGGAAAGCACCGTGGCCCAGTGGGAGCGTGCTGGGCTCATAGGTTATCCGACACGTTTGCGCGCACGACATTTGCGCGCCATGACATTTGCGCGCCGACATTTGCGCGCCAAAATACATTTACATATCTGGACATCATTTAAACCACACAGGTAGTTGATAAGGAAGTGGTTCTATGCTCGGACTGATTGCACTCAGAGGGGCTCGAACCAGCAACCTTGGTGATGAGTATATGGACCTCTAAACCACTCTGACACTCAAAATTATAATAAAAAATAAGATATGCGCCCAGGTGGATTCGAACCAGCTGTTGCGTCTTCTCGACGCAAAGAAGAATGCCCAAAAGTATAAAAAAGCAAAAATAACTTTTCAATATATTGGAATTTTGCTAGTATTTTGTTTATCGATTTTTAGCTATTTTTCTCAACTTTTTTTTCCCAATACACAAAAAATGTTCTTGCAAGTTTAGTTTCGATTGATAGTCTGCCCAAGCCCTCTTTTTGTAGTTTGTACCCTCCTCCCTTCTCTTATCTTTGATTTTCAGCTAAAGCTGAAATCAGTCTTCCCTTTTCTCTTTGTAAATGTAGCTATTAAATGCTTTTGCTCTGAAAATTCTATTTATTTGAAAAGACAGTGATCTGTCAGCCATATGACCGTTTCTTGCCTATTTGAAGGGTGTGTTTTCGTTGAGTGAAATATTGGTAACACGTGAGACCTGTAATAGGGATATATCCAATTCATTCTTGGTTCATTTTTAGTTTTGGAAAAGCTACAGAAATATACATGTAGCAGTAAAGGTTTCAATTACAGTAGATCAAATTTTGAGGTCGCCATAACCACACTTGCCCGTTTCGGAAAATAGGGCCCTAGCGCCAGACTTTTCGGCGGAAATTTCAGCGGCATTTTCAAAATTTGGCCTAGGCGCAAAAAGCGGCGTTGGCGCTAGGGCGCCAAGGTAAAATTATTGCATCACCCCAGGATATAATAAGGGCGCCGTATTATCGACCGCGAATTGAGTTTTCTCATGAAAAAATTATGATAAATCGAAATAAAAAAACTCAAGAAAGTTCACAAAAACGTTTTTTAATTTTTATGATAAAACAAGGATTGTACAAGTATTTCGAAAAAGTCCGCGCCTCTCCTAAAATCTCGGGCGCCGACGCCAGCTGCTAAAAACTAAAGGGCATCGGGCTTGTGAAAAATCGGCGACTTGCAATGGCCTCGTGCTAGTATGGCCATAATCGCTTGATAAGCAGTTTACACTTTTTCGTAGCTGAAAATTTTGTACACTTTCGTGGTGTTTCAACAATTATTACACTCTCATTTCCGAACGTGTGTGTTTGTAGCGAACTTTAGGAATGCAAGCAACCAAGCGACTTTCTGGCTGGACCAGACGAGACTAATATCCGAGAAGTTAAAATCCGTTCCAATGGTCAATTGAACTTGAAAATAACTGATATAAAGCCAGCAGATTATTGCGAACACTTTTGCTAGGCAGCCTCTTCCATGAAGTTGACGTGCTCCGACAGATATGTTACGAAGGCCTAGCCAACGAGAGCGAAAATACCGTAACGTCACGACAAATCAAAGCAGACAAATGAAAATGGTTTTAAAAACGATTTTGAAATATCAAATCTCTGGCGTGTCTGGTACACGCGCATTTGAAATGCAAGAATTATTCCATCGGGCGCGAGCATGCCCTTTAAAAGACGTTCACACAACCAATAATTGAAAGCGGTAACTTTTTTTGAATTTTTTCCCCTGATTTGCGGAAAATCGGCTTTTTAGGCAAGTTATTATTACAGTGGGAGATTTCTTCTGAACGCCTAAAATGTAGTTTTAATTAAATTGAAAATATATATGCAACATTAAGTAGGTAAGTGAATATTTTAGTGTTCTTAAGATTGTTTTCAGTGTTGATAATTTTATGTTGATAATTCAGTGCAAGTTCTAAGAAAGTTAGTTGTAGGTAGGGTTGTCGACGAGCCGAAATTTTCGACGCGTCGAGTCAAGCGTCGAAAGTCGAAAATTTTCTACTTTTCGAAGTGAAAAGTCGAATTCGACGCGTCGAGTCGACAACCCTTGTTGTGAGTGTTAGTTATAAGAAATTCGACCCTACTAGAGTGTACCACCCCCCCCCTTCCTTCAAAAAGCCATTCCAGTGTACCACCGTTAGGTCGTTTTACAGTCTCTATCATTTCACCGTCTGTATTATTTTACCGTCTATATCATTTCACCATCTAATAACTCGACCTTAATATTGATTCAATAGGATCATTTCACATAAAACGTTCTCATTTTGGGCAACCGGACAAAACATAGAATTACTAACATAGAATCGGCGGTAGTAGATTGAAGTTTTTAGGTGGTCATACCGAATTGGCAGCACTTGTTCGGCAGTGCCCAGATTGTATATTAGACTTTTTTTTGAAGTGTAGCTAACCATGTTAGGAGCTGGATCATCTGGATGTCCCATGGAATAACTAAACCAAGTGGTCGTAAACTTGGATCGATACTTTTGAAACATTTTTATTGTTTCAAAACTTGTTTTCTACACTAATTCAAGCATTCTGAAGATGCTTTGACAGAACTAAAACTACGTTTCGCAAAATTGACGAAAACTGTGAAAATACTATCAAAATGTGATTTTACTACTGTCAAACCATCTTTAGAATGCTTTTATTAGTGCAGAAAACAATTTTTGGAGCCGAAAAACGTGAAAATACGAACCGATGAAAACGCTGAAGCGCGGCGAAATTAGCGTTCCCAAAAAAATTTTGGTAAAGGAACGTTTGTACGACTTTATGCATTTGCATAAAATCGTACAAACGTTTGTACGATTTTATGCAAATGCATAAAGTCGTACAAACGTTCGAAAACAACAGGGGGACCAAAGCAGTTTTTTATATTTTTTCGAAAATATTTAGATTGTGTCCGAACCACCGAAAACCATGCGAAAACCACCCCAAACCACCTAACACACCTAAAACCACCCAAAATCGCCCCCAAACCATCCGTGGATATCCACGTGGATGACATGAAAATCGAAATTTTTTTAATCTCAACTAAACCATCTTAGCATATTCAAAATCGTGTACAGTCCACTCTCGTTATAATGAAGTCGGCGGGACCGGACTAAATGTTCGTTATAACGAGAGTTCCGTTATATTGGAAGTTTGCTATAATGAGAGTTTGCAAACAAAAAATCTTGTAAAGTTCGTTATACCGAGAGTTTTGCAATATTTAGGTTATTTTTTATAAAAAATAGTTTTTTTTCGATCAACTGTAACCACGCTATCTTACAACAAATACAGGAGACTCTCGATATAAGGAATATCATATAACGGAAAGCAATATATAATAAAAGAAAGATTTAGCTGATTCAATCATAGTTACTATAAATTTTTCTAAATAGACGATCGATATAACGGATTCTCTTTATAACGGACAAAGAAGTCTTTCCTACATGTCTGTTATTGTATTAACAATAGGACAAGAAAAACTGGCACACATGTCACAACTTAGTGAAAAACAAAAAGAGAAATAATTAAAACGAGTAACCCTCTGCTACGATCATATAGTTTGGAAGAAGCTGCCAGATCAGACGCGTCAAATCGAAAATACGGTATGCTATGATATGGTGCGGTCTTAGTTTTGCTTGTTTGCCATTATTAACTTCATGCAAAACTTTTTTCTTTCAAAAATTTAATTTGAGTGCTCAGCGCCATATCTAATTGATTTGTAACCTTTACTTGTTTTCGGGTCCCTTTCTTAATCGGCCGAGGTGACCTGTCGCATTTTTGTAAGTAATTCGATTATACAGAAAATTGTTGGGCGTTTAAAACCAATACATGAAATACCAACAAATACCAGTGAAATAACAAAAAATCCGTACATCGTGATAACTGAATATACAGTCAAATCTCTTCATAAAGGTCACTTTGGGGACCAATTTAACCCACCAATATCAAGGAGTGCCCACTATGCAAAATAAGAAATCTCGACCAAAAGCTCGCTTAGGACCGAGCGGACCGGCACTATGAAGGGGTTGATCATTGTGGCCATGGGTCGAAGATGAAGAGATTCCACTGCAAACTGAACAAAAACCGAAAAATTCACATTTTAATACTAATCAACCCGTGAAAATAGAAAAATTCGTTATATCGAGAGTCTTTTTCATTGTCGGGACCTAAATAAATGTTCTTTATAACAAGAGTTCTGTTTAATGAGAGTACGTTATATTGGGGTGTGTTTTATTGAAATTGAGATTTAACCAACCAAATCAACAAATAATGTTCGTTATAACGAGAGTTCCGTTATATTGGGAGTGCGTTATAACGAGAGTCGACTGTAGTTAATTGGGTTTGATTAGACCAAAACTTCGAGTTTACCTACCAATACCTGCAGCATTTGTAGCAGGTGTAGAAGGTGGCGGTTTTCTTCTTCTGCCGATTTCGTAAAGCCGGTAGATGTCTTAGCTCTCGCACCTCCTTCACCACACCATCGAGAAACTTTGATTTAATTGAGCTGAAGCAGAAACTCTTAAAATACTACGAAAAGATAACAACTGTACACAAGCTATAGCAGATGGAATGATTAGAAATAAACGGAATAGGAAAAATGATCTCAACCAATGTAAATGAGTGATATTCGTTAAAATAATTAACAGAATGATCGTTGATTTAAACTATTGCTTGTGTACAGTTGTTATCAATTCGTAGTATTTTAAGAGTTTCTGCTTTAGCTCAAGCAAGGTTATTTTGAGTGGTTTTTGGTGTTTTAGGTGAATTGGGGTGGTTTTGGATGAATTATTTTGTTGTATTTGTGTTTGTTAGTTGTGTACATGGCGTAGGCAGGGGGGGCTGAGGGGGCTATATCCCCGTCAGATTTTTCGAAAAAAATTGTTAATTAAAAGCACTATAAAACTCAAAAAACGGTGTAGCGAAAATGACCTCTCGGGGAGCTTTAGCCCCCCCCCCCGTCAGATTTTTTAACTACGCCTCTGATTGTGTACATGTGTACTCTTAAAGCTGTGTGTGAACCCGTTTGTTAACTTTTTAGGCCTTTAAAAGACGTTTACACAACCAATAATTGAAAGCGGTAACTTAAAGTCGGCTGCATTGAGAATCATAGCTCTGAGAAGTGAGAAGCGTGGCCAGCAATAGAAAGCGATGAGATCCATGCAAACATCCTTACACTCTATCTGTTATATTCTTTTCTTGTACTCTATTTGGAACACACACATATATTGTAAGGCTTAGGTAAATCAATAAATTGTTCTGTTGTAATTGTGTTTGTTAGACATGGGGTACGCCTTTTCCCTATAAAACCGTTTCACTGTAAAACCGTTTCCTTGTAAGCCGTTTCCCTGTAAGGGAAGTTTCCCTGTGAGGAATGGTATCTTGTAAACCAGAAAAAATTCAATCTCCCCAAATCACGCCGAACCGTCAAAAATTACCGCAAACACCCCAATTTACTTAAATCAATCCGAAAGGACGGACGGACTCATACATGAGTCTAAAAAATTAAGAAAAAAGAATAAAAAGATCCGTTGGTCAACCCTTGCTAATCCTAAAAGTTATTAAAAAATAACACAGGAACCAAGTATAAAAAGTAGTACCTATAAAGGGATAGGGCCGAAAATATGTCAGGCGTGACTACACATTTAATTTTTTTAATATACTTGCTTTTTCTGTAATATTCTTTTCTTCTTTTATTATGTAGGCCAACCATTAACAATAGAAGTACTAGTGCAACAATATAAATAAAATCATTACGTGATGTACAGTTATGCTTAAAAATCTCTATCATCTCGACCGCCCCTTCCTCGACCCCTGCTTCCTCTGCCACGTCTTCTAGACCCACCCCTACCTCCTCTTCCACGGCCTCTGCCTCTGGAAGAGTAGCCAATCTCCGGTGTTTTGTTCAAAAATGCGTGGTTGAAGTTGAGGCATTGGCCTAGTTTTCCTTGTTCGCAGAATGCACACCCAGTATAGTTGATCTGTCGCTCTGGCAACTGCGATTTCCCTTCCTTTAAGTCAAATAATTATTTGAAAATAGAAAGGAACAGCTGTACCTTGTATTCCACAAACAAGTGTTTAGCACCACACTCAACACATTCTGTGTCCAGCACCTTCAATTTGGAAGCCCCTTCGAACAGGGAAACCACGGCTGGACAAAGATTGCAGGTTAGTCTCCATTTTGGTCCTGATTGAGGGTCAAGAACCAGAACACCTTTTCCGCTGTTGCACTCTGTTAGACAGCTAAGCACTCCTTGGGTTCTACAACAAAGTTTTTTTTAACCCTAACGTATAAAAAACGAACAAAATCTTCAAAAATGCCAAAATAACAAAAAAGCATTAACTCTTTCAAAAAGCAAAAGAAAAAACTTACTTGAAGCTATTGGGACAGCCAGGATGTGGGCATTCATTACAACCCACCCCCTTTTTCATATTCTCGAAGGGAGGGTTGTTAAAGCAATGTGGACAGAAAGCGTATGACTTGGCTAGTTTCCCGCCTATTCCAGCCACATAGAGCAGCTCAAAGTCATCTATGGGGCATTTCTTCTCTCCATGGAGTCGTATATCTCCACCCTGAGTAGGAGGCAGCGAGTATGTCTCCTGAAAAGTTTTTTCATTTTTTGGCAACAGAGGAACCGATGCAAAAATAAACAGTAGCTCAAAAATACGACCCAAACCTTTTTTTGAGAAAAAGGTTGATTGTATTAATTTATCAGTTTATGCTTAAATTCAAAAGTGTTTAGTTACCTGGCAATTAGGACAGAAAAGGCGTTGTGGTTTAGTAGAAATGAGCTTCATAAACCTCCTACACTTGCCACACCTGCAAAATGGCTTTCCTGAGTCAGCAAGACTAGTAAAAGAGCCTTGGAAGAGGGCATCCACTCTGTCCACATTTTGCACGTAAACAAAAATTTTCTTCGGAACATTTCCAGGGTGTGATTTTTTATCTGAAACCATTTCATCATACTACTAAAATAATCAAATTGCAAAACAAATTACGCTATTGTAATCTGCTTTTCCTTTGGCAATTAGTTCCAATTGAGTTTCTACTTCTGCTCTCATAGTCGGCTAAAGATTATAAAAATTAAGTGGACTTGAGTAACGAATGGACAATTTCTTTTGATAATGTCTAACCTGGATGAGCTCATGATCTACTCTCCAGAAGCCATGCACTAAGGCGATGCCAAGAGTAGTGGGTATAAGCCTTCGACCTGATTCGACCTTAATTTTGCTTTTAAATTTCGGGTAGATTGTATGCAATGCATTAATAAACTTACTTTGACATAATTTCTCACACATATGTTGTTAATGTGAACAGGAATAGAGGCATCCGTTCCAATACCAAACTTTTCCATTAATGTAATTAGCTCAGACTCAGTTAAGTAGCCGGGCGCACTAGTTTCTTTTTCGACTAATTTAGGCTCTCTAAATTTTTCATTATACTTACAGTCAACTTTCAAAAATTCGCCACTCCTAAAAGTTTAGACCCAACAGTTATAGTGTTTTATAAATAATGACTTGTGATTCTTGTCTGAAAAAAGATAGGAATAGGGTTCTCAAATAAGATTATCGGTCTACCAGTCTTTTTTTAAAGCCTTTTCAAAAGTGTTAAAGGGGGAACATTTGCGACTGCCTTTTGACATCGACTATTTTTATCTTTTTTATATAATTATATATATTTGGTTTTCTTATCTCAGATGTTTTCACACCATTTTGCAGCTGAGATTTTCCTTTATCGATTGAGTGCTCAAACACACTAATTAAAAATATTTTTTGAGGAAATCACACTGACTTTACACTAAAATACTAAGTCTGAGGCTCACACTTGCTTTCAGTGTAAAGTTAGTGTCATTTTTAGTGTCCATTAGGCTGTTTGACCACTTAATCGATAGAAAAAATCTCAGCCACAAAACGGTGTAAAAACATCTATGATTAGAAAACAAAATTTGTTAAAAAAAGGTAAAAATAGTCGATGTCAAAAGGTAGCCGTAAAAGTCCCTCCCCCTTAAGAATGATAGATTTTGGAGATTATTAAAATTATTACTTTATTTTGTATTCAGCTCCGTCTGTTAGTCCATCCAAACACTCTTCTTCTGACACAGCTTGCCTGCAAATCAACGTTTTTTAAAATTTTAACGTACCGTATTTTCTCTATTAAACGGGCCTCCTACAGTTAACTTTTTTCAAATTTTTTTTGCTTTTTTAACCCTATCCTTGTATATTTTTTAAATTTACGACCACTCATTTTGTAGAGTTTGTAAAGTTCTACAAAATGAGTGGTCGTACGTTTTAAAAAAATAACAATGTTAGCACTTAAAGGGCAAAAATTTTTGAAAAAAGTTAACTGTAGGGGATACGTTTAATAGAAAAAATACGCTATATATTTTTGTATTAGCTGACCAAGTCATTACAGAAGTAAAACCAGGATCCACCACAGTTTTGGATTGCACTGTGAAAGTTTCACTTCCGATGCAAAACCTTTAAAAAATTTTGAGTTAGTTTATTAACATAAACTTAGAAGTCTAAACTAACTTTGCCGTACGTATCAAATACTTGCAAGGTTTCATCAAAGTGGCGAAGAAGTGTTGGCACACATAGTCATAAACGCGAGCGTTGTCTGAATTTTCAAAAAAATGAGTGTTTCAGTCTTTTTTATATAGCTAACAGACCTCCACTAAGGAAACCATCGTCTGCTTTCATAGGTGTGATAGGCGGGTGGTCCCCTGAAATTCAGACAAGTATACTCAAAATTAACTTTATTTGTTATCTAATGAGGTTATAATTATTTTTTGTAACAAGTGGCAGCATTCAGTCGAGTGCCGAGTAACATACAGCCTGGGTACCAAATCTGTAGTATGGTGAATCAGAATGTCTTTTTGATTTAATTTACCTCGCGACAAAACAAGTGAACGAACAAATGAATCTCGCTACTCGTTAATTACTACCCGTATGTAATTTAACCGACGGCTGAAAATGAGAACGAAACAAAAAGATGAGAAAATTTGACTAAAGAATTTAAATAATGATTAAAATAATAATGATTAAATAATAAATGGGCACTCAACTATACAACACGCCTCTATTCTTTTTGCGACTTTTTCTGAAGATGGCAAACTACTCATTCTGATTCAGAATGAGACCTAATTTTAAGCCCTATTTTACTTAAGGTACTCATTTTACAAAAAGGACCCCCTAAATGGTTTTTTTTCACAATTTTCTTTTATAAGAAATTAAATTATTAACAAAGATTGTTTGAATAGATGGGAAAGGTTTATGATTTGTTGTAATTACGATGTTATCGCTATGAAAAATATGCTGTCCGGAATCAAAAAAATGTGAAAAAATCCATAGGGGCCTTTTTGTAAAATCGGTGCCTGAAGTAAAATAGGGCCTAATTGTTTGACTTAAAATTTCTGCAGGTCTGAAAATGATTCATGAGTGGTTGCCCAAACAAAGTTTAAATTGACACGTATTATATATAAAAAAAGACGACTATAGTAGTTCTTCCTCTTTAATTTATTTTTAAATAACTCGGTAGTAATTTGTTTTTCTTTGTGTGTTACCTTTGTCGTCGCCTCCTTTAGGTTTAGCAATACCATCCGAAAGTATCTAAATTTAGTTTTTGTTGTTTATGTTGCAGTATGCAGCAGTTAGCTGACCTGGTTGACAACCGAAGAATACCTTTGACACTGAGCTTGTTGTCTGAGTATAGAGTGGAAGTCAAAAGAGCCGGGGTAGGAAGTGGTCTCAGTCCTGGGATAGCTGATGTAGCCTCGGGTGTACAAGTGCTCAGCTACAGACATGCAAGTGGTTGGAGACAGCCCTAGAGAACTGGACGCTATTCTCAGCAATTCTACTGTGTTCAGTGCTTGTGGCTTCTCTTTTTTGCCTTCTTTAGAAACTATCGAAACTATTTTCGCTTTGCCAATACTCTAGAAAACAACAATAATCTTCCTTACTTTATATGTTACAAGTCAAAGAAACCTTGACTCTATTGAGAAAAAGCTGAGCTACGTCTCTTTCGAAAATTCGTTCTCTTGACCTTAAAATTAGTCTTTTATAAAAAAATTTCATAAAGCCATTAAAATTTCCACAACAGGGGACAGGCCATTTAAAAAAAATCTGACAAAGAGGGGGCACCAACAAGGCGAAAAATCTAACAGGGAAGAAAGGGGGTGTGGATTTAAGGGCCAGGTCACGTGCCCCCCTGCCCCTCTCGCTGGTTACGCCACTGGGAGCTCCAAAGTCAAAGTAATCACCAGTCTAGTTTCATGGATCTGCCTTCTGTGATTTCAGCTTCTACATGCATTACCCAATAGGCTTCTGGTTTGAATTGTACAATCTGGAAAGATTTAAAGTAAAAAACCCATAACTAGTTAGAACATACTTGATCATGGCGCTTGACGCAGAATGCAAGGGTGGGTGTTTGGCAAGGACCAAAGCTAATGCAGGTGGAATCCAAATCACCATATTTGTCCTTAAAAATGTGTTTTGCGAAAATTAAAGTATTAGTTCATTATTTTACTTGAAAATATCTTGTTTGGAATCGAGTAAAGGCACATCCTATTCTTAAGTCCAGCTCCTGTCTGGCGTCTACGGATAGGGATTCATTTTGGTTTGGCTTGACTAAGACTTGCATTGCATGCTTTATTTCTTTTTCAGAAATAGCAGAAAAGCGAGCTCTAAAACTAATGATGTAAAAAATAGCTTTTTTGTGAAACTTCTAAATTAAGCTGATATTTTAATAAAAGCCAGTGTCCTTATATTTTGACAATTATTTTAAAGTTAAAGGCGCATGCCCGTACGCTAGACAGAGAAAAGGCGGGGACCATATTTTTTTCTGGTTTAAAGTTTTTTATAAACCTTTTAGCTAATCCGATTAGAAAAAAATTTGCCTTATTTTTAAAAGTGGTGTAAGGCCATTGAAACTAGTGAAAAATGTGATGGCTTGAACAAATTAGCTGGTCCCCACCTTAATTTTTTAAAACGCACATTTAATGCCATTTTCAATTGTCAATTTCCTTATTTTAAGGGGTTAAAAACATAAGTCCAAAAACTTTTAATATGGATTATTTTATAATTATCCCACCTAAAGACAACATCCATCAAGTTGCCAGACTTTGGCTTATTCATAGAGCTCTTGACAGCATCTATGACTTCGAAACAAATATTTTCTCCTTCTTTATCACAATCTAACCACAGCACCAAAAAGTCGCAGTTGGTTGCTTCTGAAGACAGAAACTGAATTGAAATCAAACAAAATTTTAATTGTGAACTAGAAATATGCTTACAGCCGGCATTTTTAGCTTCGGGTTGGCCTTAAGTTGTTGATTATTTTGTGGTTCTTACCAATAAAATATAAAACACTAACTTCTTTAGCTTCAGTAGGGCAGGAAAATAATTCAGTAGGGTCTACCCGATCCCAACTATTGTATTTCATGGGGAAGTCAAGGCCCATCACGTGGCCACAAGTGCCTAAATTAATTTTTCAAAACAATTGAAATTGTAAAAATATCTACTAGTCATTTTGTAGCGCATGGAGCGTCCCTGGAAATTTCCTGTAAATTCGGAAACAGAACAGGCTCCATTCCAACCTGAAAACAGTTACTAAATCGTACTTTTTTAATTTTTTAAATTTTGGATTCGAAATCTAACCTTTTCTTGTATGACATTTCCCATCCGACAGTATTTTTGCAATAGACTCTGCCAGGATCGGTTTCTCAGCTACCATCAATACACTCATTCTTGAACTAAACTTTGAACTGAGGAAGAAGTTTTTGGATTAAGGAATAGTAGATAGTGGGAATAATAAATACTGTATTAGGTAAAAAGTTTATGTAAGTGGTACTCTCAATATAAGATTTTTTGACAAGATTAGATACCAGATAAACAAAATTAGACACAGTTTAAATTAGATACAGTTGGTATCTCGCATCTGAATCTGGTTTAAAATTTCAAAATAAAAAGGTTTTCAAACTTTAACAGTATGCCAATAATATAAGGCTGTGTTTGAATTGTTAGAATAAAATTTGTTATAAGGTATTTGCAAAGCGTCATTTGTGGCTGGAAATATGCAGAAGGACTTATGAGACAGGAGATTTTGCGGTGCGCTGTTGAGTTAGTTTTTTCAACAGAACTGTATTACTACGTGTCCAATGACGCGGCAAAAGTCGCAGTCACAATCACAGTGTGTGTCTAATGACGCGGCAAAAAAGTCGCAGTCACAGTGAGTGTCCAATGACGCGGTGGGCAAAGACCAGATGGCTCAGAACCCACTGCGGAATGGCCAAAATGCCAAAATAAATGGTTTTTCGGGGGTTATCCGGGTGGAGTAAAGCTTTTGCTACACCATATCAGATTTTGGGTCCGATGGGCTTAATCGCCCACAAATCCACTCTGAACTACTCAAAACCCCCAAAAACTGAAATTCTGAGCGATTCAACCGATCGGACGCGAAATCTGATCCGCCCAATCGCTTTTTTGCAAAAGGTTTACTCCATGTGATGAGGTGGATAAGACCATGTTAGTAGTCGCATTAATCTAGGATACCATATGCTTGGAGTATAGCATCCAATAAACTATTGGCAATACATCAGTTCAGAGAGCAAAATAATTATGCAAAAGTGAGCAGAAAAGTATATGCAGAAAAAAATTCCACAAAAAAACTGCCTTGGTTTTGTGAACAGATGTCGGAAGTAGGATGTCGAGGGATGTAGTCGTAGGATGTAGATGTAGGAGGTAGGAAGTCGGAAGTCCATTGAACGCACCCTCACTTCGACATCGACTTCGACATCCGACTTCGATATACTACATCCATTGGAGGCGAGCTATCACAGTGTGTGTCCAATGACGCGGAAAAGTGTGACTGCGACTGTGACTGCGATGTAAATTCAAATCGATTTGAAGCGTCAGTCGCATTCACAGTCGCAGTCACCCTTTTCCGCGTCATTGGACACTTAGTGTAAAACGTGTAGTTGTGTAGTTCATGGCTTATGAGGCTAAAAATACATTGCGAAAAAACAAAATATTTATGTATACTAAGCCAAGATCATTATAAAAAAAATTGAAGAGTTATAAAAACATTTGGTTTCATATCGCATTTCATATCGCGACATTTCATTTAGCGATATTTCATTCATTTTCTCTGACTTTTTTCAACATTTCAAAAAAAGTTTTCACCATCTGATAGCTAAGATTTCAGGCTACAAGATGGTATTTTTTAGTCGTGATTTGAAAAAATGTTGGCCTACTGGCTGGCTTTTTGGTGAAAAACTTGGTTTAGTGGTGGCGTTTTTTTACAGGTGTTTTTGACCCAAAAGCCAGCCTGTAGGCCAACATTTTTGCGAGATAGCTCCCTCCTCTGAAGAATCTGACCTTCCTCAAATCGGTGTAATTACACTTTGGAACAACAAGTTTAGGCTCAGGACTTGAGCTCAAGGGTAGGCCAGCGTACGGAAGTTGTGACTAATAACTGTGTGTTTTTAGGGTCTGAGGCATATATTTGAGTACTTTTCACTTAAGTTTGAAGAAGAAAAAACGTTTAAGGGCGGAGAATTTCTATACTAGGGTCGAACATTTCTTATAGCTACGTTAAAATAACGAAAAAATGGTTGAATTTGACAAATTTGGTTGATTTCAGATGACTTGTGATTTAGCGTAAAACATCAACATCATAAAAACAACATTTTATGTGGTTTGAAATAGCTATTTTAGTTATCTTCATGTTTTGTATTCAAGTTTTTTACATGTTGCGCTGATCCACTTAAAATCTAAAATTTTATATAACATTCAAGAAGCGAAAAGAAATATTTTCTGTCATTTAGCTTCTGCACAGGCCTACTATTCTTCTGAATAAGGCACTTTTGGCTGTCTTTAATATTGCGCAATAAATTGAGCTAAAACTATTCAAAAATATATCTAATGATTTTCCATAATGAATGAATATTACCTGACTTTTGCTTATCAATAAAGGTTCTGTGAATACACTCCAAACCACATTTTCAGTGCATGGAGGCGTAGTTAGAGATCCTTTGTATCTAAGAAAACTTTGTTTCTTCCTGGGCAACTTGAACTTGAGCTGTTGTTTTTCAATTTGCAACTCTTGGGTATAGTCTTGTATGAATGGAAGTACATAAGCATCTGGCTTCAATGCTTTTCCTTTTTTGTTGCTTAGTTCCAGGAAAACTGCAAGAACAGCTAATTTGGTAGGGTCACTAACACCTCGATGAACCAAATGCAGTTCTGCCGGATAATGATGCCCGTCAATTGTGTGTTCTGAGCCTGCAAATCTGTACTTATCATTTTCTGTATGCCTGTACTAAGACTTTTCCAAATGTTTAACCACGTGGTGGCACGCTATTTATTTTGGCTTGTCATTTGGCCAATGTCTATGGATATTTTGGATTCCAAACCTGGAGCTAGAAAGGCGAATTGCCACAAAAAGTAGGCCAAACAAGCCAGAGTAAATAGCGCGCCACTACGTGGGATCGAACCTGCGAACGATTTCGGGCCAAAAAACACCGAACCACAACCCATTGTGCCACTTTTTCAAAAAATAAGCCCTTTCAACGGATACTAAAGTTATCACGAAAACTTTTAGCGTACCAGTAAAATATGCTAACTGACTTCAGTACTTCTCTTGCCTTGTTCTTTGTCTCATTTTCCACCAAAATTCTGAAAAGATTCACCCAACACATTCAGTATTCGTCTGAAGCAAGATCTTTAAAAACACTACTATCAAAAACATTTGCCGGATTTTTCTTTTTAGACTTTCGTTCAGAAAAACTACGCTTTCATCAAATTTTTCTAACTTAATGCAGCCAATACTGCAGTTTCACTGTACACATAAAGTAGTCAAACCTTCATTATCATTTTGTGACCAGTGAAAGTGGTATTGCACAAATTGGTAGTGTTGTTTTAATCTACTCCCACAAATTTCTGGCAGGTGCATTTGTGGGTTTACGTTAAATTGAACTACAAATTGAAACTTCAAACATTCGTTTTTTAATAAAAGGATACCTGAACGTCCAGTATTAACCAAAACACCTGTTATTTCTTGATCATAATTAATAAATTTGAGTGGCTCTATGTCGTTTAATGCAGTATTCCTACTACCACTTTTTAGCACTAGATTGACTGGAGATTGGTGTGCCATTTCATGCACTAGACAAGAATACCTGCCCTGCTTTCCATCGCAAGACAGAATAGGCCAATGGGTGGGCCCATATCTGCTACTTTCTATGTAGTTCCAATTGAGATGTGCAAGATATTTTTGGCTCATACTACTTTTAGCATTCATTTTTAGTGTGATAAATAAGAACTGAACGAAAAAATGATTGATTTTAAAGGACCATACTTTTTGATGACAATGGGAATTTGGAAAATTCAGATGCGCGCGGGACACTTTTTTTATTCCGAAATTATTTTTTGGATCATTTATATGTATTGAAAATAAATGATCAAAAATAACACAGCAGACATGGAAATCGAATCTGAGACCGATATTCACCTCACTACGCTACCTGGGTCACTTTTATAATTTAAGTTTTTTATTATTATATTCCAACAACACATCATTCAAAAAGTATTCTTGAAGTAAAAAAAGTGTCCTGCGCGCATTTGAATTTGCAAAATTTCCATTGTCATCAACCAGTATCGTCCTTTAAAGAGGAAGCTAATCTAAGGTGCTAAATAAAAAGGAAATTAAGAAATGTGTAATCATTCCACTTTCTCACAATAAACAACGACTTAGTGAATTTACTCTTAAGCTATAATTTTTTCACTCGTTATAGACAAATAACAACGTAATAAGTTTTAATTATATATATTTGATAAAGTTTTTAAATGCATTAAAACTGTGAGCAAAAAAGTAGAGCAAAAAAATCTAGTAGAGACAAGGAAATTAGCTCTATTTCGTATCCAACATTATTTTCCTGTAATTAAAAAAATTAATTTTGTGTGCTACGTTTTGTCGATATTGGTATCCCTGGCGAATTTTCTGGTGTCCGAAGATTTACTACGCTATAGCATGTTTTGTTTTATTTTCGCACCAATTTGTTATGTATCCCTGAGGTCGGTTTCTAGAATGTAAGTTATATCGAGAGTTTACTCCACAATTCTATCCCAAATCTCAAAGTCAAGCTTCTGTATATACTACAAATTAATCACTCCTGATACACTGTATGAAATAAAACTAATGATAATCAAAGGAATGATAATCACTTGTGATAATCAGACGAATTCGAGATTAATCCATGGCTTTCCGTGAAAAGAGCCAACAAATTAAAAAAAGTAGCAAGCATTAGAATAGAACAGTTTAAAATTCGAATGCAGTCAACCCTCGATTTAACGACACCCCGATTTAACGATACTGTCGATTTAATGAAGCCCAAAATAGAGCAATTTGGTTGGCATTACCTAAGATTTAGTCAAAGTGAAGCCTCGATTTAACGACACCCTACAGCCGTCTGCACGGGTGTCTTTAAATCGAGGGTTGACTGTGTATATAATGATAATATAATTTTTTAGAATTATAAGTAAAATTTTTGTTTTCAATTAAAAATGTTCCTCGACAATTTTAACGTGTGAAATCTGCGTTTTCTGAAAAATAAATATCGAGAAGTGGTTTATAAACTGGTGAAGTTTGACAAAAAAAATTATTTTGTTTAATACTGAACACTTTTAATATGCAAAACAAAAGTGCTTAATAAAAGCAGTGTGCTAAAGTGTTTGCTACCTTTTTAATTACTTTTTTTTGCAGCTTATAATTACGTTTTACGTCTGTATCAGATTATCCAAGGTTGAAAAAAAACACTTGCGTTTATAGAACATGAAACACAAAGTTTTGTTTCAACTACCGTATTTCCTCTAATTGCCGCCCCGGGCGGCAATTAGAAGCATGCAATTTTTTCAAACTTCAAGTGGTTCAAGACTCGTGTTTTAATTTACTGTTTGAGCTGTGTAAAAAGGGCCTGTTAGATTTTTGAAATCCCTCGCAGGCACTTTTTAGACAGCTCGAACAGTAAATAAAAACAGGATTTTCAGAACACTTAAAGTTAGGGGGGGCGGCAATTAGAGGGAGGCGGCAATTAGAGGAAATACGGTAAATATGTTTGTGAAATCAGAAGGGTAGCAGGCTACCCGTGAGCTTTGTTAAAAGTTAATTTTACTCTATTAACTAGGGATGCATCCGGTCGGTTAACCGAAAACCGAGTTTTTTTTTGGCAAATAAAGCGAAACTGAAAACCGGGTTCAGCAAAATACCGGTTTATTTGCGATAAAATTTAACCGAATACCAAGTACAGTCGGTTAACCGTCTGAAAAAAAATTGAAAAAAAAACCAGAACCTAAAACCGGCTTTGAAAAAACCGGTTTTTAAAAAGCGACTGATTTGAAAAAGCCGACCCAATGCAACCCTTCTAGTAACCCTTTATGTCTAATTACGAATTTTTTGCAATAAATTAAGAAAGAACTTCTGCTTGTTAGTGTTTGCTCAAATTCATGGTTGGCTTGAGAAAAGAGCAGAAATTGAAATGTGCATAAAAATTATAAAAAATTATTCTTCATACTTTTCTTTTGCTTTCCTTCTTTGATATTTAGTCAAACAATGATTAAGAACAAATTCCTTTGCACCTTTTTCATTTTCCCATCTCTAACCAAGTTCGTTTCAAGTATTCAAGTTTCTTCCAACCACTTGCCCTTAACCAACTGGGCTGGAAATGTGCATTTCTCCACCGCTAATATTTTCTATCCATCTACGGTGCAAGATGTTCAGCAAATAGTTGCACAACACCGAAAAGTCAAGGTAGTAGGGGACCGTCACTCCTTCAACCGAAATGGCGATAGTCACGAGTGCCTAATTTCACTTAAAGAGATATAATATATAAACTGCTTTTGAAAAAGATATTATGACCAAAAGGTTGTGGTTGAAGGGGCATTACCTACGGCAAACTTGGCGAGTATCTGCACCACAATGGTTTTGCACTGCACAATCTGGCTTCACTTCCTCAAATCACGGTAGCTGGAGCCATATCTACCGGTGCGCATGGTTCTGGTACAAGAAATGGCAACTTGGCAAGCATTGTTACTGCCTTAGAAGTGGTCCTTGCTAATGGTACTCTAATCCATATGGATGAGCGAGATCCTAGACTAAACGCTAGTATTGTTAGCGTAGGGTGTATTGGCGTGATCACCAAAGTCACTTTGAGAGTACAGCCCACTTACATGGTGCGCCAGGACATTTTTGTTAACCTTTCTATAACTGAAGTGATTGCCAACTTTCAAAAAATTATGCTTCAAGGCTACAGTGTGAGTCTTTGGCTGGACAAATTTATTAATGAAGTCTGGCTCAAAACTAGATTGAATGTACAAAACAAAATCAAACAAGAACCAGTTTGTTTGGCGCTAAGCTAGCCCCAAAGGCTATGTGCCAATCTTATGTAAAGCAATTACAGACAAAAGATGTAGTGACCACACCGGAGCTCCAGGTCCCTGGTGCGAACGTCTCCTACATGTGGTGAATGACAAAGAGGTAGAGTTTGGCAAAGGCAACCTTCAGACTGAATATTTTTTGCCTATTGAGCATGGAGCTGAAGCTGTGAAAGCTCTATATGACCTGGAATGGCCCAGATTTAAACAAAATGGCCTTTTTCTAAGTAGTGAGATAAGGTCAGTGGCTGCAGATGAGTTATGGCTGAGCCCAGCTTATAAAAAAGACTGTGCTGTGTTTCATTTTACTTGGAGTTTGGATGAAAAAGCGTTGCTGGAAGTATTGCCGGAGGTCGAGCAAGCATTGGCTCCGTTTGGTGCCATACCTCATTGGGCTAAAATATTTACTATGGGACCAGAGGTGCTTGCTAAGAGACACAAGAAGTTAGCTGAGTTCAAGAACCTTGTGCTCAAACAGTTCGATCCAACAGAAAAATTTATGAATACATTTTCTAAAAGTGTTTTTAATTTATAATTGTTAAAAATGTGTAAATGAAATATTAAAAATTAACAAATTGCATTCCTGAATGCAAGAATATGCTTAACTAAAATTTTCAGCAATCCCACCTTTTCTAGATTTGTAAGTCTATGAAAAAAGGTACGTTTTCAATGCTTTTTTGGCGCAAATTACGTTTTGCCTGATTATCTCAAATTCTTTCATCTTTTTTAAAAATTGAAGCCTACCGATTCCAGTTTCTAACGACCATACTTGCGGGCTGCCGGCGCTCTGCCGGCGGCCCGCCACTGAAAATTGGCGATTTTACATAGCCGGCGGAGGCGGCAAAATTTTTGATGCATCGGCGGCGAGGTATAGATCCAATTTTCATACATTTTGATTTTTATAAGTAACAATGAACAGTTAAACATGTGTACAAATGTATATAAAAGGTAAAATTCTAGAGTAAAATAAAGCATTCTTATTGCAAGACAAAAATTTACAAATAACACGTATTTTCCTGGTGGTCCGCTTTTCGCCGGCGGACCGTCGGGAAAAATCGGTACTTATAAAGCGCCGGCGCTAGCGATGAAATTTTAAAAATGACGCCGGCGGCGTTCATTTTCGATAACCCCCAGCGGCGGCGGAGGCGCTTATTATTTTTTGGGGAACGAGCAAGTACGCTATTATTTGTTGCATTATCTAGCAAAAAAGTAACACGATAATTTAAAAAATTTTTGGCTGAAAAGATGCAAAATTAAGAAATGTACTGGTGTTCCTGAGTGCTTTATTTCGGGAAGCCACAGTTCGGCGAATTTCCAAGAAAAGGTCGCCGAATTTGAGGCTATCATACTCAGCATATTGTAGGCTTTCGTTGAGCTCAAACACTCAATTCATAATTTTCCGAGGGGTCGAGATGATAGTAATAGAAGGAAAAAATTACAAAACTTCTCTTTTAATTTTTTTACAGATCATGCAACAAAAGATATGTCCTTAGAAACTAGAATCACAGGGCTACCCGATAATGTTATGACTTCAAAAAATCAAAAAACTAAGGATTATGAGTCAAAACTGAAATTTGCGCCAGAAAAAAAACTTAATTTGCCCCAAAAAAGTATTTTCTTAAAAGGCCCCAGATGTCGCCCAGAAGAAAAGATCACTATAAACACCCTGAAGTTTGCCATGATTCGGCCGATAGGTGATGCACTGAAGAGTGGGCAGGTCAAAAAAGCTGGTTATATGTGTCATGTTCGCGCATCTTTAATTCATTTCTAGTGCTTTTTAAGTCCATAACCAATAAAAAACAAGTCTTTACTAAACATTACTATCTTCATCCAAAGGTGCGCTTCAAAATAATTTGATGCAACTTAATTAATTAATTTATTTGCATAGTGTTGCTAATTATCAATTTATACAAGCCTTTTAAAAGTGTTCTCCTGGTTGCATGAAAATCCCTAGATTGAAGGTGTCCATGAAGAATGAGAGTTGTCTAAAAAAAGTCTTTGTCTATTTAGGATAGTATCAATGGACTTACGCATTAATAGGGTCGTATCCACGGTCAGTCATATGCATATCTTCTCGAGCTTTAGCTTGGTTTTCACCAGTAGGTTTGCCATGCGAAGGCATAGTGAGTGCCATGTTGGTCACTCTCTGGTTGTTGTACAAAATAAAAGCCGAAAAGGCTAGCACAAGAGCGGCGACCACGGCTTGGTGCATACCTGCAAAGTTACCGCAAAATTAGTTTAAGGAACTTAAGAGTAAAAAGGCTGAAAGATTTTACCTGCAGAGAGTACTGCCTGTGGAGGGAAGTAGAGCCTTCCAAGATTGGCCACCATAATTGTTCCTAGAGCCATACCCACCGGTCCAGATATCTTCATGTAGTGGTCAGAAGGAGCAAACATGCCCACCATAGCAAAGCCTAAGCAATACACTATCTTAACCAAAACTTATTTCAACAAGTATAAAGACCAGCAATGGCTCCAGCGGCATACCACAGGGCGCGAAACAACGGTGCTCCACCGATCACACACAACGGAGCCATAACTGCACCCATTACACCGTAGTGGGCAGCCCAAGCAAAATGTTTAGGAATTGCGTGCTCATACTTTAAGTTGCGAGTCAACCACCCACTGCCCACGGCCATAGCTCCAGCCAAAACCCACATCTTAAAAAGGTGGTTAGGAATGTGAATAGATATGAAAATAAGTGTATCATTTATTAGAAAGCCTACCCAAACAGAGCCACTGTGAGTCATTTTGGTAAGCAACTGAGATCGAGCAGTGACCATGGCAGGAACAACTGTGACTGGAAGGGACAGAGCCAAATAGGTATAGGTCAGGTTCAAACGTTCACGTACATAGTCTGGCCAAAGACTAAATATATCTAGTTTGTTTTTCAAAAACTTCAAAAATTTATGCAAATTATGGTCTCTTTATACTGTACGAGTTTTCGAAAAGCTCTACTGGTTTGCAGGGAGTCTTTTTAGTCTTCGGATGGTTGAACTATTGAAAAATTTACCAAAAAGTTCGTCCCCTCTTTTTCAAAAAAGATTATGGACTTATGCTTTTTCTCAAGATTTCATGGCCGTTCTTCAAGTTTGACTGTTTATTTTAAAGCCAAGATTCTCATCTACAAAATGAGCACCTTACCGGAAGACATAAAGTCTCTAGATAAAGCACAATGCCACAAGAGTGTTTTTCGAAAAAAAAGAAAGAAATTTGCGGGCAACCTATTACTATATAAATGGATAATATTTCTTTTTGCCCATAGAATACTCGTTTTTTGGCCATAGATTTATTCTTTTTGCCCACAGATTTTTTTGCCTATCAATTTTAAATTTTGAGGAAATTCAAATTTTTTGGTCAGAAAATGACTTGGATAGCTTAGAATCCCACCCCAGAGTGGCAAAAGCCCCTGAAACTCGGTTTTTGGGGGTTCACTAAAGAGGGGGGGGGGTAAACTTTTTACGAAAAATCGATTTAGCGTATCAGATTTCGGGTCCGATGGGCTCAATCGCTTAGAATTTCAACCTGAACCACTCAAAACCACCAAAACCTAAAATTCTGAGCGATTGAGCCCATCGGACCCGAAATATGATACGCCAAATTGATTTTTCGTAAAAAGTTTGCCCCCCCCCCTTTTAGTAAACCCCAAAAAACCATGTTTCAGGAGCTTTTGGCCACTCTGGGGTGATATTCTGAGCGATCCAAGTCATTTTCTGACCAAAAAATTTAAATTTCCGAAAATTTTTAAAATCTATGTGCAAAAAGAATTAATTTATGGGCAAAAAAATAAATCTATGGGCAAAAACGAGTATTCTATGGGCAAAAAGAATTACCACCCTATATAAATATTCAAAAATGTTAATACTAAACAAAAATTCTAATAGAAGGGTGGAAATTTGTTTAAGAATTCTGCAATTTTCATTACATGATATTAATTTACTGGATTTTACAGAATGCAGTAAAATAAATTTCTGATAGGAAGTATGCTTAGCACCCCAGTATAAGTAAAATTACCTGAGATTTTCTCCCACTTGTCCAGTTTGTTTCTGAGTAAGGGTATAGCCATAGTAGCAGAGAGCAGTAATGCCGGCAGCACAGCCAGCTATCATTGCGATAGTCTCATTTTAGTGACTGGAAATGATTAATATGTGCTAACTATATTTTTACAATAAATTTTGCCTTTTACCAATAATACAGATCCTTTGATTTTTTAATCCCAAATAAAGACATACCAGGGCCAGCATTTGGTCCAAACAGGGTTTGACGAATATTCAAACCAGATTCATTTTTCACCACATGTCTAGCTGCCTGAAAAATCTCGACATTTTATCCCACACCTTGAGAAAAATTAAAAAATCTACAAATTCTTGGGTGAAAGTTGAAGCTTTTTTGAAGCCCAGATTGGTTCTCAGAGTAGTAGCTACAGCTAACTTCTTGAGAGTTCCCACACAAGACACCTTGGAAGACAAACGAGAGAGCATTTTGAAAATTCTAAAACTATTTTAAATGGGTTCGGTTTCAAACCTAATATAAAAATTTAGTAAATTTTGCTTGCTAAATATTAAAAAGAGGATTTTAGTGAAATGATCAAAACAAACCCTAGTGTTTTTGCAAGTAAACATTTTTGTTTTGCAGTAGTATACGGAGGCCTGAAAAAGTCCAGAGATCGGGCACGTAAACAAGTATTCTAGCTGCAAGGATAAGGCATCATAAACCTGCGCTCGATAATATTTGCTTTTTAAGAACTTCTTTAGAAATATTTTTTTCAAAGTTTTGGCATTAAAATTTTATGCCAAAAAAGAGAGTAAGGTACTAATGTAGGTAATTAATGAAAGGTGATACATAACATATGCCTTCATAACAGTACTATACAAAACAAGGATTCTGGGCCAGCTATTCATGATATTTTCATTTGAAAAAAAACAGTCAAAATACAGAAAAACATGAATTGGTTTGACAATTTAGCAATTTTTTTATAAAATGGATGAAGTAAAAGTATGTACTGTATTTCTCTCATTGTCGCCCACTCCCTCCTGAAACCCGATTAAAGAATAAGTCCCCCTCTCCTGGTTCAAAAACAAGCAAGCCCTAGATTTTATCAACCGCCTCATCAACCGTTTGATTTGCTCAACCGGTTGATCGCAATTTTCAGTAATCAACCTACGTCCATCATCAACCGGTTGACGAAATGATCAATAGGTGGGTTAATTTTGGTCAAAATTTTTATTTATTTTCATTGGTTGATCAACGGGTTGGTGGAAAATTTCGGGTAACCAGCAGTTCGTTATTCTGGTTGATCAACCAGTTGATAACGTTGATCAACCGGTGGCCCACTGATGAGTCAACCGGTTGATGATGCCCGTCAATCGGCCAAGACTGATACCTAATTCTAGCTAATGAGATGAGCTACAAAATGGGTGATAACTTGATCAAGAAGAGTTTTTTAATAAGCAGGTAAACAATGCAGTCAGGTAGGTCATCAATTAGAAGATGTGTGATATTTTGGCTAGCTTTCTTACTAATCTAGAGATTTGTATAATATCGCATATTTCACGCTTCCTTTTTTCAATTTTTTCAATGAAAGTCTGACATTGCGCTAGTTCTCTTATAAGGTGTAGTGTAGCTCCCAGGGGGCTAGAGGGTTCCGCCTCTAGCCACCCTGACAGCTACACTAGGCAGGCCACCAGCTATTTAAAGGCGTGTCGAAGCACAGCATAGTCAGTTGGTTGGGGAGGGGATCGGGTATAGTGGAAGCGAGGGTTCTCGCCCCTCGCTGGCAACTATCCCCCGTGACGACCTCTGCCGGGTTTCGACATGCCCTTGATGTGTAATTACAACTGTCTTATATCATGTCAACCTAATAAACGTTTCTTTTTATTTATTGCTGTTACTCCCCGGGCCCTTGACGACACCCCCCCCCCCACTACAAAGGGAACAACCGTAACTATAAAATGAAAACCATTTAAATTCTTACAATCAACCCTCGATTTAATGTCCACCCGACTTAGCGTCACCCTAGGTTTAACGTTGCCTCAGGGCTAGTCTCGGCCCAGCCTTTGAAGGTGATGTTAAATCGAGGGTTGACTTTTCATGTTTTTCGGTTAACTGAATACGAAAAGCATCCTAATAGCTGTCTCTAAATTGACCACAAAATTTCATTTTCGTATGCCTCGGTCAATCAAGTGGCCTTGTTTTAAAGTGGTCGAGGACTCGATAAAATTAGTTTTCGATGTTTTGAAAAAAGCTGAAATCTGCGTTTTTTTCTTTCCGAATTTTTTCGATTTTTAGTCATTTTTCAAAAGAGTCGCTTTTTTCGTAAACATGTCTAAACACTCTCACATTGAAAAATTGTTTTCTTAAGTGTATACAAATATTAATAAATTAAGTCGATTCCTAATTATATAAAAGCTATAATAAACATATTCCGAAAACTAGGTTTTTAGTGCGTTTGCTTTTCTTACAAATGATATATGAAACTTTTCTGGATTAATTTAAATAACAGCCATTGAATTCGAAAAATTCTGAGGTTATTTTGATATTTTCATCAGTTGAAGTTGAAGTTGTATTTAGTGTTGAGTGCAAATTTAGTGGTCGAAAGCGACGAAAAGTGGCTAACAAAAACCCTGATCACGCCTAAGTATGCATTCCATGGCAAAGAGTGCACAAACCAGAGTAATTATATACTCACGTTTTGGTCTTTTGGGCTTCTCTATGGTTGGCTTTTAAAGTCGGATATGGGAGATATGTCGACGTGCGACCCGTCGGCGGTTCATCTATTAAGCGATTCGGTACTTTTGTTTATGACCCTCTCCCAGCGAGCGCCTATTGCACTCACGAAAAATTCGACATTGAACTGACGGCGGAACTAACAGGAAAAATTGTCTTGTTTAAAACAGTAAATATGGGATTCGCATTTGAAACCGCAGAACCCCTAGATTACGAAAAGGCTTGTGTACCTAAGGCTGCCCGGAAACTCACAAACAATGCTTTTGTGCAGCTATTTGACTCGAAAGAGACCGAAAAGGTTACACACAAGTATAGGGTAAAAAGGGGCACCAATTTAAAAGCCGTACCCACCCGGCACCTACAATATTACGGACAGTAGGGAGGCTAGGCGAAACGACTACCGAGTCAGTAACAACCCTAGGTTGAAAGTCGTTCAGAAGTTAAATCCGACCACCACTAAATTGCCTTATATAAATGAGACTACGACGACCACACACAACGCGATAACGACAAATATGACACAAAAGTTGACAACGACGACGAAGTCGCCGATAACCGAATACATTACTAATGGCTCTATTCAGATCGGGGGGGGGGCACCTTATTTGCCTTGGTCCCCGCTGTTGTTTTTTCTTGTAAAATGCCTTGGTCCCCCCTGTTGTTTTAACGGTGATCATGGTTGAGGTGATCACGTTAACCATAATCAGCTTGATCATCGCAATCACATTATCAATGTGACTATAACAGACAAGGGGTACCAAGGCATTTTACAAGAAAAAACAACAGGGGGACCAAGGCAAAAGGTGCCCCCTCCGATCTGAACAGAGCCATAACGACAAATATGACACAAAAGTTGACAACGACGACGAAGTCGCCGATAACCGAATACATTACTACCGCAACTGCCAATATTACCGCAAAGAAGGAAATTTCGGTTGTTAAGACAGCAAACTACACGAAACTAAACATAGAATCAACAGTCAATTCGGAAGTGTTTGAGATACCAGTCCCCACCACAGTTAGATATGAGTTACGACACGAAAACAGGTTGAGAAACGAAAATTTCCCAAAACAAGTATTAAAGGGCGACGACCCGAAATTCGGTAAACTACAACAAGCGCCAAAAGTGGTAACAACCCCGCGTCCAGCGAAAACAACAAGACGATTAGAACCCATTGTCGAACCTACTATACCTACCACTACTACAACGGTTGAACCTAAAACCTCCGAAAGCAACGACAAAATGTATAGTAACAACAAAGGCCCAACTAAATCAACCCCGCCTACGCTTTGGCGAAAATCCGAAAAATCAGCTACCGACCTGCGGCAAGAGGTAGGCGACTACGATTCAAGGGAGTCGACAACCGAACCCGAAAACACACAAGAGTCGAGAACAATTACCGAAAACCACGACGTAGCCAACTAGTCAATTCCCGCAGGATACTCCGACAATATTTGCCAACAGAATGTCAAACCATGTTGAACGTCACTTACCAAGCGTGTACAGAACTGGTTGAGTTTCCATTCAAGTTGTACTTCAATGAACCTATTCAATCGATCAAAGAACTAACACGATCACACGACTTGCCGGAACCTTTCGACAGTAGTCGACTATGGTTGATAGTTTCATCTAGCGATAGTCACAGAGCCGAATCGCAACCAACAACTTTCATCAATACTACTGAAGCGGCCGAGATTTGCTCATTCGTTGAATATTTAAGACCAGGAGGCAACGACCTCAGCAATCTTGTTGTTATTTGCGCCTACGGATCTCAACACCGAGTTCTCTATCGACAATTTGCCATGAAAAACATCTGCGTTCCTTGCCACACCGTCGATTCGTTTATGGGACAGGAATCTGACATTGTAGTTATTTCGTTATCACGCACATCCAGAACGACCAAGGGTTTCTACGAGACGAATTTGTGAACGGCAAACAAGTGAATGAAAGGTTGAATGTTTTATTAACGCGCGCAAAAGAAGCAACAGTCATTTTCGGTCATAAAAATTTGTTTCAGTCATTATAAAACTAGGCAAAGTATCCAAAGACAATAGCCTTTTTCAATTTCATCAATTTTGCGCGTCACACAAAGCAATTAAATACAGTCCGTTAACGCTTGTACGAGCAAATGACAACTTTACAGACCTTCCACTGGTGGATGACTATGTGGACTATCTCCGAAATTGCCACTTGCCTGATTCATCAACATCGTCGCGAAAAAGATCGATGAGTCCGGCACCCAATAAAAAAGTGGAATCAAAAAGCCAAAAGCTACGCAACATTTCCGTGAACAAAAAATTGGACACTGATGTCCAGCTTTCAATTTGTGTTTCAGCGAAACTCACAAAAACTTACTTTTAATTTTTTTTCGAAATTAAAACTTCAAAACTGCGCGGCACGGGGGCCCGGAATCGACCTAACCTAAGCCTAGACAAGTCTTATAGGCTAAGGGAACTCTACCTAACAAGAACTCCCCCTTGTTGATTTCGGCTCGTGCACAGCCTTTATACCCACATTACACTAATCATCATAAAAAGCAAAATACTCACCGATTCGCTCACAAGCACCTTAAAACAAAATCAGTTAGAGATCGTTTAATGATCAAGTATGGGTAGTCGACCAGTAGACACTATATACAGCCCTGTTTAATAGACTTTATTTTTCACAAAAACAATATTGATCAAATATAACATGAAAATCCTAGTCAACAAATTATTTTTCATTTGGCACATGATCTTACACAGCTCGCTCCAACGGGACCCCTCCAAACACGGCCACGTCAACGGTGGCCCCACCGGCCTCAGCGGGGCGGTGTAGTCGACCTGTCAGGTGACGAATAGACCGCCGCACGAGGCCGATGGGACCCCGCTGAGACACAGGAAATCGGTGCGGTCGTCCTCCGCAAAAGCGGCCTATAACTTTTTGGTATTAATTACATTAATTATTTGTGCTAATCATTTTACCAAAGAAGACGACGAGCATTCTCGCGAGAAACGCAAGCAGGACAGCAGCTGCAACACTACCCAAATCTAGTGCACTATAATGACCCAATAGCCGGTAGTGTCCCATCGAGTTTGAATGCAGGCCAATTGCGACGCAAAAATCAAGTGCAAATCTAAAGAAAAGCTAAAATACAAAATTTTAATATATACAAACACCCTACCCGTCCGGGCGAACACAATATTCATTTGGCCCACACGGAGAAGGCTCATCAAGATGAGTCCCACATCGGTAATTGTCCCCTGTGGGCACGAACAGAATTTTAAGCATCATTTTAGTATCAAAAGCGTACGTCTAACAATTCATTTAAAACAAGCCTTGTGCCTAAAGTGAATTTTTTAGAAACTCTACCAAAAACGCAAAAAAAAAACAAAAAACAAAATTTTTTCGGTAGCTCGGTAGTTCTTTTGTCGCCAAGTTTCTCACAATATTTTTTAAAAAATAAATCTTTTTACAATAACAAAAAAAACACTTCAAAATGAGTCAGCTAGTAGATTAGCTTCAACCCTTCAACCCCCCACTAGCTTCAACCCCTTATCAAACTTGCTTGGAAAATTTATTTATAGTTGCTTAAACTTTTATCGGCCCAATATGCAGCCTTCTAAGATCCAATATTTTTCTTTTATTCTTACAAGACATTTCTTGGAAACAAGCTTTTTGTAAAAGTTTCGGTTCCAATTCTATATTTACGAATTGTATTTTAGTCTTTTTGTATTCAACCATTTAACATGTCTACATATAAAGCATAGTTTAAAGAGACAACTTTTTGACTTCAATACACCATTGTCCACCCAGCTAATGAACAATCAACCGTGTTGGTTAATTGTGGCCTTTCGTCCATCCCAACCAACCAGAAGCACAAAACCTTTGTACAACCATGGTGACTTGTATTGGCGGAGACAGCCGCGATTCCCTGCTACTATTTCAAAAACAGCGGAGTTGCTTGATCAACGGGTTGGTAGAAAATTTAGGGTAACCAGCAGTTCGATATTCTGGTTGATCAACCAGTTGATAACGTTGATCAACCGGTGGCCCACTGATGAGTCAACCGGTTGATGATGCCCGTCAATCGGCCAAGACTGATACCTAATTCTAGCTAATGAGATGAGCTACAAAATGGGTGATAACTTGATCAAGAAGAGTTTTTTAATAAGCAGGTAAACAATGCAGTCAGGGTAGGTCATCAATTAGAAGATGTGTGATATTTGGCTAGCTTTCTTACTAATCTAGAGATTTGTATAATATCGCATATTTCACGCTTCCTTTTTTCAATTTTTTCAATGAAAGTCTGACATTGCGCTAGTTCTCTTATAAGGTGTAGTGTAGCTCCCAGGGGGCTAGAGGGTTCCGCCTCTAGCCACCCTGACAGCTACACTAGGCAGGCCCACCAGCTATTTAAAGGCGTGTCGAAGCACAGCATAGTCAGTTGGTTGGGGGAGGGGGATCGGGTATAGTGGAAGCGAGGGGTTCTCGCCCCTCGCTGGCAACTATCCCCCGTGACGACCTCTGCCGGGTTTCGACATGCCCTTGATGTGTAATTACAACTGTCTTATATCATGTCAACCTAATAAACGTTTCTTTTTATTTATTGCTGTTACTCCCCGGGCCCTTGACGACACCCCCCCCCCACTACAAAGGGAACAACCGTAACTATAAAATGAAAACCATTTAAATTCTTACAATCAACCCTCGATTTAATGTCCACCCGACTTAGCGTCACCCTAGGTTAACGTTGCCTCAGGGCTAGTCTCGGCCCAGCCTTTGAAGGTGATGTTAAATCGAGGGTTGACTTTTCATGTTTTTCGGTTAACTGAATACGAAAAGCATCCTAATAGCTGTCTCTAAATTTGACCACAAAATTTCATTTTTCGTATGCCTCGGTCAATCAAGTGGCCTTGTTTTAAAGTGGTCGAGGACTCGATAAAATTAGTTTTTCGATGTTTTGAAAAAAGCTGAAATCCGCGTTTTTTTTCTTTCCGAATTTTTTCGATTTTTAGTCATTTTTCAAAAGAGTCGCTTTTTTCGTAAACATGTCTAAACACTCTCACATTGAAAAATTGTTTTCTTAAGTGTATACAAATATTAATAAATTAAGTCGATTCCTAATTATATAAAAGCTATAATAAACATATTCCGAAAACTAGGTTTTTTAGTGCGTTTGCTTTTCTTACAAATGATATATGAAACTTTTCTGGATTAATTTAAATAACAGCCATTGAATTCGAAAAATTCTGAGGTCATTTTGATATTTTCATCAGTTGAAGTGGGAGTTGAAGTTGTATTTAGTGTTGAGTGCCACAAAAAATTTTTAACACTAGGCTATCAAAAGCTTTTGAAAAATGTATAGAATAAGTTTAAAAAATCAAAGTGTTGAGATAGTACCTTTTTAAAAAATCTATTTTTTTTTGAAAAATGAACAAACTCCTAGTTTCTCCAAATTTCTCAGATTTCGGCCATTATAAAAGAAATCATTTTTTATTAAAAAGACCATATCTTAACACTTAGAATTTTGGAACTTATTCTGTAAAATGAGTTTTGTAGCTCTTAAACTGAGCTACAGCAAAATGCTTAATTATTGTTGTGGCGCTCAGCACAAGATTAAATGTTGCCCAGTTCAACTGATAAAAATACGCGTAAATTTCGCAAAGTTTTCTTAGAAGTGTTTGAAGTCAATGGCTGCCGTTTCTAAACCAATCCAGAAAAGTTTCATATATTATTCAAAAGAAAAGAGAAGGGCTGAAAAACCTACTTTTTAATTTTTCATAGGTCTTGGGCGCCCTTTTCATAACCGTAAATAATCATGAATCAATCTGATGGAAATTTTTTTATTTTTCTATTTAATTACAATGTAAAAGGTGTATACCTATTGGGAACTTAATAACATCGAGCTACTAGTTAAAGAAACAAAAACTTCAAATACTTTTCGGATAGTCATGCTACTAGGCTAGTTTCACAACAAGAAAAAGACATTCTAAATATAATTTTCTACCATTTACAATGTTTCCTAGACATTTCAATGTTGCTTAAACCAGTCAAGCTCTAATACTTCAGTTGTATCCAATTGATGAATTATGTTTTTGTCAAAACCATAACGCTTATTTCTTTTCTCATATTCCATTTCTTTGAATATTTCCTTTTCATCTTCATTGATTGTGTGATCTAGCAGACGCATTTGAGTATGTAATTCTTGTAACTTTATAAAGTTCTCACTATTATTATGAGATATTGTTTTCAAAACCAATTTACAGTTAGTCGTAATGTAAAGTATGAAATCCAGTATCCAACGATAACTAATTAGTGTCTCCAAGCAGGGAAACAACTGAATTGACTCTTCAAACTTTTGTTTTTCTTTGTTCACATACTCAATATTGGTTTTTAGAAGGTGAACTGCGTAGAAATCATACTCATCAACCTGGTTCACATCAAACAAAGCCGTTGAAACTGTGTGATTGGCTTCATCCACTTTTATCCCCTGGTCCACATAATTCATTAATTTCACCAGCAAACACATCAAATTGTAAATAGTCTTATCTTTCATTTCTTTACACACAATCTTCGGAGATTCACTCTGAATATTTCCAGTTTCCAAAAGGTTCAGTTCGCTGAACAAAACGGGTGGTAACTTTATTCTGCTTTGTTCAACATCTGAAAGAAAGGTTTTGAAAATCTTCAAAGCCAAATTTCGCAGTTCCAAAACATCATGGTTGACAAAATTTTCCAAAGCTTTTAACAAAATTTCTTGTGTAGGATCTACAGGCTCAATTTTTTTCTTATTAAACAGTCTGTCAAATAAACTTTCTGACTGAACAGTAGGTCTTAGCTGCAGCAACAAATTTTCAATAGGGCTTTTTAGATGTTGATATGAGTTGAGCAAATATCTGAACAAAGCTATGGCCCATTTTGCATTGACTATACGTTTCACACTGATATATTCTTGTAAATTTTCTTTTTTGATGTCTTCGTCGGTATAGATTTTATAGATATCTGCCTCTAAAAGGCTAATATAACTGCTGTAGGATTTAGCTAAATTCTTTTCGATTTCTGAATCAAAATTGTTTTTAAGACTGGAAACAGGGTCGTAAGGCATGTTGACTATGGCTAAGGACCCTCTAGGAGTTCCTTTTTCATTGTTTGAAGCAGGTTGGTAGGTTGTGAAAGTTGTATTTTTGACTATTTTTGGAATGAGTTCGATGAGCGAAACAATGCGTTTAAGCTGGCTTTCCTCAACTGATTTCACATTGAAGTTTCGATCTGTCGCAAGGGAACTAATACGATCAACATAGACAGCAATGAACCACAATATCAGCAAATACGCCGGCAAATTCATCTAAACATAATAGCGATTAGACTGTATAGTATTTTGTAAATGAATTTGAATTAAAATAGGTGACTAAAGATCGACTTTAATGCTTGAGCGACCAAGATAAAGCAATCTTCTGAAGTTGCCGACGGGTGCTTGATGGGCTAGAGATGCGCGCACTCACTTACTTTGGGCATGATTCCCAGCAAGATTCATGATGATACACACATAAAGCCATTCTTTGAGCACATTCCAATTAGAAAAACAGTGTAAAAATGAATAATGGGGTATCCAAGTTGCCTACCCAAGTAGTTTTCCTTGGTCGCTCAAGTCAATAAGTCGAAATTTAACAAAAAAAAAATTAAAAGGAATGTGCGGCATCTGAAACATATTTTCTACACATTTAGCAGCTAAAACACATGAAAAGTGGTTAGAACCACTTTTCGCGCAATTCCATAAGGATAAAGCACTCAAGGCACTTGATAAGACACTATGGCTAATTTTATTAAGAAGGATACTAGAATTTTCGACATGCAACAAGAATTGGGGACGGTGAAAGTCATATGCAGGGCTAATAATAGATTCCAACCCACTATCAATTCACATGTTTAACCAAGCTTTTATATACATGTTTCACTCTTCTTCGCTCACTGTGCCTACTTGCGTGAATAACCAAATAAAAAAAGAGTGATGAAAGGTGAAAATCGATAAAGACTGACAGCAAAGAATCTTTTTCAGCAACGATTTTTTGCTGAACAGCCAGTCTTGCACAGGTCTAAATTGGTGGCAGATTTTGCGAAAAGAGTTAAGGTCCAAAGTGCGACTCGCGGACACAAGTTAATTTCTGTCATACAGTGAACCCTCGATTTAACGGCCTCCCTTAGGGCTGACCTCAGGGGGCCGTTTATTGTTAAAAAAACGTTCAAAGGGCCGTTAAATCGAGGGTTCACTATAAATAGGTCAAGAATCAGCAAAAAGGCTAATCAGCAAATTTAATCTTATTTTGTAACTCAGACATTGAATGTGGTCGGCAAAACTAAACATTTTTATAATAAGCTGGAAAATAAAAAATTGAAGTAAAAATTAAAAAAAAACATGGTACTCTCATTTTGTTATTAAAAATGTACCAGTGCACATTAAAGGGGTATGCTAACGCTAATAAGAGATGGTGCCTTGGAGTTCGAAATTTTTCTTAGTCATTGAACTTTTGTACGGATATTTTAACTTGCTTTCTAACAAAGCAAGGGCTAGAATTTAATTTTAGGTTTTGTTAGAAACCAAGTTGAAAAATCCGTTCAGAAGTTTAATGATTAAGCTAAATTTTTTGAATTCTCGGGCACCACCTCTTATTAGCGTAGACATGCTCCTTTCTCGGGTTACGGGGGAAAATGAATTTAGTTGGCTCGAAATTTCGATTTAAATTTTTTTATTCATAAATAAAACTATTTTTACATTAATACTTTTCCACAGTTACAAGTTACAGCAAAATGAGATTGGTAGTTTTTCATTTAATTTATAAATTAATTTATTTAGCTGCTTCATTCAAATTTCTCTAAACACACAATAGTTAAATAGGCAAGAATTTTTTCGATCACTTACTGAGAAGTTATAAGACCATTAGTAAAAATTCTGAGCATGAATTCTCCTTCTTCGTTAGGTTCATAAGTAGACGGGATAACCACATACTCTCCTGGGGGCACTCGAAACCTGCCTGTCACCTATAATTTGGCTTTTATTTTAAAAACATTGAAATAAAAAACGGGTTATATTTAAAATTGGCCATAGAATATTTAATTTTGGCCATAGATTTTTTGGCCATAGATTTCTGAAAATTGGCCATAGATCTCTGAATTTTAACCATACTCGCTCGAGATTATTTTTCAACCTTTTTTTAAGATGCTCTTGGACCTGAAACATCCTGAAAAGATGTTTTAAGGGTGTCGATGACAATTTTCCGAGAATTTTTTTTTTTTTGACCGAAATTTGTCTTTTTGCCCTGAGCGACCAATGGTCGGAAAAATTACAGAAATTTTTTTTCTCGGAAAAGTGTCATCGACACGCTTAAAACATCTTTTCAGGATGTTTCAGATCCAAGAGCATCTTAAAAATTGGTTGAAACATGATTTCGAGCGAGTATGGCTAAAATTCAGAAATCTATGGCCAATTTTCAGAAATCTATGGCCAAAATTCAGTATTCTATGGCCATTTTTCACAATTCTATGGCCAAAATTAAATACCACCCATAAAACAGGCTAACCTCACGCAAATTAATAAAAGCTGGACTTCTGGCACATGACACTGAGTCCGTGATAAATTTAGTGTCCAACCTTCCTCTATAGCCAGTGGTCTTAAAGTGAATATTTCGTACACACTCATTTGGGCGAAACTCATTTGGGCGCCCTCATTTGGGCGCCCTCATTTGGGCGAAACTCATTTGGGCGCCCTCGTTTGGGCGCCCTCATTTGGGCGCCCTCATTTGGGCGCCAATATTTTATATTGGTTTTTAAATGTCTCAGATAGTCTGAAAAGGATATGTTAACCCCAGGGATAGTAGGGAAACCATCACGTACCCACATGTAAAGGGTATCCAGCTCCATAATCCTGAAATTTTACATTTAGTGAAAATCGATCAAAATCCATTTTATCCTATCCGAAATCAAGTGCTAAACATGTTTTGGTAGTTCCATAACATTTTCATTTGGTGTTGCCACCTGAAAACCTGGGTACCACCACCATTTCTGCCCACTCTTTAAGCCCACTCATGCCTCACAACATTTTGTGTCCCCAAGTTAGTGAACTCGGACTAGCAAAACATAATAATTTTAAAATTTCTCCACAAGACAAAAATATCACTGTCCGGGTACTGCTACACTACCTGAGTTCCCCAACCTGAGTATGACTATCTGGGCACAATAAAACCAAGTGGTTGTCCACCTGGATCGAAAAAATTTTTTCGTTTTTCATGTTCCGAATCTTGTTTTCTGGAGTGATTCGAGCATGTTAAAGATGGTTTGATAGTGGTAAAAGGCCATTTTCTTGAATATTTTTTAAGTTTTGGAAAATAATTGATTTTACCGAAAACTCGATTTTACCAAAACTCAATAAATTTTCGAGAAAATGGCATTTGACCACTATCAAACCGTCTTCAGCGTGCCCGAATTATTCCAGGAAACAGGTTTTGGAAAGTGAAAAAATAAAAAATAAATTATTTTTTGTGATCCAAGTGGATCACCACTTGCTTTTGTCGGTACATGGGATATCCAGCAAAACTACTGTTGGTTCATAAGAACAATGTTTGAATTAACAAGTAAAATAGTGAAGACAAAAATATAAAAACATTGCGTTTCGTAAATTTTTGTGGATCAATTCGCTCTGGATCAATTCGACGCCGCCCGGTGGATACCCTTCATGGGTGGGTACTTGGTGGTTTCCCTACCATCCCTGGGGTTAACATATCCTTTTCAGACTATCTGAGACATTTAAAAACCAATATAAAATATTGGCGCCCAAATGAGGGCGCCCAAACGAGGGCGCCCAAACGAGGGCGCCCAAATGAGTTTCGCCCAAATGAGGGCGCCCAAATGAGGGCGCCCAAATGAGTTTCGCCCAAATGAGTACGAACCGAATATTTTGTTGAAATTCGTTTTTAAGTGTTTAGGAGCAGTTCCTCTTTTGACATTTTACTGTTTGAGCAGTAACTTGCGAATTGAATTAAAATTATTGTTGTATGGGTTTTACCTGGGAAATGACTGAAATTTAAGCTTGCGGCAGGCAGTTTTCTTTCGTCCCGCACTATACTCATTTTAAATTAGTCGAAAGAGTACAGTACCAGACGAAAGAGAACTTTGGTTCGCTAATTCAAGTTTTGGATAAAGTTTGATAACCATTATTCAAAAAATTGTTTTAAATTTTTTTAGGACAAAACGGAAAAATGCCTCCTTTTGGCGAAAAAGTGCCTCCTTTTTGTGAAAATGTGCCTCCTTTTTGTTATCAATCTCTTGTTGTTTTGGGAATAAAAATAGGTATGGATATGAAGCATTTGTGTAAATATCGAGAGATTTAACGCTGCTGGAGGGTGGACGCTTCCAGCACAACTAAAAGGGTGGACTTTTCTACAAAAGGATGGACTTTTTTACAAAAAGGAGGCACATTTTCACAAAAAGGAGGCACTTTTTCGCCTTTCTGACTAAAACGAAAAAAGGAGGCACATTTTCACAAAAAGGAGGCACTTTTTCGCCTTTCTGACTAAAACGAAAAAAAGGAGGCACTTTTTCACAAAAAGGAGGCACTTTTTCGCTAAAAGGAGGCATTTTTACGTATCGTCCTTTTTTTTATTCACTAAATGCTTTTTACAGATTATTGTCAATAAACAGTGATCTAAAACAGGATTCAAGATTGAATACAAACCTCATAAACAGAGAAGCCAATGGCTAAAGTGTCCAGTCCGGTGTGTTTGAGTTCCCTCCTGTACTTCTGCATCACAGCTATAATTACAGTGCACAGGCGATCGTCATCATAAGGATCCGCATCAGTGAGTCTAATCCTATATTGAGGGTTGCTAGCAAAACTGCTCAAGTAGTTGCGACACCCTCCTGCTGTAGATCCTCTTCTCCATGAACCATGGAAGCTGTTGACTGACCATGTGTGTTGGATAGCTCTTAGTCGGGGGATTCCAGTCATCTCGGCTATTTCATTCATGACGTCCGGTCCCAAATTGCATATTTCCATCTTTTCAAAGTTGCGCATAAAGTCTTGGAAGGACATCCTGCAATGTTTGGATCTTACTTGATCTTTGAAAATTATTATTGCGCAGCTTGAAATAATTTTAGAGCCTTGTTATAAATAACCAAGATAGTGGCTCACCAAAATTCACCATCATGCGCAAAGTGAAGACCCATTTCACGCTTCTCTTGCTGCGAAATGCCGTTCCATTCGGAGCTGTGGTCTGACCAAGCACCATTCCACTCTTGCGAGTTGCCCCAGGGATTGCGAATACGCAATAAGATAACTTTATTCCTTGAAGTGTTCAGCACTCGCATGGCACTAATACTGTAAGCATGACCCTAAAAGTAGACAAAAAATAATTACTAGTTGGAATTATGAAAGCTAGACCGCGACCTTGACTAAACCATTTCGTAACCTAGCTTCCCAAACCACTGGATCAGCTTCAATTGAGCATCCAAATAATGAGCCCATTTCAAAACCCTTCATCATCATTTGCAAAAAATTGGCAGGCGGATTTTTTAAGTCATAGAACTCAGTGAGTCCTCCAGTCATATCTTCCAGAGCTTCAGAAGTAGTACCACCCTGAGAGCTTCATAAGACCCGTTCAGTTTGGCATAGGCCTTTCAAGCAAAGCACTCCAGAATTCATTGTTGTCTCTTGAGTGCATGTATACCAGCTTGCCATTGTAAGTGGGCAGGCGATCATCAATAACTACGTCAACCCAATGACCATACTGCCAGAATTGGAAGTGGAAAATGCCTAAATTTTTGCTTATTCTCAGTAAAACATAAATATTTTAAAACCGGGGAGAAGTGAAATATATTTTTGTGCAAACTTTTTTGATTTTATGGTACTGTTAATTTGCTTGCAAAGTTTTAGCACTGACCAAAGACTTATATGTATTTTTTTATTGGCAGTCTCCTGTATCAAAAATTTTCGCATTCTTTGAGTAGTAAATAGTCAGTAACTTCTAAAGTATTTGTCATAAAAACTCTTCTACAACTTTTTAACTTAGTTTTGAAACTTTTTCGCCTGTTATAGATTAGAATCTGGCACCAAGGGGTAAAAAATACTAACCGGCATAATTATCTGTAAAGCTTTGATCTGGTGGTACCACACGGTAAAAAAGTTCATCTCTCAAAGTCAAGTTAGCCGCAGCTGCCATGAACCAGCAATTACCAAGTTCTCCCTGAATCACATCGAAGCGAGAGTGACCTTCAGCTATTAGCTGAGGATCGTGGATTATTTGCTAAAAGAAATAATTTGCAATTTTTTTTTAATTTTAGTAAGGCTTCACTTACTCCTGGACGCAGCCATTCAATTCTTACAGAAGGCCTTTTGCTGTAGTACAAACTTTGGTCGTTGGCAGGAAATTCGTTGTCTTCGAACAATCTCCTTTCTCGCAAACATCGGTTCCGCAGGTCATGGAAATGTTGCGCATGACCTACTCTGACTGGTTCGCCTGGTGTAGGGCTAGGCTGAGGCTTTAAGTAGGGATCTACCTATAACTTGATATTTTTCATTTTTTCATATTTGTTTTAAAATTACCTTTCTGTGGAATTTTCCAGTAACAATATTGTCGAGCACTACTTTTCCAATGTTGCCCAAAGTGTTGTCTTTGCCGCCCAAGTTGAAGAGGACGTTGCCCGCGATTGAGCCAATAATTTTGCCAGTAATAGGGTTTACACCTAAGAAGCGGTGAGCTGCTTCACCGATCAGATTGCCCACTATTTCCACCATGCCACCTTTGAATGTCTGATCTGGTTTGATGTTGCTGCCTAAATTTTCTGTAATATTTAGGCCTTAAAAAAACCCCCAAAAAACTTAACCCACCTCCACCATTATACTTTCCACGGTCTCCTCCGCCGCCTATCAAAGAGCCTAAAAATGGTTGTCACTGCGGATTTTTAAGCATTTTGAATACCTATTAAATGTTCTACGTTGGAACCTCCGCTGCTTATGGCTCCTCCTACTATATCTGAATTCTTTTTCTTTCTTTTATACAAAAAATTGTTAGTTTTTTAAATACCCCTAACATTGAAGCTTCCACCCTCCTTAACAGAGCTTTTGGCAAATCTGTCGATCATCCCTAAAGCTTTTTCCTTTTCAACTCTTTTTCAAGTCCGAAAAAATCATAGCCTACCTTCAATTCTACCGCCAATGCTCTGACCATGTCGACCTTGCTCTTCTTGGTGCCTAACCTGTCCAATGTCTCTTTCATAACCATAACCACCACCCGGAATATACCCAGTTAACTGTTGTGATCTGGTTGATGGGTCTGCTACATTTGGGTTGTATGAGCTGTTATTAGTTGGCACAGAGGAATAGGGGGATGATGCGTCTGGATATGCAGAAGGGTAATTGGTAGCACCTGAAGCACCATAATTTGGCTGGTTTCCAGGATAGAAAGGTCCTAAAATATTTAAGCGTTAGAGTACCACTCATTTACTCATACAAAGATTACCTTCATTGCCAGGCATGATAAATCCGATTGGTCTTGGCCCACTATTACTGACGTTGGTACCATAGTTTGATGCTGGAGGGTTGTATCCGCCTGAATCTTCAAAATCTCAAAGTGCCCGAAAATTTTGGAAATTCAAAGCCCATACTTAAGGCCTAGATACTTTTTTAGTTTTTAACTAAGCCACAACTTTTTTCTTAACTTCTTATCCTTTTTATCGGGAGACCGACAATAAATTTTTCTACAGTCGAACCTGGATAAACGGACACGTCCTGGGGCCGACGAAAGGTGTCCATTTACCAGGGATACGTTTCCAATAAATGTTGTTTGCTTGACTAAATCGGGTGACCATAGGGTGTCCGTTTATTGGGTAGGTTTTGCAACACAATTTTGCAACACCAGGTTCGACTGTATTAAAGTTTTTCTAAAGCAAATCTACCTGCACTGCTGGGAAAATAGCCCGCTTGAGGATCTCCAATATTAGAGTAGGCATTATAGTTTTGACTGGGATATCCTGTAGGATGATTTTGAGCTGGATAAGCACTATTCGAGTATGGGCTAGTAGGAATATTTGTTGGATAACTGGTGTCATTTTCATCCGATTTGCTGGGTCTGCTTTTATCTTTAGAGCCTTTGTTGAGTAAACTACTGAGAAGATTAGCTAATTCAGCACTTTTAGAAGTAGAATTATGCTTGGGACTGCTCAAGATATTGTTGGCTAGAGTACCTAAGACTTCTCCCTTGCGACCACCAACTTTCTTTTGTATTAAGTCGCCAGCAAAAGTACCGATAAGACCGTTAAATTCTTCGCTCTGGATGTGCACCTAAAATGGTTAATTACAAACTACAAAAAACTACTTTTGGTTTTAAAAATTGATTATTAATCTATATCTTCAATTTCAATGTCTGACCTTTTTAAACTCTTCACTTGTCCGAACAGCCATTTTCCAGCACTAACTGCCAATCGATTGTTCCTCTCCAAAACAGCAAGAAAATCTCGTGTGTGTAAGACAGAGGAACTATCACTCCTTGTCTCTAAATAAACAAATAAATGCATAAAAGATGAAATGTTTTATTCATAACAAAACAATCAAAAATATATTTTACGCCTTGAAACTGAACAGAAAAGTGATAAAAGGCATTGGCCTTTTATAATTTATTTCGCAATGGACATAAAAAGAAAATGCCTTAATGGACATAAATAATTTCCTCATGGCTGGTTATGTGGCCAGTGCCAAAGGCAAAAATGAAAGAGGGTGGTGGATTTGACTCATCTAGTTTCCAACAAAAAGTGACGCATACAGCCAGCATCTCTTGTTTTAAAACAAAGGAGGAGGAAATAATAGGAGAGCCTGGAACAATCCAATTAAGTTTGCAATGTGAGCAGGCTGTAAAGTGATCTTATATACATAGCCAAACAACAATCGATCGGAGTCAATGGAGGTCATTGACCAAGACAAAAAGTGTGTATATACCTGGTTTGTGTCGGCAACCATCTTTTTTCTCACTTGTTTATGGGTGTGTGTTTAGTTGCCTCACCTGTTTCTCCGCTGCTACTAATTCCCTAAAATTATGATGAGTCATGTGAAGGCCAATCAAATTTGCAGAAAAGTAATTTGACTAATTAGCTTTTTATTGATTTTAAAAAATTTGGCTAAATTGAACCTGACTCCCCCTACTTACTTGAACCAAAGCCCCCAGTCAAATCAGCTTAGTAGACCGAGTCAATTTTTTCGAAAAGTTTTTATATCAATATTTTTTTTGTATAAACATAATTAAAAAAATGTTTTCTGAGACTATCGGTGAAAAAAAATGTACTGAAAAATTAAAAAAAAAGCCTTGGTCCCTCAAGCTGATTTGACTGGGGAGGGGCTTTTGTTCAAGTGAGTGGGGGGGGGGGGTATGGGTAGCTCAAATTCAGATGCTCTAAAAACTATTATTTTTGTTTTTAGAATTTTTTTCTAGATATTTTTGCTTTGCTTTGGCCAGAATTCACTGAAAATTAACGTTAAAGAAGCATGCGTGCGGTGCAAGGACTTTTTCTTTAAAATACGTGTATGCGTGCGTGTGATCAAGTGTAAATTATATGAAGTAAGTCACGAGAATAGTCAGCAACATTTCAGCGCATGATCTTCAATTTTTTAAATCTTAGGGTACTTTTAAAAAGTTCAGTATTTTATTGTTCAAAGTGATGCTTAGCGATTTTTGATAGATGTTATTTAACGGTATTTTCTCTAATAAGCGCTCTCCCCAAAATCCAGTATTTCTTAAATTCATTCTCCTCCTTTTATACCGGGTGTTTGTTTTCGAACGTCACAAAATGTAGCGCAGATTTCCAGCTACATTTTGGTACATAACATACCGTATTTCCTCTAATTTCTCCCCCGGGGAGTAATTTTTCAACCCTTCTCCAGAGGGGGGAGTAATTAGGGGGAGGGGAGTAATTAGAGGGAGGGGAGAAATTTTCGACCCTAGAGCGCCAAACAAAGTTATTGTTTATAATGAATTTTGTTATTATTGGGTTGGTCAAAAATTATCCGGGATATATTTTATCAATGTTGCAATCATATCTATTCTCTTTTCATACCATTTTTTAGCTCTGCACCTCTTCTTTCAAATAGCATATTAAGTCTCCATTTGGCTCCAAACACTTGTCAGGTCATTTTGAGAAATTGACCAGCGTTTTCATCACTTCAACTGGTCAAAATTTCAATTCCGGATTTCACGATCTAGCAACATCTTACAACTAAGTTGTAGCGCAGCTCAAGAGCTACAAAATCCATTTTACAGAATAATTTTTGGAAATCTGAGGGTTGAGATATGGCTTTATGGAAAAAATAGACTTTCTGAAAAAATGGTCAAGTTAAATCCAAGTTATTCCAATTTTTTCAGATTTCTTGCATTTTTTCAGAAAGTCTATTTTTTTCAAAAAACCATATCTCAACACTCACTTTTCTAAAAATTATTCTGTAAACTGAATTTTGTAGCTCTTGAGCTGCGCTACAACTAAGTTGTATTATGTTACTAGATCGTGAAATCCAGAATTACATTTTTTAACCAGTTAAAGTGATGAAAACGGTGGTCAATTCCTCGAAATGACCTGACAAGTGTTTGGAGCCAAATGGCGACTTATTTAAAATAATCAAGCTAAGATTAATATGCCATTTGAAAGAGGAGATGCAGAGCTACAAAATGGTATGAAAAGAGAATATATATGATTGCAACTTTGATAAAATATAAGTCTTAATAATATATCCCGGATAATTTTTGACCAACCCAATAACAAAGTTATAGTCAATTATGGACTTCGTTATTAACAAAATTATTGCAGAATTTGAACTTCGTTATGTAAAAAGTTATCTCTATATAGTATTTGGCATGGGTGGGTGACGCTATTTTGTTTTTTTGGTAATTTTTTATATATTTTCTTCTTTTAAAAAAAGAATTAGCCCGAAAGAGGGCGACGATAAATTTATCTGCGTAAATTTATCTGCGGTGAGTACATCTGCGGTAAATTCATCTGCAGGGAAATTCATCTGCAAGTAAATTTATCTGTAGGTGAATTAATAATTGATTAGCCCGAAAAGAGGCTCCAGCACGGAGTTATAAGGATTTTAAAGTAGGCAATCATCCATAAAACATGTGAAAAATTCGAGTTTTTCACAAATTAAAAAAAATGAATTTTTTGCGGTTTTTTGAAAAAGGGGGGGGGAGAAATTAGAGGGAGGGGAGTAATTTTTCAACCCTACTCTAGAGGGGGAGTAATTAGAGGGAGGGGAGAAATTAGGGGGAGGGGAGAAATTAGAGGAAATACGGTATGTGGCGTTCGAAAACAAAAATCCGCTATAAAACGAGGACAATGAATTTAAGAAATACCGGATTTTGGGGAGGGCGCTTATTAGAGGAAATACGGTATCACTGTATTTTCAACTTCTAGAACTTGGAATTAGGAAATTTAATTAATTTTTTTGTTGTGTTTAATTATGAGAAAAACAATTTAGATGAAAATAGAAGCTTGTTCGCTTCTCTTTTGCTTTACCTATTCCATTTATAGCAGCCATTTGTCACTTGAACAGCTTACTGACACACAGTTTTAACGCACACCCCACTCTTAAGTCTTATCCTAAAAGTGCTTAAAAATACAGTATTTCATGAACACACAGGCTTAGTAAATATAACTTACGATCCTTTGTCATACGACAAAAAGATTAATGAACATGATGAGTCCGAAAAATATTTAGCCGAATGCTTCAAAAATATTTAAGCAAATTAGACAAATCTACCAAGGCAGTCTTAAATGGACGGAGAATCAAAGACGATCACAAATATCCATATGTTTATACTCTTGTGCGGGCTAAATGGGCTATTGTGTTGTTTAAATTTTTGCTATATGCTTATAAAGAACTTCAAGGATATATCGAACATATGTTAAGTAAAACTGACAGTTTGAAAATTTGGAAAAAATAGTAGACGAAGGTGTGCCTGCCTTCCAAACGTTAGCTTTAAAAATATATTCAAACGCTGTTTGCTAACTGTGGAAAACAGTAAAATAAAGCTACCTTCGGTTTCAGTGAATGAACTAAACCTTCTTAACACTCAAAACATAAAAAATCCAATTTTTAATGCTTGCAATCCATTTAAAACGAAAAAAACTATGTTAAGGCGTGCTTATTGGTTAAGCTAATGAATTACGCTCGATATGGTGTTAGGTATGATGGGTTGGAGAGCAACATTTTATTTTTACAAACAGACAAAAATTCTGAATAACATAATGTAAGGATTGTTGCGTTCAATTGAACGGTGTTTCCAGTCAAGACAATAGGTGCAGCCCTAAATAGTTCCAGATTTCAATAACTTAATTCAAATCCAGATTTGTCTCGTCCAGATTTAGTCGATAGAGCGGGTTTAGTTTCAAAGTCATTATTCTGTTTGTGGATCTTGTTTTTGAAGCTTGCTATATCTGATGTCTAAGATTAGTAAAATTAAAATTGATAATTTCGGTACGCGCTCAGTTGAGAACACTCCTGACAATAAGTCGTGCCGTTCCAGCACATTATTTGACTTTGGCTTCCAAGTCATTACTCCAGTTAGTGCTTCAGTTGAAAAGGCTAAGCCTAAATATTCCAGTATATTCTATCCTGTCCAGTCTAGTCCAGATTTTATAGTTACTCCAGATCCTTTGGCCGATTTGGCCGAGGCCCTGAGTTCATTTACAGATACCAGTGATTAAGAAGAATCTCCTACTGCTATCGATGTATCAATTGTGCCAGATTCTCGGAATGGGCCAGATGAGCTCACACGGGATTCCCTCCGCATGGTTTCGTTCTCCGCCTCCACTTTGCGCTCCCACTTGCAATACAAGGATGGTGGTCAAGTTAAAGCTGTGGTTTCTTTGGTGCCTGCTTTGGATACATGGGCAAAAAATCCAGCTTTCATCTTGACCGTTGGTCTCCTCAGCCGAAGTTGAATTTCGACAAAAATGTTTCCAGCTGAAGTGGCCGAAAGCAAAGCTCCAGTGTATAATTCTCTTATTGTTAATCCTCCAGATTGTATTCCCCATCCCTGTACTCCATGATATACCAATAAAGATACCCAGTCTATCGGCACAAGCTGTCCCTTGTTTATACAATACAACCTGTGCAACACTATTTTTCTAACCCTTTTTGGAACAATATACGATCTTCATAACTTTTGATGGCGTAAAACATCTTGTTAATACCTTTACAGTTAACCTTCCATAAAGCGGACCTCTTGGGTACATTAAGGGAAGGGGGGGGAATATGGGAAAATTATTTTCTTTTGGCGGAACAATTTTGCTGCGGCATCAAAATGGGCGGCACTGATGGTATCAAACATCTTTTTTAGTAAAAGTGGACTTAAAAATGGACGCCCCTAATGTTATCAAACATTTTTTTTTTAGTAAAAGTGGACTTAGAGTCAACTTATAGTCATAAAAGCGTTAGTGCGACTTAGGATGAGTAGGAAAAGCACCAGGTACCCAGGTGGCGGTACACAGGGGGTGGTACCCAGCGCTAGCAAGGGAAAAAAGTGGCTCTAGTAGAGTATCAGTGGTTTTTTCGCCTTGGTCCGCTCGTTATTTTTACAAGGTATATGGCAAGGTAGGGAAGGTACATGGCCCGGTTGGTGTGGTAGGATGTAAAATTCTATAGCAAACATCACGCTTGCAGAAACGATTGATACGCCGATAGGCGCCGTTTGACCATAGTAAACATAATATTGTCTTTTGCAATCCCTTGAAAATTCATTTTTTATTTAAATAAGAAGAATTTTAAAGATTTTTTTAAATACATTTTTATTTATTTTTCATTTCAGTTTTTGCAAGCAATTGCTCATGATATAATTAGGTAATTATTGAAAGTTTTGACCCTAGTAGCAAATACCCCCCCCCCCCCCCAACAATTTTTTTCAAAAACAGGTTTTAACCATTTCTAAGTAATTCTTATGCGCTGAAAACGATAAAAAGGTGTTTTCGGGCCTCTTCTGAAATAAAAAGTTGATTTTTGGAGAAATTTTTTTTTGACCAAAATTCGACTTTTTGCCTTGGGGGCCAAGGTATTCTACCTCGTTTTGTCACTGGAGCTAGGCAAAAAGAGTCTCCAAATGCATTTTATGATCAAGATTCCTGCTCGGAATTATGTCTAAGGTAAGTGAGTGCGCGCATCTCTAACCAACCAAGCCCCTGCGCACACCCACATACCTTAGACACCAATCACTCGGAGTAACTCTGGATGCATAAAAACAATATGCATACCAGAGTTTCTTTATGCGGTAGGCCCCAGCTAACAAAACTATGTTCAAATCCCATCTTTTTAGGACTCTAGGTACCATTTTCAGGTGGTTTACCTTGGTCCCCAAGGCAAAAAGTCAAATTTTGGTCAAAATTTTTTTTTCCAAAAATCAACTTTTTAGGTCAGAAAATGTTTGAAAACACCTTTTTTATTGTTTTAGAAAAAGTTTAAGAAGAAGAATTAGAATTACTTAGAAATGGTTAAAACCTGATTTTGAAAAAAAATTTGTTGGGCGGGGGGGGGGGGTTATTTGCTACTAGCGCCAAGGTTTTCTACTTTTATCTTTGTTTTATTGATAGAATTCTCTAGAACGTTCGCAGAAATGATTCATGATAAAGTCGAAAGTCAATGTGATCTGCAAGATATTCGTGTTGTTGATAGAGTTAGCCAGCCTATATTTGAGCAGGCAGCTAGAGATCACTATCCTTCTATGCACATACATGCAGGTGCCACCAGCTCTGCTTCAGCTGCATATGGCACTGCTTTGCATGCTCTTGACGTTTTTTAAATCAATCAATCAATCAATAGTAAAAGAAGTCATCAACGCAACCTTTGTGAAATAAATTCTTTTAAGTTGTTGTAACGTAAAAGTTGGAAGCCAACTCACTAAGCTACACGTGTAGAACTTATAGAATAGTCGTAATTTTACCTTTATGTAATAAAAGTGAAGCAAAATAAATGAATTTTGTTATGCTTTTCGCACAGTCAAACCTCGATAGGAGAGCGCCCCAAAAGTTCGTCCCGTCTCACTGGCGTAAAGTCACACAAATTATGGTAAAAAGAGCCGGATTTGAGGGAAAGACAATTTTAGGCGTCCTTATATCAAGAGTCCATTGTAATTAATTAACTGTATTTAGATGAAAGTAAAAGAATATCTTATTTTTCTGTGCATTATTTTGTCTACTACAAACTTTGCCAGATGCCATGAGCAAGTTACTGACAAACGGCTTGAACGTGCCAATAAACTCATTCATTTAATCCCAAAACTGCTAAAAGAAACTATTTTCAATAAGCACACAGGTGTAATTTATATGATCTATGATCCCATTACCAACCCCCAAAAGTTCAAGGAGTTCAATCCCGACGAAGAGAAATTAGCAAAATCTTTCAAAGAATATATAGAAGAACAGGAGGAAGATACCAAAAAAATTTTAGACCCGAAAAGAATGGTAAACCTGAAGGCATACACTGAAGTACACTCACTTGTGCGTGCTAAATGGGCCCTTGTATTGTTCAAATATTTGCTAGATTCATATCATCGACTAGAAAAATTTATTCAAACTAAAATAACTGATCCAGAAGACAATGATAATAATAAACTAATAGAAGACTTGCATAATTTAGTCGAGCGTGACATGCCTTCTTTTCAAAAACTAGCTTTAGACATTTTCAAATACTGGCTGATGGATGTTAAAATTAATAACAAAAAATTGCCAGTCGTAGCGATTTCAGGGCTTGATCTGCTTGATACAGATGATACCAGAAATTATGTATCTTTAGATGTTTGCACAAAAACTGAAGTGTGTCCGTTAGTCAAAGGTATAAATTTTGCACTTAACAGCATAAAATTACACAGATCAAACAATACTGTCACCATTACATATCCACAAACAAAAGAAAGTCCAGATGATGATGATTTCGACTTCTGGGCGATTTTTTACCAGATGAAGAAAATGGAGTACATGTCTGAACAAAAAGAAAAATTTAGTACAAAAGCAGATAAAATCATTCTCGAGGAAATTATTAACACTGCGTGGTCTTTGAGTTTTTTGAGTTACTTAAAATCGGAAGCAGAAGTTATCACACAGAACTCTAAAGATTTTATTCAACTAAAAGCCACAATCAACTATGTTCACAATGAATTGAAAAATAAAATTTCGAAAATAGTTGGTAAATATACGGAGACCAATTATGCCATTTACATAGAATTATTTAATTCCACCGGATTTAGCAAGATGAATACACTATTTAGAAAAATTTTAGTATAATAGATGTGATGAGTTCTTTCATTTTTTCATACGATATTTAAGTTTTATTGACTGACAAAAATAAATAAATTGTTTAATTTATTTATTCACTAAACCAACACCCCCAAAAGCTATTCGATTTTATACCGACCATCCCCTCCAATAACTTTTCAGGGATACCCATGGGTGGGTAAGCCGAGTAGCGCCGAAAAATATTTTCGTAATATTTTTAAGAAATCTACTTTAGAATAATACGGAAAACTATTGCGATGTTAGGCCAATAGTGAAATCAAAGTCCAATTGAAAAAACATTGTTGTGAATCAGAAAAACTTTTAATCAAAATTTAGCAAATTTTGAAAGTACATCTTTTCTGTGTAATTAGTCTGAAGATAATTTTATTCAAAAAGCTAGAAGAGACAGCTAGACAGTTTGGTTGGTGCATCTTTACATGCTTCCAACATTTTCACAATCAATATATATATGCGCTGGCTTTCTGCGAACAGGACTGTTTTACCTATTTCATACCCATTTCTGAAAATTTAATTTTTTAACTAAGATTTTAGAGGAGAGTCGTAATTTTTTTGAAATCTCACAGTCTTTTCTTTTAAAAACAGCGCCTTCTAAAAATCGTTATGGCGCTTCAAAGTGCTCCAAACTGTTTTGGCCGACCTGTAAATATATTTATTGTAAAATTTTGACTAATTGTTGAACATTCTAGCAAAAGTTTAGCATCTTGGCTTCACAGACCACTTTATGGAACTTTCTTAGATGTAAGAGTGTTGAGGTGATTATTTTTGAAAAAATATCACAAATTCAGACTAAGAAAAATTCAATTTCACTCAGTTTTAAATGAATTTTTTTTGGAACTGCATTTCTCAGCACACAATGTCAGTAAACTATTCCTTTTGGTGTCAAACAAAGCCAGAGGTTCAGAACTTTCTAAAAAGCCATACTTCCTTGTATCGGCGTTCTAAAATAAGAAAATTGTGGGCACTTCAAATTGGCTGACATACTTGAGCTACCATGTACTAATATTTTTGGCAACCAGATACTTTCTACTTATAGCCGAAAATGTCGCGTCGAGAAAAGTTTTGTAAAATAAAAAATAACAAAAAACAACAGGTGGGACCAAGGCAAACCCCCCCCATTATAGGGCCAAACATATAGGACCAAACTTTCTTTCGCGAGACATTTTCTAGAATCAGTAGAAAATATTTAGTTGTTGCATTGTTAGTGTATTTAGATGAATAAATTACTTTATCTTATTTCTTTTTATTTTATTCTTTTTTTCTTGAGCTACACCGAATGTATTGAACAAGATAAAGAATTTAATCGCATCAGCAAACTAAGCAATATTATATCAAAGCTGTTAAAAAATGAAGTTTTTACTGCATTTGCATCATCTTCTGACGAGTCTAACCTAATTTTCAAGAAGTCTAAAACATTGTTTAATGATATGAATGACGAAAACTCTTTAGTAAAATCGTTTAACGATTATAAAAAAAGTTTGAATCAATCTAACCAAGCAGTTTTAAATTCTCCAGTAATAACAAATGAAGAAAAATACCTAAAAGTATTTGAGCTTGTGTATGGAAAATATATTATAGTTTTATGTAAATATTTGCTAGATGCATTTCAACAACTGAAAAATAGTATTCAAAGGCTTTCAAATATGTTAAACAAAGAAAAAGATAGAAGAATGCTGGAAGATTTAGAAAATTTGCCTGCTTTTCAAAATTTAGCTTTGAAAATATTCCAGAACTATTTAGTAAAAGTCAGTCAGAATGAAATGAAGCCGATTGATGACCTCAGCAAGATAAGGACTCCACCTGTTCTAATCAGCCAACTCAACCTTTTTAACTCTGTTGTTGACGCCGAATTTGAAGAAAAGTATAAATTTCTAGAGTGCCGAGACCAAACTGTAAAAAAAATTCCTACTCCATTGTGCTTGCTGGTAAAATTTGTAAATTATGCGTGTCGAGGAATCACTGTGGATGAGTTGAACAATGTAGTTATTTCCTTTCTGAATACAAAAAACGAAAAAAGCGGAGACGATTATGATTTTGCGTCAATATTATTGCAAGCAAGCTGGATGGAATATGCGTACAAGCAGCAAAATGAATATAAAATCAAAATAACTCCACTTTCTTTTCTAAATAACTTAATCAACATCACTTGGGTTCATCATTTTGTAGATTTTTTGATGTCTAAATACGAACTAATCAGTGAAGAACTGGAGGGAGTTCCTAGACAACTAGCAAATTTTCATAGACTTAAAAATTTGATGGAAGTATTAAGAAAATTAATCCAGAAAATAGTGTCGGTGACGCAAAACAATTCTAAGTTTGATCAAAACACACTCAACCAATTTCAACCTCTGGAGAAATCTGCTTTGTTTTGGTATGGGACACATAAATAAATATTTGAAATAATCTTAAAAGGTTTGATACTATCGATACTATTTTTGCTAAGCTAAAATATTTAAATTTTCATGCTGCATTTCGATTTCAATTTCTTGCTTTCTTTTCTTGATTTTTCTTGATTTTCTAGTTTGCTATTTTATTAAACATAACCAGTATGCTATTAATGGAAAAAATTGATTTAAATTAATTTTTTCAGCAAGCAAATGTGGATCACTGTATTCACTTTATTAACTTTCTACCCTTTAAAATATCCCCATCTCCACAGTGTGTCATGAAGCAAATTTAGACCTAAATCTCATAAAATTAAAATAACTGCCTTATTTTAATCAAAAATTTACGAATATTTAAATTTACTGTAACAATTTTAAAACATTTTACAGTATGAAAAATATATTGCTAATACAAATACGGGTTTTTTTGTAAAATTCAATGCAAATTCACATTTGCATTGAAGCAGCAAAAATAGTAAAATAAAAGTGTCAGTAGATATTTGCTTCATTGGGCAAACATTTTTTCATAAGTTAATTTGAAGCTGTCAATGACTTGAAAACATTTAACTGCTTGAAAGCAAACAATAAATTAAATTATATTTATTCAGTTAAAACAATTTCTTTTACAAAAGAAGGTGTCGGTGACTTCTTTGCCTATTTATTAATTGTGAAAACGTCGAGAGCATGCAAAGCAGCACCATATGCAGCTGAAGCAGAGCTAGTGGTACCTCTGTGAATTTTCATCGAGGGGTAGTAGTCTTTAGCTGCCTGCTCAAAGATAGGTTGGCTGGCTCTGTTGACAACACGAATATCTTGCAGCCCACATTGACTGATCACTGTGGACGGAACCATCTCTGCTAGTGCTCTAGAAAATTATATTACTGAAAGACATGAATAGGAACACATATAATAAATTACCCAATTATACCACGAGCAATGGCTTGTAGAAACTAAAGTTTGAAAAATTATTTACTACAGTCGACAATGGATAAACGGGCACCCCCTAAAGTTAGTCTCCCACTGGGTCCGACACCCTTTTAGCTTGATTTTCAAAGGTTTTTTAATTCTGTTTTGATAGTCCGGTTCCAAATATCGCAAGGATTCCGATTTTACCGATCGTTTTTCAGAATCCAAAAACTTTTTTCTCTAAAAAAGAGAAACCTGGATAAACGGGCACCCTATTTCTATAAGATTCACGATTCATGCTTTTCCACACTAATTTTTTAATCATTAAAAATCATTAAAATGAGTAAGCAGGCTGTTTTAAATCTTTAACAAAAAAAGTCAATAAATCAAGGAGGTATAATGAGTTTGAAAAAAAATTAGAATTTTTAGCAAATTTTTTAGGGAGCGGGGCCCGAGAGGTGCATAAGTTAGGCTCGGATCTGTACTTTTAAAAAGACTTGTACTTTTTGGCGCCCCTGATTTTCAAGTTTTGCCTCAAAAGATTTTATGTCTTTAAAATTGGGTTGCAGTGTAGGACTCACCCACACAGAGTGCTCAGGTGGCCTCACTCAAGATATGACCTCATTTTCATATTTCTGGACCCTGATTTCATCAGAAAGCCGGCTGTTTTTTTATTCGGAGCAAAGAAAAGTTTTCGGACCAAAGGGGGGATTTACTTGGTGGCATTATGGTTTTTAAGTCAAAACTTCAAATTTCAAATTGGCACCTTCTGACTTTTTGAAGAGATAAAAAGGGCTTTTTGCAAGGAAAGTAAATAAAAACAGGACTACTCATTATAAAAGATCCCCTTACATACTAACAAGAAGATGTTGAAGATAGTCTTATTAACTGGGGCTTACAGCATAAAGAAACTTTAACATTTAGTATTCAACTCTGCTATTCATCAAAAATCACTTTTGAGTGATTTGTTGACGCTACTCGTTCCAACCACCCCCCCCCCTCAAAAGCTATTCGGCTTTTAATTCGGTTTATATAATTTAGGGATAGGGGGGGGTAATTTAGGGGTACTTAAATTAGTAATGGTTTGGCCCTGAGTCTAAGGCTTAAAGCCTAATGGTTAAGTCTAATTACTAAGCCTAAAAATTATTGAGGGAGGGGGACCTTGACGTTTAAAAACCGAGTAGCGCCGATTTGTTCGTAAGGTATGTGCGCATCTCAACCGTAATCCTTGAAGCACCTGAAGGTAACGAAATTTTCTATTTTTTATTTTGAGTCTATTTCTGGTTTTGAACACATCACCATATTTACCTAGATTTACCATGTTTTGCGTTTTATGATGTTTATCTGTCAATAATCTGTCAATTAGAGACTCGATTTACGCCAGAGTAGTCCGCCTGTTTCAGTTAGAAAAGTGCTAACTAACATCTTCTGCTGTCGTCTCTTTTGTCCAGTTCTTCACTTCAGTTCCATACACTCCAGGACTATGTCGCTCAGCATAAAACACAGGTCGTACTTCAAGTTTCGTTGCTGTCTTAGATTCACTGAACAGATTTTTCAAAAGTTCCGGCTTCAAAACCATATTTTCCATAGGTATTCCGAATAGAGCATGACTCCATTGAGCTACTTGCTAAACTTTCGCAATAGAATAATCATTTTACAAAACTAAAAAATTACCTTCACAAACACATCCAAAGAGTTGCCTGCATTCATGCCTACAGCAACTACAACTGATTTGCCGTTGAAATAGGGCACTTTAGTTAGGGCTGGGTAGCTAGTGATCAGCTCATCCTTCCATTTGGCGTCATCCACTAAAAAGGCTATTTGCGAACCGGTTCCTAGTTGTATAACTGGAAAAAAAATAAGTTTGTTTTGACAACTTTTGCGAATTCGAGTACCTGCTTCATTTTCTCGTAGAATAGGCATAAGAGATGTTTGTACATCGCCCATGGTAGCTAGCACACCAACATTCTCAGGGAGATTGAATTGTTCACAGTTTTTCGTTTTTCCAACGATTTGTCCATTAGGGATAATTTTGGGAAATAGGTGACAGGGAAAGTTCGAATTGTCCTAATTTTAAACTATTTTAATTATAATTGTTTAAAAAGATAGTAAGTACAAAGCAATCCCTAATAATGAAAAAATTTATAGGTATACTGGTACTTATGCTGTTGACGGCGCCACCCAAATTTTTTTTTTTTTGCTTTTGCTAAAACATTTTTTGTATTTTTTGCTTTGTTCGTTCTTTTGCAATTATTTTTACTCCCTCTTTTTCTATTTCTCCTCGCTAGCTCTCACCGCTTATGTAATTTTTCAGTTTTCAATAGCGATGGAAGAACTTCGGAATTTCACCTTGGAAAATCTCTTTGAACGACTGCGATTTTGTGTGGAGAAGAAAATTTAATGGATGTGATATTTTCTATCATTTGTGGTCTCAAATTGCGGAATTGTATGTTTTTTGATTTGTAATAAATGAATTTCTGATGTAACAAAGGTTGTATATTGTCAAAAAACAAAAATTTGGGGTGGCGCCGTCAACAGCATAAGTACCGGTATACTTTGATTGTCCACTGCTGACCACACCGATAACCCCATCCATGTGCATTTTGAGTAGATATGCAAGCTTGACCAGCGTTATTAGTCAATAAAGTAGCTATGAAGTCCATAATAGTGCCTGAGCTACCCCATTTGCTGTCAAGCTTATTATTTTGTTTAAGCCATGCAAGGGTAACTGATCCAAAACCAGTAGCAATAGTTTCGTTAGGCCATCTTTAATGAACATTTTCTTAAGTAACTAAAGCCTTTATTGCAAAAAAAACAAACTTTGGTAGTTTGCTCAAAAATTCCTTATTACATCTGTGGTCCATCCAAGTGATTAAATTAGAACACTCCCATGTTTCCATAGATATTTTTGTGTGATCAGCCGAAAACAAGGACTCAGCGTTCCAGAGCACAACTCCATGCATTTGTCCACTGATTCCGATCAAGTTGACTTTGGACAGATCAAAGCTTTGCAGTTGATCAAAAATTGATTGCACAATTTTTCTAGGATCCTGTTCGTGCCCCTTTTCCACTGAGGGATCATCCAACTTGACAGTTGCATTAGGAGTGGCATCTGCTTCTTTTATTATTCTATGATATATCTTACTTGTTTAGGCTAAATTTAACTTAAAAACTTGCTTACTCTTTTTTCTCGTTGATTAAACAAATTTTTAGAGTCGTAGTCCCTATGTCTATGCCAAGGAACGTTGAAGACATTTCGGCGTATGAAAACTGCTATAGACCAATGTCAAATTTTCTTTTTAAAGCAATAATTACAAAATCAATTATTAATAAGTGTAGTCTTTCACGACGATTGTAGTTTCAAAAGGGAAAACAAAAAGACGATTAAAAAAATCAATAGCTTCTGCACATGCAACAAATGAGTAAACTAAATACAAAAATTTATACGATTTTTTACAAGATGATTGAAAAATTGACGCTTTTAACGAGAACAAAAGTTTATTATCTACTAGGGTATCGGAATGATAATATTCCTGGGAGTATTAATGGTAATTTTTCTGTCTGATATTACTGATTTATCACTGGGTTGAAGGGTGTGACGGCACGACAAAATCAGCCCATATTTTACAGAATATATCAGGTTGTACAAAAAATTCCTTGTAACGCTTGATTTTGACTGGTTTAGGCGTCCAACCGATTTCCGCTGCAACAGACATAGTTGGTGCCATATAATTTTGTTGTAATTTTGATGGCTCAAATAAAAGACTAGAACCTTGGCTATATTTTAGAATATGAAACGTGTGACTTGTAGGAAATAGTCAGAAAATATCAATCATCCGAGTCAAAGAAAAACCCAAAACCGTCGATTTTCGGAAATTCAGCATATTTTAACCTGTTAAAAGCTCCAGTAGGTACGAAACGCTGCGCTGTTATTTTGTTGGATAGCCAAGAATGTGAGGATCACGTTGACACCAAACTTGAAAATAAAAAGACAGAAAAAATATGGCGTGCACAGAGTGATTATCAAATCTTTGACCTAAGGCGATGCGTATATAAAGTTTAACCAACCTCCCCCCCCCTTGAAGCGTAATATATATTAGTTATCATCAAAATATCATATAAAGTATAAAAAATTGAATTTTCTTTTTTAATAAGTTGAATTCGTGCAAAATATATGCCGATTTCCACTAACTAAACAATTTATTCTATTACCATAAGTAACAAAAATTAGCCATAATTTATAAAAAAATTATGTCGATTGTTTTTCCACTAATTTTTGATAAACTCCTTTTCTCATCAACAAATTCTGATGATTTCCCTGTTCTACTATTCTTCCATCTTTTATAACAGCAATTTGGTCTGCGTGTTGAATAGTAGAAAGTCCTGAAACAGAATTTCCAAAAATAGATTTCCAATTTTAAAATCCAAATGTTACTATGTGCAATGACCAGACAGGTTCTTCCTTTTTTGGCTCTTTCAAGTGCTTCTTGAACTAGCTTAATTTATTTTTTAAAATTTTATGTAAATTTCAAACAGGCATACTCTTTCACTTTCAGTGTCTAGAGCACTGGTAGCTTCATCTAACAAAAGTATTTTGGGATCACGGATAATTGCCCTTGCAATGGCAATTCTCTGCTTTTGTCCACCAGAAAGCTGACTTCCTTTACCGCCTGCTGAGGTTTCATATTTCTGCAAGAAAATAGTTTTTCATTTAATAACAAAAAATATGTAAATTTTTACCTCCGGAAGTGAATCTACAAAGTTGTGTATGTTAGCCAACTTTGCTGCTTCTTCAATCTGTTTTTGGGTTACTTCGTCTTGTTCTATGCCATAAGCAATGTTTTCTCTGATGGACAAGTTGAACAGGGTGGGCTCTTGCCCAACAATCGACATAGATTGTCTCAAATGCTTGACATTGTATTGTCTAATGTCAACTCCGTCAATAGACTGAAAGGTTTGGTTTTTCACCTTGTTAGGTTGATCATTTAGCTCACCAAATTACCACTTAAAACATCATAGTACCGCTCGATCAAAGAAGCAATTGTGGACTTGCCACATCCACTTTGACCGACTAAAGCTATTGTCTCACCAAACTTAGCATTTAGGGATAATCCATTGAGCACAAGACGTTTGTTTCCATTAGGATATGCAAAATGGACATTCTTCATGGCCAGGCTGCCGGCAATTGGCTAAAAATACAGTCAACGCTTGATATAGCATCCCCCCCCCCCCCCCAAAGCTTGGTCCCACCTAGGGTCCGACACTTTTTTAGACCTAATTTTTTTTAGAAATTTATCTCCAAAACTGATTTGTCAGTCTTAGCGGGAATATTGCTAGGATTCCGATTTCGCCGGTCTTTTCTTAAAAACACAATTGTCTAACCGTTTAGACCCCTAACGCGCGATATAGCATCGTCTCAAATCCCCAAGAGGTGATGCTTTGTCGAGCGTTGGGGATCGTAATGGCAAAATAATTGTGTTTTTAACAAAAGACCGGCGAAATCGGAATCCTAGCGATATTCCCAACAAGACTGACAAATCAGTTTTGGTGATAAATTTTCTAAAAATAGGTCATCAAAAAGCATCGGTCTTTAGGCGGTAAAGAACTTGAAGTGGGGGTTGCTTTATCGAGCGGCGACTGTAATGATAAAAATGATAATCAAAAAATTTTATTATACTTCAAAAACAGAAAATAACCAAAATATTACCGTCACTTTTCCCAGTTCTGATTCACTGTCAATTTTGGACTTTTCTTCCATCATGGAAAACATAAGTCCAGCGGCAATTCTTGCTCTCAAATATTCTGGCATATAAGCCGCAGTCATCATTAATGTAAAACTAGCCATTGTCAGCGACTCTATGACCCTTAATTTATTGAATTTTCATAAAAAAAAAGTTCTGTTTGCTAAAGACATACTGGAAGACTGTAAAAGGTGTTGAATAACCCCACTCAATCAAAATAAGCCCACAAAAGTAAGCGATTGCAAAGTTGAAATTGAAAAAAGTTGTTGATAGAGCGTAGGAAAGAGACTGCCAAATCCCTAAAATAGACATTCTAATTCTATATTTTTTAGATCAATTACCTTGCTTTAGGGCCAATTTATGAGGGAGTCTCAATGTATCACAAAACTTGTTGAACAAGAATCTCTGCCTTGTAAGCGCCTGTACTGTCCGCACATTTTCAATAGCTTCTGAGGTCAACTTTAATATTTTTCAAAATTCAAGTAGCTTGAAGTAATTAATTTCTACCTTTGAGCCTACTTCATAAAACTTGACCAATTTTATGCCCCTTCTTTTCATAGAAGCTGCTACAATGAACTGCACAATAATTAGTGCCAGCATAATCGCCACTCCAAATATAGCAACATTCCAGCCAAAGTAGAAAGCCACAGAAATGCCAACAATCAGAGACACCCAGCCTTGGATTACTTGAGCCAGGCGATGGTCTATTGCCTGAAAAAACCCTACTGAGTTTTCTAAATTAATGGTAAATAACCATTGCATCACTAACCGCCTGTACATTAGAAGCATCTGTGGCTAGGCGGCTCGTCAATTTGCCTGTCGAATGATCCATATTATCAAAGTAAGAGCCATCCTGTCTTAAAATATTTTTGAAGACATACATCCTCAATCTCATAGACATTTTTTCGCCTACTATACCAAAGAGGGCACCCGAGCCAAATGTGGTCAAACCGGAGATTATGCCAAGAGCCATGAAACCAATAGCATTAACCAGGCATTCACTGGCTATTTCATCAGTGTCAGCAAGCCCAATCGCGTTTGTAAGAGTTTGAAAACTACGACCATATAGAATCGCAAAAACGGGCCAAGAGCATCCCCGAATAATTGTCAGCAAAAGGCCTGGAACAAGTAAGCTGTACTCTTCTCTGCAGAAGTGAACAATTTCTAACAATGAAGCTTTTTTCATCTGCTTTTCTGGTTGGTCTGAACATCTGTATAAAAATACTAATAAATATTACCATGAAACAAATATGAAAATTTACTCTTCGTATTCCACAGCATGCTTTATTGAAGTCATGGAGCCCCTGATAGCATCACTGATTCTCGTCAGATCTACGAATTCTCTAGTAGAGTCTCGAGATGAACTGCGTGAAAATTCACGCCGGCGACCGTGCTGTTTTGAGTGTTGCTCATCATCTTAAATTTTTTTATTAATGAAAGGTTAAAGCCGCCTCCCAATCAGGCGACATTTTGCTGAGGCGACTTTTCTTTTTAACAGGACAATGACTAACCACTAAAATCCACATCTTCATCCTTCTTTTGGTCATCCAAGCCAGAAGACATATCTTGTGCTTTGAGCAATTGGCTATACACACCATTTTTTTGGTAGAGCTCTTCATGAGTTCCTGTTTCAAATATCTTGCCATCCACAACCACAAGTATTTTATTGGCATTTCGGATGGTTGATAGACGATGTGCGATTGTTATCGTGGTTCGTCCAGCAGACGCCTGAAGCGGTTATCAAAAGTAAAAACTTCAGGTGTCACTTATGTAGCACGGGGAGCCCTAGCCTAGAGGACCTCGGTAAGGTCTTAGACTTAGACAAGGGCCTTGCTTAGGCAAGGGTAGGCCAGCCTATCTCAGGACGGACTCAAACGTGTTTTCTTAACTATAATAAAAGTGATAAAATCATTTATGAGTCCGTCCTAACATACGTTGGCCTACATTTGCCTAAGACCTTCCTAAGGGCCCTTCGAAGTACATAAGAACCACGTCAAATTATCTGAAAACTACCTGATTTATAGCTTGCTGCACAATCAACTCACTCTCAGTGTCCAAAGCACTTGTCGCCTCATCCAGAAGCAAAATTCTAGGATTTCTGATCAAAGCTCTAGCAATAGCTAGTCTTTGTTTTTGACCTCCTGACAGCTTGACACCTCCTTCCCCAATTAATGTTTGATAGCCCTGCAAGCATAGGTGGACTTTAAATACTTCCGAAAAAGGTTACCTTTGGCAGCTTGGATATGAATTCATGAGCATTTGCAGTTTTGCAGGCCTGTATCATATCTTTTAAAGTAGCATTTTCTTTGCCCAGCTTTAAATTCTCTTCGACTGTTGTAGCAAATAGCACTGGCTGTTGACTAACAACTCCAATCGTATTGCGCAACCACTCCACGTTAAGTTCTTCAATTGGCACCCCATCAATAGTCAACTAAAAAATTATAGGGCTGGCTTTTTTTAATAAATATAATTTCTTACAGCTCCTTGGCTAAATGTGTAATAGCGCATCAGAAGGGAAACAATTGTAGATTTACCACAACCACTAGGTCCAATTAAAGCCACGGTCTCGCCAGGATTCACCTTTATAATTTAACATGAGATGTAACTGAATTACCGTATTTTCTCTATTAATCCCCACTCTTTGATAAACCCTCACTCTCTAATAATCCCTTACCATATGGACCTTATATCTCAGCCTAGAGCAAACACTTTGCAAATCTGTTTTTTGCGTTTTCTTGATTAGCACGAGCACTCCTGATTCTACTTTTCAGATTTTGGTTGAGCACCCGAAAATCTCGAAATCAGCCTCAAATTTGTCTGATTTTTTAGGGGTTGAAAAATAATCCCCCATGGGGTTAAATAGAGAAAATACGGTATCGCCCCTAAAGTCTGAATTCTTGCTTTTTTCGCCCTTTTTTCAAATTTTCAATAAAATAACTGAAATCTCGCCCCTTTTTTAATCGAAATCGGGAAAATTGCTCAGATTTTATAAGATTTAAAAAGGCAAGATTTCAAGGCAATATTTAAAATTTGAAAAAGGGCAAGAAAAAATGGAAAAGGGCAAGAATTGAGACTTTAGAGGCAACAATTGAATTTTACCCTTTAACATGTACTAAGTGATATCCTAAGAGTTTCTAACACCTTGAGTTTCTAACACCATTTTTTCTTGATCATTTTTCGTAAACTGATTAGACAAATTGTAAAACAAATTGCGAATCCACCCGTAATGAAAAGATCATTGTATTCACTAAAAGCGTATTTTCAATTTTCTGTCGATCTATAAAAAACAGATTTTCAAAAAATGTTTTGGGTTAAAAAATACGTTTTGGCGTTTTTAGGATGTTTAAAATTCCTGTGACACCCTGAATCTTACTACTTGGAAAATCAAAATTACTAACCAGAAAAGAGATGCCTTGTAGAACTTTAACATCAGGCCTGCTAGGATAATTAAAATGTATATCGCTAAACTCCACTTTGCCTTCTAGGTTCTCTAATTTCTTTCCACTGGAATCAGAGGAATCGAGCGCTGGTGTCTAAACTAAAACTATCATATTTATGTCAGGTATTGCTATTAAATGACCCTATCAATTATGCTGAAAAGCTCTCCAGCGGCTAGTTTAGCTGCTGACACAATACTCATTTGAGGTATAGCTGCACCTAACCGTATGGCTCCATCAATGACCAGCCAGAACACACCGAAAACCATGCCTGCAGACATTGTCCCACTCAAAACTAGAGTGGTTCCATACCTAGTTTAAACTATCAAATTTGATTTTTTGTTTAGAAAAGCCAACCAAAAAGCAATGCTCATGCATCCAAATATAACAAACAAGAAAAGGCCACTGAAGAAACCAACAATCAAAGCCTTATAAACACCCATCTTTTTTCCTGCTTTCAAGAAACTCTCGTATCTAAAAAAGCTAGTTCTATTATTCGTCTAGGACTAGAAATACAGAGTGTCTCAAAAAATCCTTGCTAGTGAAATGGCAAAAAATTCTAAGGTCGTTTTTCAGAATTCTGTTTTGTTGATTTTTGATCTTTTTGCCGATGATATTTTTCGATATTAATTTCAAAAACACAATTTTTGATTGGGTCTCTGTGCGTTGAGTCTCGCCTATTTAAGACCAGGCCTAAGCCACAAGAGGAAATAAAAATCAAGTTTTGACATTTATACAAAAAAATACTGTGAGCTTTGTAAAAACAGAATTTCGAAAAACAACTTAAAAAGACGACCATATCAAGGAAAAATTTCTTAAACACGCTGTATATGCATAAAACCTTTTTGCTTCAAAAGGTTGAGCGGTAAAAGCTGCTACAGTTCGGATGCCACTGATAACTTCCTCAGCTACTCCTCCTGTTTGTTCGGTTCATATTAATATATTATTTTGCTGTTTGAAACTAACCCGCTGAGGCATACGCTTCGATTTCTTTTCGCAAAGAAGTTCCAATAAATTTGACTAAAACAACAGTGTTTCAAAATTACATAATTTTAGCACCCACCTGAACCATACATCGAAAAACTCATGAATGGTGATAACAATACTAGTAATAACGTCAATTGCCAACTGAAATTTGTAGATTTTTAATTTAAATTGTTTTAGATACACCAAAATGTGTATACCACATGAAAAAGCCAGCTGAAACACCAATAATAATATTTGAGATTGCCTGCAGAATTATAGCACACTTGTCACTCATTCCACTGTTAATTTTTTCTATGCTACTAAATTTAAAAAAATAGATTTTTCAAAATGTAGCATGTTTAAAAAGATCATACGAGTTCATTTTCTGTGTCAGGGCTCCAACTTCATTTTTGTCGAACCAAGGCATATCTTGGTTGAGAATAGCTTGAAAAAATTCTTTTTGATTTCATGCAGCTGTCTTTCACAGACCGTGTAGAAGCTTATCATCTTAAACATGCTTCAATATATGATTACAAGTCTCGAAAAATCTACCCTACTGTTATCAAAATAAGCACAAATTCTGCCACCCCAATGAAGAAAAATCTCCAAACATGGACCATAACTTTGGTGGATAGAGCAGCAATATCAAAAGTGCCATTGTCGTAAGTAAATTGTCCTTCCTGAAAGATATTTGAATTATTTGGCTACTCAAAATTTATTAATCTTGAATACCATCAAAACATCACAGATGCCACCAAAATTGTAACAATGAAGAGCATAAGGCAATCCTGTGAGCAAACTGGCCATCATGCCTGCTCCTACTAAACACCAGTCAGTAGTAGAAGCGTAGCGCATCTATAATACAGTTGTTTTAAACCAGAAAAATACCTAAATACAGTACAGTCAACCCTCGATTTAACGACACCCTTAGACCGATTTGGTTGGCTAAATCTAAAATACACTGGATGAGACCCTCGATTCAAGGACACCCAGAAATGGTCCCAACATCATTGCTTTCATCTCTAGATAGTATTTGGACTGGTGTCCGTCACTTTTCTTGATTAGAGTAATTTATTTAGACAAAGTATAGTCAAAGCTTCCAACTGGGCATCCTTTGAACCGAACGAGGGTAACGTATCAGCAAAAGTGCCCAGATGTGCTTTAGTAAAATATGTAGACGTCAAGCCCACACTAGAGACATTGTTGAGGGGGTTTTTATTCAATACACACATACAATGCGCATCACATAGACATGGAGAACTATTGACAACTGGAGCTTCTTGAATGACTGGCTTCTTAGACCACTTGGCTGGAGACTGGACTGATGCTGGAGACGACTGGCTAAGCTGACCCCTTGGATGGAACGGCTGAACGGATGACTGACTGCGAAGCTGACCACTTGGGAGCTTGGTTGGATTGGACGATGGCGCTTGCTTCCCTTCTTCTTGCAGAGCGGAGACGACTTCAGGCCATTCACGCTTAAGGTCCGCCGACCCCTCAATTGTCCCAGTGTGCGGCTCTTTGTCTTGAACCCAGAGGAATGTGGATCACATGAGAGGAGATACGCCAGAGATCTGAAAAGGTACCCAAGCCCCTATCAGAACCTGAGTCTGGATGTGCCCTTCAGGCTTGCCCTTATTCAACGTGAAATCTATAGTTCCGGATCACTTCGGATCCGGCTGGATGTGACCGTAGTCGGATCCGGCTGGATGTGACCGTAGTCCTTATTGTAAGCCACCGAGTACATACGGTGCTTCTTGGTTGCTGTCAAATTTAAACCTAACTCACCACCGGCTCCTGAGGATTGAATGCGGACCGGCATAGCTGAGCGACTGATTTCTGCGAAAGCGATGGAGTAGCGATTTGCCACTGGAATGCTGAATTGCGAAAATGTGTAAGTGCGTAAGCGCGTAAGTGCTGCGTGCAAGCTCGAGACTTCTCACCAGACACCCAATTTGATAGCTGCAAATAAAGAGGATGAAATGTTCAGAAACAAATAATGTATTCGCTATTTAGGCGAAGTGAGGGTGAAGTAATAGTGAAAGCGTATGAAGCGCTTGTGGACAGTATTCGTGCCAAGATTCGGCGCGAATTCAAATGAAATATTATGAGTGCAAGTCATGTTTTAAGTGACTTTTGGAATGCAGAGTGGTTTTGTCCAAACCACCCTTGCCCCTACCTTACACTTTTCCAAAAGTAGATTATCATCAACTTGGGCAAAATCAAGAATGGGATTAGTGATCTTGGCTGGAGTTTAGAATGTGACCTTTTTCTAAAAATGGTCAAAATCAGTTTTTTTAGTTGTGTAACATTGTAAAAAATGCTCAGCATTCATTTTTATTGTTGGGAAAGCCAATTTTTCAAAAAAAAAATTTTCGAACCACAGGGGGGTATCATGGTTTTTTAGTCAAAATTTGAAAAATTTAAATTGGCGCCTTTTGAATTTAAAAGGGAGTAAGGGCTGTATTGGGAGGGGAAGGGAATAAAAGGGGGCCACTTTTATGGCAGAACATCATAAATTTGAATATCTATATTCTTCGACTGCCTCACCATGTTTTTCAACTGGGCCGTGGCAAAAAAAGACTCTATATGCATTTTATGGTCAAGAGTACTTCTCGGAATCATGTCTAAGGTAAGTGTGTGCGCGCATCTCTAACTCTCAAGCCCCCTGCGCCCCCTTCGGGGCGCAGGGGGCTTGGGGGCTTGGAGTTGAGATGCGCACACCCACATACCTTAGACACAAATCACTCGAAAGTGACTCTGGATGCATGAAAAAGCATGCATACCAGAGTTTATTTATGCGGTAGGCCCCAGTATTCAAAACTATGTTCAACATCTTTTTGTTAGTGGGACCTGTGTGATCAGTGGCCCCCTTTTATTCCCTTCCCCTCCCAATACAGCCCTTATTCCCTTTTAAATTCAAAAGGCGCCAATTTAAATTTTTCAAATTTTGACTAAAAAACCATGATACCCCCCTGTGGTTCGAAAATTTTTTTTTTTGAAAAATTGGCTTTCCCAACAATAAAATGAATGCTGAGCATTTTTTACAATGTTACACAACTAAAAAAACTGATTTTGACCATTTTTAGAAAAAGGTCACATTCTAAACTTTAGCCGTGATCTTTTCGGATCAGGGGTGGTGATTGCCTGTTTAAAGAAGTATGATAGAATTCTGTAGATCCTGTGATTTTTCGCCACAGCGACGCATTAGATGATTACCTCTACGAAAAGCGCAAGAAGAAACCAATGCAGCTGGAAATCACTTGTTTTTTTTCGTCGAACTGTGAAATATTGTTTGTAAAAATCCCTTATTACTTTTAGCTGTATAAACAGTCGATCATTAATCAAATAGTGTGCTCTGGCTCTTGGCTCCTGCCTCAAAATTTTTGGCTCCTGCTCTGCCAACCAAGAGCGGAGCTGCACACATAACTTTTTCAAACCAGTCAAATGATTCTCCAGATAACGTTTTTGGTGTGTTTTGGGGTTTCAGGTGCTAATTAGGGTTGGCCTTTGAGTAAAACTGTGTGTATAACTGTGTGATAAATTTTGCATACTACCGTATAACCTCTATTAAACGGGCACCCCTACAGTTAACGTTTTTCAAATTTGCTTTGCTTTTTTTACCCCAATATTGTTTATTTTTCGAAACGGACGACCACTCATTTTGTAGAGTTGGTGAAGCTAGATTTGTTAGGTCGGAGGGATACGTTATAGAGAAAGTGGACTGTATATGTGTTTGTAGTGAAAAAACGTGAAAGCATAAAAACGGGTCTATTTGCATTATTTTTTCTTATGATCACAATATTTTGGCAAAAAAAATTATTATATTTTCAAAAACCACAATCTCGAAAATCATTCTTTTGACCTCATAGTGTTTTTTGCCAAAAAAAAAGTTGGTTAAAATTTTTCAAAAATTTTTTGCTTTGGTTACCTAGCTTTTAGACTTTGAAAATTTCCTAAATTAAAAAATTGCTATTTTTCCGTTAAACTTCGTTAGTGGTTGCTTTACATTTTTGTGTTTTTAACAATAACCGACCATTTGATAAAAAGATGCAGCTTCATACAGATGATCTCCAGCATCCTTCTTTCTTTTATAACAAAAGAATTTTCGACAAAATGGTTTGCGAGCACCCATTTTTCTAGAAAATAAACTAGCATTTTCAGAGGATGAATATTGATGATCATTAATTTTTTATTTTTCAAATCATGACCATTTTTTGGTAGAAATAGCAGTGAATCAGTCAAATCTTCCATTAAAAGTTGGCAGAAAAATAATAGACAATAGATAAAAAAATCCAAGCTCTTTTTTGTAAACTATTGTGTTAAATATGATTTGTCATTTGCCAAGCAAGAAAGCAGCAATAAAGATTTGAAAAGCATAAGTGTAGAGCAGAGACACACAGCTAACAGCTTATTCAAAGAGAGAAAGACACTGAATGTAGTCAGACAGCTAAAGTTGGCCAGACTGTTTTGGCAGTATTAAAAAGAAAGAAAGCTTAACAATATTTGAAATCTTTTATTTTAATAATCGAATGAAATCAGTTAGTTAACCGGGATGAAGTACACAATCCCCCCTCTTGCCCAGAAATGGCCAAAATGATGTCCTAAGTGCATTTCAGCTACTTTAAACGTGAAAAAACAACAACAAAAATATTGGAAGAGGATTTTTTAGCACTTTTTTATTTTTTTGCATTTTTAAATTAGGAGACCAAGGTAACCTAACCTAAAAGGGTGCGTGGATATCTCTAAAAGACCAAACAGATATAATTTGAACATAGTATTGAATACTGGTGCCTACCGCATAAAGAAACTCTGGTACGCATACATTTTTTCATGTAACAGTGTCACTTTCGTTGTTAGTTGCCTTGGTCGCCCCTGTTGTTTTTGAGTTTTTTAGGCTCAGGCAAAGGTAGGCCATCGTATGTTAGGACGGACTAAAACATATTTTAGGCTCATGTTTAAGTCCATCCTAAGTTATGTTGGCCTACCCTAAGCTTTAAAAACACACAATAAAAAACAGCAGGGTGGCCGAGGCAAAAAACCCCCCTTTGGTAGATCAAACTCAGTTAAATAATATACAAACTTAATAAGAAAAATTCATTTATATAATTTGAAATTCATATTGTTTAAAAGTTCAATCACAATACTAAAGTAAAAAAGAAAGCAAGGTTTCATAATAAATATTAGTAGAAAATCAACAAAAAATTTGCAGCTCGTTTTATCAGTTTTTTTTGTGAGTAGTAGTTGTTGTTCTGGACAAAATTGTTTGCAGAAAATTTTGTTCATATTGTGTTGGCTCTCTTTTCGATTTGAAACTGCGAAACGTCAAAGTAGTTCATTCAAAGCTAGTTAATGCGCTTTTCATAAAATTGTGACTAAAATCTGGCGGAATTGATAATGCTGTACACAAACTCAAACGAATTTCACCTTAAATGTAACAGCACCCTAGGAGTGCCTTTATTTTGAGAATCCACAGTAGCAGTTTGAAAAAGTTTTTATACTGTGTCAGTTGTTTTTATTTTGTAGCTTTTTATTTAATTTAAATTAAAAAAAACAGTACTTGTTCGTTTAAATCTCCTCAATTTTTAAAAAGTGATCCAAAACACGTTTTTGGTTATTTATCACATATTCCAGCGTCCATGTTTGCCTTAATTTGCCTAGAAGATGATAAAGGTATTTGGATGAGTCTTTCGCCTAGATTATGAAATTCAACAATCAAATAAAATTATACAAAAAATTAAGCAAACTGCTAATTTTAGATTGTTAGCTAGCCTGAAGCTATTGCACAATCCTGTTGCCTGAAACCTTTTTCAAAAGCAAAGTAACAAAATAAACAAAAAATTATATATTTATTTTTACTTTTATTTAAGGAAATAGGATAAGACCAAAATAAAACCTTTCATACTAATATAAAGTGAAAATTTTTAAAAATTGTCAGAATTAATAAAATTAATAAAACAAGAATTAAACTCTCGAGCACAACCGTTGATACTCTGTATTTACTCGTACCGTATTTACTCTAATAGGCGGACATGTCGGGTTATATTTCAATCAACCAATATTAAGAAAATTTTGTTGTCGATCTCTAGATTTTTGGGTGAAAATCAAAACCCAAAAAGTGGAATTGGTAGAGCTCATGGGAGTTGAGAAAACACAAAACCAGCTTTGCAAAAAAATCTTTTAGTGTGAGATATAGATCTTCAAAGTAGGGGTGTCGGATTATTAGAGACTGTCAGCCTATCAGAGTAAATCAGAGCGGTACAAAAATTTTCCACAGTTTGAAAAATAAGTATTACACCATAACTTTACTGCCTAATTCATTTGACTGCAGACGGTTTGCCTTATTTCGACGAGGATAAAAAACTAGTATATTCAGATGATTTGCATATTAAAACTTTTATTATAGATGCTCTAAGTGTTCTCAGTAACAATAACTTTTTAAAACATAAACTATTCTGCTTTTAAACTACATTGTACTTTACGTTTTTTTAAACAATGGTCTATTTTTTGCATATCAGTACTTTTTTTTGCACTTGCTTTCATTTCCTGCCCTTTTCGGTTTTGTTGGCTTTGTATAAGTCGTTTAATTCTAGAACTTTTAAACGGCCATAAGTTTTTGTCTGGGTCAGTTTCCTAAATTCTCTAATCACAGAACTACTCAGAATCATTTTAGGATGTAAAGTCAAAAAAATGATTTTCGGTTAATTCCCGGTCGATCTATTATTGCCATATACCATTTTTAAGCTCGTTTTTTGGCTATATTGAACCTGAGCACACGCTCCCCAGTCAAATAAGCAATTTTAATAGGCGATGTTCGGCATAACACACCCTATGGACTGGGCTTAGCTGTTCGTTATGTAAAGCACCTATTTTTGAAATGCCCTGAAAATTATAATTTTTATTTTTATTTCATTTATTACTTCAAATCAACCAAATTTGCTAAGCTATCAAACCGCAGTTATCTGGCTGCCGACAGAGGTTAGACTGTGCGAAGAGTTTTATAGAAAAACTGTGTTCTACTGCTAAAAAACTTTTTCTTTTATCCAAAGAAAAGTTTTGCAATTTGTTTGGAAAAATTGTTTGGACAAAAACAAATAATAGAAGCGTGAAAAATATCAATATTTTTTTGAAAATTTAAAGCTGGCACTGCTTTGACTTTTTCTTGAATTTTACAATAATTGCTTCAGTCTTGTGCATTGCACTAAATGCTGATATCTTCCTTCTAATACTCAGATTAGCAAGCTGACTTCCATTCCATTTAATTAATTTCTGCTTTTTTCAAAGTCTCATCTGTAAAATTATTTTGAATTGAATAAAAACAGAAATAAAAATTACTTGAAATGTTAAGTCAAAAACTGGTTGACTGTGTGGCAGATAGATGTGCAGATGTCTGTGGAGAAGCGTCTTTCAAGCATCTGAAATAAGTGCAATTTTTTAAAAAATCCTGGTTTTTCGCCATTTAAATTTAAAATAATACCTTTTCAACATCTTCTATTAAGGGTGGACTGAGTGTGACTTGGACAAAGTCTAATACAGGCGCACAATCACTGACAGCCAGATTTTGTTGAGCATCTTTTGTTAATATAATGTCCATGTCAAAGCCGCTGGTCAACATTTTAAAACTGCCTTTTCTGATAGTTCTGTAAGATGATTTGTAAAAGCCTTCTATGCTCACTGATCCTCCACTCGACAATAGTTTTATTGTATGTGAGGATAAGATCTAGGAAGTTGTTTGGCCGGAGTACACAATGTGTGTCGCCCAAAAACGCCAAAAATCATCTCAATCGTGATTCTTTTAATCTTTTACGTCTAGAAAACACGTTTTTAGAATTAAGAAAGCATTCTTTGGCCGAAAGATTTTTTGCCTAAGTCCCCGGGAAGGGAATAATGAGCGGCCACTTTCATAGTAAACCGTCAAAAAGTTAATTTTTGTGTTTTGTTGACTGTATAACCATCTTTTTCAACATGGGACTTGGCAAAAAGAGCTTTTTATGCATCTTTGGTCATGAGTTAGGGGACCAAGGAAAAAAATTTGGATTTTTTTTGTAAACGTGTTTTCCCAATTCTGAAAAGGTGTTTTCTGCACTGTGAACATCAAAAGAAGCAAGATTGAGATGATTTTGGGCGTTTTTGGGCGACACACAGATTGTGTACTTTAGCCAGTTGTTTACTGCAACCCTTAAAACTTTAGTCTGCATAATTACCTTGTAAGTTATTTTAGGAAGTATTAGTCTGACAACTTCTCCAGAGTAAATACTCACATTCATTTTTAACACTTCAAGGTGAAAATGATTCCTTCTAAGATTGCTGAATTTCCGTTTCAACGCTGATCGAAGCTCCTAAATTATGCAAATAAAAAGTTTTTTATATAGTTTTCAAAATCGTTCGACTCACTTTTAGTTTTTCAAATAGCTTTTTAGTGTCGGTTTTAAAAAAGGGGCAGCACTAATCAAGCTTTTGGTTGAAACTGATGTTGATTTAGTTTTCGATAAATTGTCATTAATGTAAGCTTTTTCGTATCGATCACGTAGTTTGTTTGCCAGGACTTGTGCACTTAAAGCATTCAACTCAGTAGTTTTAAGCAAATCAAAAGTGAATGACGAAAGTTTCTCGGGCAGCTAAAGTAAAATTTAAAAATTAAATAGGAAAAAATTTGTATGTAAAATTGCCTGCCTCTGAATTTGTTTTATCTGCAGCAAAGCAAGCTGATAATTTAATAAACATAAACGAAAGCATAATTAGACACAAAAGTCTCATTTCCTGTAAATACTTTGAATATAAAATGTATATCAATAACAACAAACAAAGTCATTTTATAAACCGAAAAACTGCAGAAGAAATATAAAAATAGAAACACATCACGACGATTTATTCCTCGATACATCATCACCAAAGAGAAAAACTTAAAAATAGAACACTAAAACCACATATTGATAGTAAACTAAAATTTAGTGAAATATCGGATGTTTAGCAGCAGATATTTAAAAAGAAATATTCGCCCTATAAGACAATAGGACACTTTTTTCTGCCTTGGTCACCTGTTGATTTTTTGTGGTTTTTAGGCTTTAGGCTTGGGCAAGGATAGGCCAGCGTATATTAGGACGGTCTCAAAATGCTTCTAGGTGTTTAAAAAATGAGAAAAAAACATGTTTGAGTCTGTCCTTACATACGCTGGCCTACCCTTGCCTAAGCCTAAAAAATAAAAATAAAATCAACATGGGGACCAAGGCGAAAAAGTATTCTATTGAAATCAAAATTTTCTAATAAAAGACATTTTGGTAAAATGAAAGACATTTGGTCAAAAAGTGCCATTTCATGCAGTGCTTATTGATTTTTGAGCAACGAAAATAAAGATTTTGACATAAAATCTCAAAACTTCTAAAGATTTCGGTTCTCAAAGAAAGGACAAATATTTAGATAAAAGACGTTTCCGAGCCCTACCTTGAACGAACCCTTGAGTGTCCTTATATATAGGTTCGACTGTATAGTCAAATATCACAGAAACCCTGAAAATATAACCTCTCATTATAGCAAATAATAAATACGTTTTGTTATATTTGGCTTGAAAGTTAAATAAAGCATTAATTTTTTAGTAAACAATTGAACCTTAATCTTATTAAGAAACGGAGAAGACAAAAACTGTTCTGGCTACACAATAATGAGTTTACGCCATAAAAGGGTGATTAATTACACCAAAAATAGGAATAAGTGTTTACCTAGTTTGCACAATAAATCATTATTAATCTAAAGACTCGCTGGTGTGGGTTTTACTGTCAAAGCAAAAAGAAATTTCGAATCTTATGTTTGGTATAGTACAAGGTGCGGCAACTCTTTTATCCACATTCGTATTGAATGTAACTTTAAAAATTCATGCACAAATTTGCCGTTGACCATGCATTCGAGAGCTCAAAGTCTGGGATTTGGTTTAAAAAAAGGAACGGTTCATTTACTCGATTTTTCACAAAGTTATGGCTATTTTTGATGGTTGTCGATGGTCGAGTGATCTTTAGATAGCCTGACTCAGAATTTCACTCTTAACAAGATGGTGTTTTTGGTTTTTAAATTTTCGACAAAAAACTTTTGCTAGAGCCTATTGAAAATTTGACCCTACCGAAGTATACCCCCCCCCCCAAATGAATTTTTTTAAAAATTGTTTCCAAACACCCTATATCGACCTAAAATTGCGTCAGGAGTTTAAAAAGGACATTATTTTTGAGTTTTGCTTAATAAAAAAACTGAATTTTGGACATTTGGAAATTTTGACCATTTGCCTATTTTGGCATGTTATGGTCACTGGAGCTGGGCAAAAAGAGCCTCTAAATGCATTTTTGTTCGAGAGTCTTGCTCGGAATTATGTCTAAGGTAAGTAAGTGCGCGCATCTCCAACTAATTAAGCCCCCTGCGCACTCTTCGGAGGCGCAGGGGCTTGGTTGCTTGGGGTTGCACATATCTTAGACGCAAACCACTCGAAAGTGACTCTGGATGCATAAAAATGTATGCATACCAGAGTTTATTTATGCGGTAGGCCCCAGTCAACAAAACTATGTTCAACATCTTCCTTTTCACACTGAATTGGCCCATTTTTGGTCCATTTCCACCCATATACGGCCCTAAATCCCTTCAAAAATGGTCAAAATAGGTATTTTTGGATGGTCCCAAAACTCAATTTTTTGACTAGAACACAGAAATAATGCTTTTTTCGAGCTTCTGAGGCAATTTAAGGTCGATATAGGGTGTTTGGAAACACAAATTTCATTTTGGAAGGGGGTATACTCCGGTAGCGCCGAAAATTCCAATTTTTGTCTTGACAGCAAAGTAAAAAAACCTGTCATAACTTTTTATTTACCAAACATTTTTCAAATCTTTTTTAAATCTATCTTGTAGAAAACAAGAAGGCTATTTTGGTACTAGTTCGGTTCAGCCCACACCTCTTATTTTTCCATTTTTTGCGTTTTGTTTTTTTCATTTCGTTCATTTTTTGCCCGAGGATTTTCTTCATTTTGCAGTAAACCACAATGTCCACTTCGTGGATCTGGAAACTGGTGCGCATACGCAAATAATTGAATCCACTTGGCAGAAGTTTAAACGTCGTCACAAGTATGAAGATGGCACGCATAGATCAGTTTTTGCAGTTATGTTTCTGATTTTGTTTGGCGTAAAAAGTTTAGTGGCAATGACATTATGTATTGTTCGTGGTCTCAAATTTCTGAAATGTACATTGTTGAGTAATAAAGGATTATTCTGTAATAAAAGATGGAAAAATAAGAGGTGTGGGCTAAACCGAACTAGTACCGCTATTTTTTCATTAGTAGAAATATTTTTTGCCGCAAAACACTAAAAACTATAATGTCAGTCTCTGTTTTGGAATCATCTTCAAATGGCTGTAACTTTTTTTCTCATTAGACAGATTTAAAAAAATATTCAACGCCAAATGAGTTGCTCTTTCTAACAAGCACAAAACACCAAATTTTTGCTTAAAAATATGTTTTTTTTCTCAAAAATCAGCATTTTTCAAACACCAATCTTGGGCGAAAAAACCGCCAAAAAAAATCAGAAATCGAGCTGCACCATTGTTTCTTGTTCATTTCTGCAAAATTGCGGAAAATACTCGCAGATGGGATTATATCTAGAGTGGATTTTCATGACTGTTTTCTAAGGTCTACAAAGCGCATTTGTTAAATTAATAAACAGAAATCTGTTAAAACTATCTTGCAGCGTTCTTCAAGTTTTTTTAGTAGTATTTTTCAGTAACATCAATAGATACAATCATTACTACACATAAGACACACACCGTATAACCTCTATTAATCCCCCACCCTGACTTTGGTGACCTACCGTATTTTCTCTATTAATGCACCCGGGTTCATTATTTTTTAAACCTTCGAAAATGTTGAAATTGTAAATCAAAAATGGCCCTAACTCTGAAATCCCAGTTAAAAAACGAGGGGGGGTTCATTATTAGAGAGGGGTTCATTAATAAAAAAAATACGGTATATCTCAGTCTAGACTCTAGAGTTAATATTTTGAAAATCTGTTTTGTGCGTTTTCTTAACTCCCACGAGCTATACCAATTTCATTTTTTCAATTCAAGATTTTCAAGCAAAAATTTCGAGTTTGACCTCAAATTTTTCAGATTTTTGAGGGTTTGAAAATTAATCCCCCATGGGAGATTAATAGAAGTTATACGGTATGTCTTTCTACTTTAAATCAAAATTTAAACAAAACACATTTTATTTAAAATTTATTTCCTATGCTTAAAACAATGATCTATTCTACACCTATACTTATTTGATTAAAACAAAAGAGCATCTGTGCCATCACTTTTTAAAAGAGCGTCAAAATCTGTAGGAATTTTTTGATCAGCTGTTGCATCTACCACACGGTCATCTTTTAGCATAAGATGTTCACTCGCACTTTTCACCTGAATTTTTTAAGTAGATTTTTTAGAAATTGTTGATTTTTCATCAATACTAATTTACCGCAGATGGAATATACACAAAAAGCTTTCGATTCCATCTTCCACATTTTTGGTAAGTAGGTATGTCTAAAGCCTTGTTTTGTGGTATCTCTTTGTTAGGTGGAAGTCCGATAGCTTGTCTTGCTAATGTGTCAGCCTTAAAATTGACCGTTAGAAAAGAGTTGTATGTAATTCCCATAGTTAACCCTAGGTTATGTTGAGACGATTCGTCCCATTTTTTTTAATTGCTCGTTTGTTCAAATTAGCATTTGTCCAGTAGCTGATCTTTTAGATCTAGGAAGTCCTGACTCTTGGCTTTAAAATGAAATATTTTTGTGGTTGAAAATATTGTGATTCGAATGCAGGGTGCCCTTTGAAGCCATTCACCTTTCATGGGACCATTCGTCCCAAAGTGCCCAGGAGTGACATTTTTTATGTGACCCTCCTAAGGTTAAATATTAAATAAGAATATTTAAAAAGACACGTTTTTTAATATATTTCCACTATTTTTGTAGCACAAGCATTCTACAAAAAAATATTTTCGTTTTTCCCAACATAAATCTAATGGTGATCCAGCATCTTTCGATTCCTATATTTATTAAACGAAGTTTTGAAGATTCTAACATATTTAAGTCTTGCATCGATTTTTAAAAATGACGCAATCATTTTTTTAGACCAAAACCTTTTATTTTATTATCAAAATACCCCAAAATTATCTTATTTAAAAGCATGGCTTTTATCTCTCTAACTCATATTTAGCATACAGAAAAAATGTTTGGATTAAAATACCGTATTTTCTGTATTAACTCGCCACGGGGAGTTATTTTTCAACCCTTCAAAAATCAAAAAAAAAATTGAGGTCGATTTTGAGATTTTCGGTTGCTCGACCAAAATCTGAAAAGTGGAATCAGCTAAGTTCCTAGTAACAACAGATTTGCGAAATGTTTTTTAGACTGAGATATGAGGTCCATAGGGTGGGGAGTTATCAGAGAACGGGGCCTTAATAGAGGAAACACGGCATGCTGCGATTCAAATGAAGCTGTCTCAATTTTTAGTCCTTTTTTAGACAAGCGAAGTATTAACTGTGATAAACAACCTGAAGATTGCCAGGATAGCCATCATGACCAGTTATATGTTGGAAAAAACACCGCTGGGAAATCCTCTTGCTAGTCGTCTTATTTCTGAAACTTCTGGACAAAAGAGACAGTTTTTTGGTGCCCACTGAAGTGCTATAATTAGTGGTAGATAGTCAGTGTAGAGAACAATTTGCTTGTTTCTTAAAAACAATTTTGATTAAAAAGACTGAAAAGTTTAGCTTTACTTGTATAGTTTGGTTTCAATAAGCCAGTAAAGGGCATTCAAAGCAGCTGTGACTTCACCAAAACCGCTTGTGTTGAAAGGACACGATCTGTAATTATAAACTATCAATGGAAGATTTTTCGAATGTCCTTATGTCTGTGGAAATATTTTGAGCTGGCAAAAAATGTTTGAAAAACCCTTAAAGGGGCATGCCCACGCTAATAACAGGTGGTGCCCGGGAATTGAAATTTTTTTCCGAATCATTGACTTCTGTGCGGATTTTTCAACTTGGTTTCTAACAAAACTATACATAAAATTAAATTCTAGGCATTGTTTTGTTAGAAACCGAGTTGAAAAATCCGTACAGAAGCTCAATGATCAGGAAAAATTTTGAATTCCCGAGCACCACCTCTTATTAGTGTGGGTATGCCCCTTTAAAGCTGGAAATCAAATTTAAATAATGTGTAAAAACTTTGTTTTTGTAATTTAGAGTTATTTTTATCCAGCTTTCTTATATATTCAAAGTATATATTGGGCGAAGGCTACAAGATGGTATAAGATTTAAAAAAGGCAAAAGATCTTACTCCAACGGGCCATTTCGACATTTTTTCTTATCCAAAGGAAAATAATATTTTTTTACAGGATTTTCAAAATAGACACCAATGCCGACATCCTTATATTTTTTTGAAGCGTCTGTGTATACCTGAATTTTGTTAAAGTATTTTAAAATAATTTTTTTGAAAGCTTGCTTTTAAAATGTTCTCGTTTTCAGCTGTTGCAAGTGCATCACTAAAGTAAACAACTCTTCCATATTGATTGTTTAAAGGTGAGCTTTGTCTGAGACCTTCAGGAGTTTTTGATCTCTCTCTGGGAGGGGATTGAGGAACTCTTGAAGAATCAGTTCTTCGACCTGGACTTCGGCCTCCTTAGTTAGATATAATTTTTATGATGCAAAAATATTGAAAAAAAAATACTTTCTCGGTCGGTTGCGCGAGAATGGTCTGACTGGCGAACTGCACTTCTGCCTCCTAAATTTAAAATGGTTTTATTTCTGAAACTTTATAAAAGGATTTTTTGCAACTTTAAACCACATTACCTCGATTTCCGACCCATATTTTATTCATGTTTATCGTGTAAAGTAGATTCTTTTAGCAAAAATTTGAAATATTGTATCAGAGAGCCCTGTTACTCTTACGTCAAATTCATGTCAATGACACGAAAAAAGATGATGCAACAGAAAAATACGGCCAAAAGAATATCACCCTTCATCAATTCCTCTAATAACAATTTGACGTTGAAAAATTTACCAAATTTATTTAAAAATTTAAAAATTCAAACTCAGATATTCTACAATCAGATTCATATTCAGCATGGTTGATTTGTATTTAAAACTGCTCTTTGAGTTAAAAAGTACTTGTCGAATTCCAAAATCCACTCGATACAAATAAACCTTCAAATTCGAAATATTTGTCATTTAAACGTTTAATTGTCTCGCGCGGATTTGAAATTTGACAAGTACTTTTTAACTCAAAGAGTAGTTTTACATACAAATCGACCATGCCGAATACGAATCTGATGTTAGAATCTGAGGTTTGTGCAGCGAAAAATTTTTTAACGTCAAATTGTTATTAGAGGAATTGATGAAGGGTGGTATACTTTTGGCCGTATTTTTCTGTTGCATCATCTTTTTTCGTGTCATTGACGTGAATTTGACGTAAGGGTAACAGGGCTCTAATTTCTATGAAGGGTGAGTGACTGCTAAAAACAATATGAAATTTGACAAATTTTGACAAAATTTGGTCTAAAGTTACAAAAAATCGCTTTAAAGAAAAAAAACATACTTGGTTGACCGTTCTTATAAAACTGAGTTTCTTCCGGGATTGGACTTTTTGGTCCTTAATCAGTATTAATTTACTTTTATAGAGTAAATAATTTAAGCGAGCAATACTTGGTGCGATGTATACTTCTTTTCTAACTAAAAAACTTTATTTTACTGAAAAAACAAGAGCAAAACTTTAAATGCAGACAAAAAATTACTTTGTGGACTAGCGCGAATTTGAGTCGGAGGTGCAATGCTTTGTTGAATTGTTGAGTTGACTAATAAATATACGTAAAATTTTACGCAACAAGAAAAAATTACCTGGAGGTGTGTATTTTTTCCATTGTGGGGATGACAAATCTACTTAAAATGAACATTAGAAAGCAGTTTCGACTAGTCATCAAATAAAGTTACCTTTTGGGTTAGCAAAACCATTTGGAGCAAGGTCCACTGAAACAAATTTATTGTAAAACATTTGTGTCAGAAATATTTAAAAAAATTACCGGGTGGGTTAAATTTTGCGGCAAGAGCTAAAACAACTCTTTATGAAAAATTATCTTATTAATTTTTTCAACTTTTGATCAGAATCTGAAAATGTTTACCTGGGAGCGCAGGGAAATCTTCGGAGTTAAAGTTTGATTTTTTCTCAACTAAAATAAATTTTTACTAAATTATTTTCAAAATAGCTTGGAAACTGGGATAAGCTATATATTTTAAAAAATTTACGGGGGGAGTTGTATTCTTTTGCAAAAGCTAAAATAAATCTTCTGTAATGACAATTTCATTTTGATTTTCTAAACATGGCTTTAATTAATTATTTAAAAAAAAAGTTACTTGGGAGGGCAGGGAAATTATTTGTATAGAAGTCTGATTTCGGAGTAACTAAAATAAACTTTTAAGAAATAATTTAAGAAAGCTTTGAAACTGCAAAAAATTATGGATATTTGTGACAAAACTCACCTCTGAGATGTGAAAGAGGAACATGACAGAAAAGGATGGCCGCAAAGAAAATAATTTTATTCATTTTCTCCGACACAAGACGTAAGTAGTGCCTCAAGTTGTGCATATTATATACACATATCTGTCATGATTTTTGTGGGCGTTCACTTCCCCGACGCTCTTTAGTATGGTTCATCGAAATAGATGCTGCCTAACAGGCGGTTATAACTAATCGATATCGCTTTCCTGTGTCTTCTGTCATTCAAGGCATTACTTCGGATGAATTTAGAGGAAATAAAAACTATGCCTTTTGCTAGATCTATGTATCTATGCTCACTGTGCCATTACAAATGTTCAGCACTATGTACCTTTCTAAATTTAGCAAAGGGATAGCTGGTCGTTCACATGACAGTCATGACGCTCTGGCATTCGTTAAGCGTGAAGTAGTCTTTGAGCATCACTGAATCAATACTTTTAGAACGTTGGCCCAGTAGCGGAGAGCGAACACTTGTACAACTGATTGAGTCACTTCTATCGCCCACATTTCATTTAATTAACACCCCGGACGTTTATTATTAAAAACATGCAACTTTTCAAACCTCAAGTTTACTAAAAAACATTTTAAGTTTACTAACATTTTCAGTTTTATTTTTAATTGTGTAGCTTGGCAAAAATTGCATAGTATATTTAGAAATTTCAATTAACTTTACCCAATTATACAAAGTTCTTAAGGTACTTTCCTATTATCTCGAATCATTTTTGGATGTATTAGTTTTGTACCAATTTCACACTGTACCCGGCTAAGGGTTGGCCGCTTCGCGGCCAAGATCAGCACACTCCATATTGCAAGGGATAGGGGAAAGTACCGTAGTGAATAACTTAGAAATATATGGATCAGATTCTCACGGGTTTTTGCACAAATTCACGTTTTTAAAAAGAAGTACCTTATATAAGATGTACATAATATAAAGTATTTTTAACATTCTCAAGTATTTCACCCTGAAATACGAACTTATTTTTCCCCTATCCCTTGCAATGCGGAGTGTGCTGTTCTTGGCGCGAAGCGGCCAACCCTTAGCCGGGTACAGTGTGAAATTGGTACAAAACTAATACATCCAAAAATGATTCGAGATAACAGGAAAGTACCGTTCTTAATGACAGTCTATCTTCCTACATATTTAAATGCTCTTTCAACAAAGTCCGCTATGCTTTCAACTAATATTACTAAAAAAATGTCTGCGAAGGTGATTTCCGCCATTTCCAGCTCATTTCATGTTAACCGAGGGGAGGTAATGAAGCATTAAGTAAGTTACAATTTATCTGTAAGCTTTTTTCAACAAAAAATTTTAAATACAAGCTATAAAAAAATTGAAAATTCGAAAATTTGGCGCTAGGTTAATATATCCCCGCATATTTAGGCAAAGGCCCATAGGCTGAAGACCTGGCCATTACTAATATCAGCTTATTAAAAAAAATTTAAAATGATGGTTTTAGGTATATTAAAAAGGCTTGGGGGAGAGGGTGGTGGTTTTTATACGGCACCAGAGACGTAGACAGAGCGGGAGGGTGAAGGCGAGTGGGCTATGGCGCCCCGCAAGATTTTATGAAAAACATTGTAACTTAAAAACACTATGAAACTCGAAAACGGTGTAGGTAAAGTGACCTTTGGGGGATTCAACACCCCTCCCCGTCAGATTTTTCTGGTTACGCATCTGCATGGTTAGCGTCAAAAATTTTCAAAACCCTGCCTTTCAGTCAAATGACTGAAAGGCAGAGTGAAAGTAAACAACGGTACGTAACTCATAACTTTAAAAAAAATGACATTTGAGTCATTTTTGTTGAAAAATGGTCATTTTATCCAGTGCTTATTTCATTTTTGGAGCGAAAAAAAAAGGTTTTGACTAAAAACTTCAAAAATAAAAAAGATTTTGAGTCCCAAAAAAGAAAATATTATTAAAAAGGACGATTGCGAACCCTGGAGTAAACGCATTTTTATCAGAGTTTTTTTCAGAGATTTGTGGCTGCAAAAAATTTTATTGGGTAGCCCTGAATTTAAGCTACAAAATCTGACCAAATGAAAGAAAAATTTATGAAAAAAACTTTACAGCCCTAATATAATATTTGATCAAATAGTAAATCATTCAAATTTCGACCCTTGTAGCTAATTCCCCTTTCCCGTAAATATTAAAAAAAAATACTATTATAAATTACTGAAACATATGTTGTAGACTCCGGAAAAAAGTGCCTAAGACATGTTATAGACCCGGCTAGCACAAGCATACTAATATAAGCCTTTCAATATAAAAAAATTCGAAAACCATGGTTTTAGATACCCTGCGAAAGTTATTGGGAGGAGGGGTTATACAGGGTGATCCAACTTTTTTACCCATATTTGTTTTGCCCGTAACTTTTTTTATATTCATTGAAATTTTTGTACGACAACTCATTTGAAAGCCCTGTTTCTACCATTTTGTTTAAAAAAAGATTGGCTCAGTTTGATTACTCTGAGCCGAGTTACGGACATTTTTATTTAATTACTGGAAACCGACAAATTTATTCAACAAATTCAACAAAAAATCAACAACAATGTTTCTTATCTTGTCTCGACGCTCCTTCCATTCCTTTCAACGCAAATTTCCAGACGACGGCGAAAATCATTCATTGCTCTCTCGATCATGGCTAGCGGCAACTGTCCCATTTCTTCGACGATCTTTTCACGCAGTGCAATCAAAGAGGCCAGAGGCTGATCCGTGTAGACCAAACTTTTTATGTAACCCCAACAGAAAAAGTCCATCCAGGTTAAGTCAGGCGATCGAGGTGCCCATAAGATTGGTGCAGGATTCCGACCAATCCACCTATTCGGAAAATGAAGATTCAGCAGAGCTCGAACCTCAATTCCCCAATGTGGCGGAGCCCCATCATGCATGAACACCAGTTGACCAAAATTTCTACTTTCTACTTCTTCTCTTTCCAGTAATTAAATAAAAATGTCCGTAACTCGGCTCAGAGTAATCAAACTGAGCCAATCTTTTATTTTAACGAAATGGTAGAAACAGGGCTTTTAAATGAGTTGTCGTACAAAAAATTTCAATGAATATAAAAAAAGTTATGGGCAAAACAAATATGGGTAAAAAAGTTGGATCACCCTGTATTCCAGTGGCGTCGAAAAGTTTATAGAGGGGTGTTCATTCACTAATAGCGCCCAAATTCTTTGGTTTGTGAAAAAAATTATTTTTCGTTAGGTGACAAAAAGAATTTTTTGCTTGCTTTCGGTAATAATGATTTTGCGATTTTTCAAATTTTTTCATTTTAATTTTTTATAATATTAGGCGGTCTCAGACTCAATTTTGATAAAAACGTAAATATTTAGCTTGAGTCTCGCAAGGATCGAAAACCCGGAAAATTTATCATACTTCATCACCTGTTGTACTAGTTATTCCTATCATAAAAGAGCTCCAATCATTGCTCCACAGATTGGCGACGCAATAAATAAAATAGGAGTGATCAGTTAAAATTATATTTTTACTCCAAAAATGCTAAAAATATTTTCTGAATTCTTTTTTTTTTGAATTCAAAATTAAAATTTCATGTCTTACTTCAGGAAAAGCTTGAACTGATATCAGATAGTTTTGTAGTTTTCATACTGATTCTGGGTCTGAAAGCAGATATTGGAAAATCAACATATACGGCGAGAAACAATCCTATTTTTAGTTCGTAAGCATTGCTTGATGTTCGATAGATAGATGTTTGATTAGTACAGAGAACATGAGCCTGCTTTTGCATCCGGCAATCTTTGAGTTGTGAGCTATCAACGTTATTCATATGCTGATTTGAGTGTCTGTGCATATTCGAAAATGTCCACTAAAAATGTCCAAGCATCTGCAGAATTGTTTTTATAATCATCAGGGGCAAATCGGTAGTATAGAACAAGAATAGACCAGCACAATTTAAGACAAAAATTAAAACTAAATGTTATATCTGCCATGTACTGGCTAAAAAGTGCCTTGTTTTTTGAGTTTTAGTCAAAGAGGCAAGTACCTAAACAAATTTTGTGAATATATGACCTGGATTGGGCCTAAGTCACGGCGCTTAGGTCCCGGGGCTACTAAGCGCAGGGGATTAGTCGGCACTTTGCAGGATTATGAAGTAAGCGCCGGTGCTTAGTCAAATCGCAAAATAAGCGCCGGCGCTTAATGAATCCTGTGGATAATACCATCAAATATCAGGTTGTTCGATAAGTTCGTAGCGTTTTTTCAAAGCCCCATTTCTTATTAATGTTGCAAGCTTATCTCTCTTCTTAAAATTTTATTTTTTAGCCCTGCATCTCTTTTTCCAAGTGGCATATTGCTTTTAGCTTTATTATTTTGGATAAATCACTATTTGGCAAATGACACTTGTCAGGTCATTTTGAGAAATTGACCAACGTTTTCATCACTTTAACAGGTCAAATGTTTTATTGGATTTTAACGTTACGGCAATTCTTATCACTTTGTTTAAGCGCAGCTCAAGAGCTACACGATCCATTTTACAGAATAATTTTTAGAAATCTGAGTGTTGAGATATGACCTTTTGAAAAAACCAGCTTCTTGAAAAAACGACCGAAATTCGAAAAATTGGGAAAATTTGGATTTCGGTCATTTTTTGTTCTTTTTCATTCAAATTATTGAATTATTCAAATTATTCAAATTATTGAAGGTCGACTGTAAATTTCTCAAAAAAAAAAACTTTAACTTTTTTCTTTGTCATTTTAAATTTTTTTTTAACAATTTACCTTTCGACTAACGTACTATTCCATGATTTTTTGGTATGGTCTGTAAAAAAGCTGATTTTTTTAGAACACAAGTTTGCTGGTCCCCGAAGTTGAATAAACGAGAAATGTAATTTTGTGTATTTCTGTATAAACAGCAAAAATTAGTTGTTTATGTATTCCATAAGTTCTTTCAGAAAACAGGTGCGCATTTTCCCTCATTAATTAAATTATTCCGAAAACAATAAATATCCAAAATATTTCTAGTGAACAAAATATTAAAAGAATACATTTAGCTAAAGAATTTCATTATGTTATCTTAAGTTGAAGTTCATAACAATCAAAACAGCATAACAAGAAATAACAACTCTAGAACTTCTTTCCTTAGTCATAGATTCTTTCCAACTGCTTATATAAAATTCCATATGCTAAAAATATCATTTTTCAAATTTTCACAAAAAAATATCTTACATTTTCATCTACAAATGCGTTTGGTGTTGGAAAGAAAATAGTAGACCAATCGTAACATATATTAGCTAAGCTACCAGTTTGCTTCTTGTATTAAGAAATACTACAGTGCGTTTCATAATTTTACAGGCACCCTCTTTTTAGGTGTTTAGAGACAATTTTTAAAAAAAATAAAAAACCTGTTTTCACAAACAAGATAAGCATAGTCGATAACTTAGTAATTATGCAAAAATATTGGGGACGTTGGGTTATGAAAAAAATATGACCAAAAATTCAAATTACCACCGTTTCATAATTTTACAGGCAGTTAGAGTAAAAAGCTGTATTCATAACATGATTCTTGTGTATTCTTAATTTTTACTGACTTTTTGTAAGCCCTCTTCCTTAGCTACAATTAGGTAGGTCAAACTTATTTTTTGATTATTCTAGGAAAAGTTATGACCATCAACATAAAAGCGTCGATTTCTAGTCAAAATAAAGAAAAATAACAAAAATACAGGGCTGAGAAACAGACGGTTGAATTTAGACAAGACAAAAAAGGCTAAAAATAAATCAAAAACAGGGGCTTTTTGTCTTGTCTAAATTCAACCGTCTGTTTCTCAGCCCTGTATTTCTATAAAACAATAGTCGACATGTTATTTTGTAGATAAATCAAAGAGCTTTCGAATGGTGCAATAGATGTCATCTTTTCATCGACAAGTATTGAGAAAAGCTATTTTTTATGTGGCCAAACAGTCATTTTCCTTAGATTTTTCTTTATTTTGACTAGAAATGACACTTTCATGTTGATGGTCATAACTTTTCCTAGAATAATCAAAAAAATAAGTTTGACCTAGCTAATTGTAGCTAAGGAAGAGGGCTTACAAAAAGTCAGTAAAAATTAAGAATACACAAGAATCATGTTATGAATACAGCTTTTTACTCTAACTGCCTGTAAAATTATGAAACGGTGGTAATTTGAATTTTCGGTCATATTTTTTTCATAACCCAACATCCCCAATATTTTGCATAATTACTAAGTTATCGACTATGCTTATCTTGTTTGTGAAAACAGGTTTTTTATTTTTTTAAAAAATGTCTCTAAACACCTAAAAAGAGGGTGCCTGTAAAATTATGAAACGCACTGTATAAGAAACTTTTTATTGGGCAGCACAATTGTAAAGCGGAATAGCAAACAGTTTAGTTGGGCCATCACAACTTGTACTGCACAAAACACAATGCTGCACATCTAAATACGGCGTATTGCCTTTAATTTTGTGCTTCAAACAATTACTCCAATCCTAGCAAAATTTATTCCGCCAAACTTAAAAATCCGTTGATAAGAGCGCATGTTAATGGGAAAATTAGTTTGGTAGCAGTCCGAAACTAACTAATATAGTAAACAGTAAATCTCATATCTAAAGTGTTGAAAAAGCTTGTTTTTTAAGTAAATATATTAGGCTGTGCCATAATACGTTCGATTTTTTCGAAAAAAAATTGTGTCATCATGTTTTTTCTATAAAATTTTTAAAAACTTTTCAAAAGTTGACTTCTTATTTTGTAGCCTAGATTCTCAGCTACAAAATGTGAGGTCGACTTTTGAAAAATTGTCAAAAAAATTATAGAAAAACGTAATACCACAAAAGTTTTTCTTTAAAAAAAACAAACGTACTTATGACACAACCTAATATATTATTACAGTGATGAGACTTAAAAAGTAGCGATAAGAAGACATGCTGACTGGTGAAGCAACGATAATTACAAAAAACACGAATAAAAACAAAGTAAAACACATAGCAAAAAAATAAAAAGAAGAGAAGTTTCATAAAATGTACTGATTTCCATAGTCTTTTCTGTATTATAAAGTAACTTTTTTTCTTATTTTCAGACAAACAACTGCTTAATTGAACCATTCTTGCTTCTAAAAATTTATTGATATGATGCTTTATTTTGAAAAGCAAGCTTTTTAAAATAAACAGATGTTGGTACTTACCCCTTTTAAAACAACACAGCCCCTCCCCCAACCCCTAATTTTTGAAAAGTGACTCAAAGGCGGGTTTCAAGCTATTTTTTTCTGCTGAATATAATACAAGAAACATTTCTGAACAGTTTCCAATTTAAAATAATTTTTTTTTCCAAAAAATTTTGACGTTAATTTTATGAAGGCTAAATGGTCTTTTAGGGTATTTCAGGGTCATTTTGACTAAATTTTGGTCAAATATGGGAAAAAGTAATGAGTTTCGAATGTGTTTTACTTCTTACGGTCTACCGCATATAGAAACTATGGTATGCACTTGTATAGGTGGATAATAGTGCCGTTTGGCTTATTACCACCATTTGACTTGGTCCCCCTGGTCTGTGTTTTAGGCTTGGGCAAGGGTAGGCCAGCGTATGTTAAGACGAACTCAAACATGCTTTTCTTACTTTTTTCAACCTTGAGACATTTTCGAGCCCGTCTTTACGTACGCTTGCCTACCCTTGCCTAAGCCTGAAAATGTAAAAATAATTGAAAAATGACCCTAAAATACCTTAAAAAGACCATCTGGCCTTCATGAGTTGAACTCAAAAATTTTTGAAACTTTTTATAATTTTTTAATCGGAAATTGTTTAGAAACGTTTCTTGTATCGCGCTAAGCAGAAAAAAGTAGCTTGCGACCCGCTTTTGGGCCATTTTTTAAAAATTTGGGGGTGGGAGGGTGTAGGGGGCTGGTAAACGGGTTTACCCAGATGTTTTGTTAAATTTTCTGGTCCAAAAGCATAAAATATTTTTTCTCTTTTTTTTGCAGTTTATATCATTGATATGATTTATATCATTTGCCATTAAAATTCACAAGCACAACGAATGCATTACCAAAATTGGACTTTTAGCTAGGGGACTTAGGTTATTAAACCTGAATGGCACGTGAATACTCCCGAAAGATCCAAAGAAAATAGATTGAACTATTTTGAATGCTGGAGTGACCGCATAAAAAACCGGTATGCATGCACAAAGGCGTAGCCAGAAAAAAACTCCTGAGGTCATTGCACCTACACCGTTTTCGACTTTTACGCAGTTTTTATATTAAAATCGTTTTTTTTAATTTCAGGAGTTGGGCTGAAGCCCGATAAGCCATCCACCTGACCCGCCCATGTGCATGCATTTTTATGCATCTGGAGCCACTTTTGAGTGATTAATATCTAAGCATGGTATTTTTCCGTGCATCACTTTTCAATTCTTTTTGCACCACTTTTTTTTATACACTTTCACTCTTTTATGCACTACCTTTTTTAGTGTACCACTTTTATGGGCAAAGCTTTTCCTTGCTGCAAAAAGACTTCTTTTTGCTCCCGAAGGGCTTTTTTTGCTGCAAAAAGACTTTTTTTGCTGCAAAAGGACTTTTTTTGCTCCCAAAAGACTTTTTTTGCTGCTAATTTTGTCTGCTGCAAAAAAACTTCCTTTTGCTGCTGAAATACTTTTTTTTTTGCTGCAAAAAGACTTTTTTTTGCTGCTAAAATACTTTTTTTTGCTGCTAAAACACTTTTCTGCTGCAATATTGTTTTGCTTCACATGCCTTCTTCGCCGTATTTTTCACTAGAAATATCAATTATTATACATATTTTGCGGTCAATTCGTCCACAAAATTTTTATTATTTCTTAGGAACGAATAAACCGTGCTATTCAACCAAAAATTGTGTGCTGAAAACAGTCTGTTGACATCGAAATCCTGTTTTGACTAACTAGTATTTCAATACCCTGGTTATTTATGAAATAACAGTACCCACTTTAAGGTAGTCGGCACTTATGCACTTTGGGAAGGATGGGTGTGCGCATTTTATAATTATTTGAGAAAAGTATTTAAACATCTCCTAAGTAATTGTTTTACGCAAGTTCTTAAGTTTTTATTTGATTTTTGCTCCGGAAATGAATAAGTACCAGGTAATCGAAATTAAAATTAAGGGAATTATTCAGATTGAACATATAAATAATTATATCATGCCTAGAAGAGTGCCTCGAGTACTTTAGTGTATATGAAAAGTCAGTTTTTGTCGCGAAATTTTCAGGCAGTACTTTAGTTCTTCAGCCGGCCCCACCTGGAGAATAAGAGACTACCTAGGTTTCGAAAGTGTGATTGATTGACCGTGGACGCATTGACCTGTGGACGAGTTGACGGATGCACGTATTGACTGTGGACGAATTGACCGCAAAATATGATACAGTCAAACCTCGATTTAGTGGCACCCCCAAAAGTTAGTTCCCGCCTAGGGTCCGACACTTTTTTTAACCCAATTTTCAAAATATTTTATCGATTCTGTTATGACAGTCTGGTCGCAAATATCGTGAGGATTCCGATTTTACCGATCGTTTTTTGAAAAGAAAACAAAATTTGGGTTAAAAAAGTAAAACCTCGATATAGTGGCACCTGTTTTCAAAAAAGGGGTGCCACTATATCGAGGTTTTACTTTTTTACCCCAAAATTTGTTTACTTTTCAAAAACGATCGGCGAAATCGGAATCCTCACGATATTTGCGACCAGACTGTCATAACAGAATCGATAAAATATTTTGAAAATTGGGTTAAAAAAAGTGTCGGACCCTAGGCGGGAACGAACTTTTGGGGGTGCCATAGTAGAGAGGTTTGACTGTAATAATTGATATTTCTAGTGAAAAATGCTGCGAATAAGGCATGTGAAGCAAAACAATATTTGCAGCAAAAAAGTATTTTAGCAGCAAAAAAAGTATTTTAGCAGCAAAAAGAAGTCTTTTTGCAGCAAACAAAATTAGCAGCAAAAAAAGTCCTTTGGGAGCGAAAAGAAGTCTTTTTGCAGCAAGGAAAAGCTTTGCCGCACTTTTATTACCACTTTCAATTTCACACTGAGATGTTTATTTAGATCAGATTATTAATGCCGCGAACATACTTGTACGGACGACGGGCGCCGAGATTTTAGAAAAGGAAAAGAGATTTTAGAAGAGGCGCCGACTTTGTCGCAACTTTTGTACCAGCGTTGTTTTTTCCAATTTTTTGAAAAGTGTTTAAAAAATTTTCTTGAAGTTTTCCTTCTTTTTTTTCAATTTTCTTGAATAAAATCTTAATTGAGTAGCATTAAGATGAAAAAATAGACGCTACTGTCAAAACCCCCCCTAAAAAGCTACTGTAATATAACCCCCCCCAAAAATCGGACCTACTGTCATATACCCCCCCCAAAACCGACTTTTTTGGGAGTGTCTAAAAACCATTTTTATGCAATAATTTTGCCATAAAAGGACCAGAAAAGCAGTTTAAAGGGATTGTGGGCTGTATTGGGAGGGGAAGGGAATAATACAGGGGCACTTTTTTTAGCTGCTTTACCATGTTTTTCAACTCGGGCCGTGGCAAAAATAGACTCTATATGCATTTTATGATCAAGTGTACTTCTCGGAATCATGTCTAAGGTAAATGAGTGCGCGCATCTCTAACTCTCAAGCCCCCTGCGCCCCCTTCGGGGGCGCAGGGGCTTGGGGGCTTGGAGTTGAGATGCGCACACCCACATACCTTAGACACAGATCACTCGAAAGTGACTCTGGATGCATGAAAAAACATGCATACCAGAGTTATTTATGCGGTAGGACACAGTATTCAAAACTATGTTCAACATCTTTATTTTTTCGCCGAAGAGCATTTCCCTCGTTCTACAAGGCCGGGCCAGAGACCCAGCATCCAAAAATTCAGCCTAGCACTCAAAAAGTGCTAGGTCTATGAGCAAACCCGCAAGGTCCACCCCGCTGATTGGCTTAGTCCATGAAAAGTACTTATACTTATGCCTGCACCACAAGTTCCTGGGTTTGAAAGTACTCTTAGACGCTTAGAGAATTAGTACTCTAAGGATCCCAACCATCTCGAGAAGTGGCCTCTGTATTATTCCCTTCCCCTCCCAATACAGCCCATAATCCCTTTTAAACTGCTTTTCTGGTCCTTTTATGGCAAAATTATTGCATAAAAATGGTTTTTAGACAGTCCCAAAAAAGTCGGTTTTTGGGGGGGGGGGGGTATATGACAGTAGGTCCGATTTTTGGGGGGGGGGGGAGTATATTACAGTAGCTTTTTGGGGGGAGGGGGGTATATTACAGTAGCGCCAGAAATTTCAACACCCAATATTATTAAAAAATTAGTCCATAAAAGAGTGAAAGTGGTGCAAAAAGAATTGAAAAGTGGTGCACCGAAAAATATTACCCCGTATCTAAGTTATATGTATTTTCTCGCTTCTGGATATGACTTGGTTGAAGTGTTAAAATGTGATTGTGTTCAACAGTAAGAGTTTATTTGACTCAGGAGCAAGTTGTTTATGCTTAATCACATTTAATGTAATAGATATTGTTTTCTAACTTCAAATCATTGCTGATAAAAGATGCCTTTGGCATAGCCTAGAGAAAAGACCTTCTGCCAAAGCTTAGCGATTTCAATGAAATAGGTGTTTTCAGCCAGCACCTCCTGTCCCACACGCAAATATGGGATCTTGACTTTCTCTTGGCCAACAGCTGGCCAAGGCACAGCTTTTGTAGATGGGTTTCCAGTCTTGATAAAGCTGGCAAAAGCATCTACAAGTTTCTTTGTGAATTGCAATTCTGTTGGATTGGTTTCACTTTTGTTGAAAGGGAAGTATGGCTGGGCATCCATCAAATATTGGTATTCGTAGGCGTGAGGCTCATAAGTAATATCAATGCCCACCAATGGTCGATGAGAAGGATGGATGTAATCTAAGAAGTAGACATGTTGTTGCCAATTTAAGCTCATCTTCTCAACCATTTCCCAAATCTGACCACCAGAAATTCTCCTTCAGTTTGAGCCTATATGTATTTTTAAATTTTAATTCAAAATCCGAAATAAAAACACGTACATCAGTAAAACGAGTGTACCAGAACTTCTCTGGTAGACTCGACTCATTGCTGCTACCTCTCAAATAGTAAGCCAGCAACAGTTTTCGGATCTCAGCCACATTAGGTCCAGCAGCATCTTCACTAGCCAAATAGTTGTTCACATGGTCCAAGAAGTCGGCTTTAGTGAAATTTGCTTGTCGGTCCACAGTTCTACCAATGACATATGCGAACACTTTAGCAATCACAGAGCCACTGTCGAATGCTTAAATTAAACTGCTTTTATGGCATTACTAAAATAAAAGAGAGGACTCACTAAAGATCAGACCGTCTCCCTTGGTGCATCCGTATAAGGTTTTTCGGACTTTTGTCTCCTTATTAAGTTGAGCCAAGCTTTTTCCGTCATAGAAGTCATCGTCACGAATCGGTCCCCAGTAGATCAGATCCATGGAGTTGCGCATCCTTCCCTAAACCATAAAATCGATATCTGGTGATTTGCCAAAGTAGCTTACCCATCCTTTAAGCACATCATGCACTTGTTTTACTGTCACATTCTTTAAGCATTTCTTAGTTAGCTCTCGAGTAGCCAAGTCACATCCCAACGATTTGGACAAATTCTTAGAACTTTCAAGGGTTTTAACAGTGTTGCTCCAAGGCTGTAAAGACCACCGCTTGATTGAATGGTCTGTTTGACGTAGTTGCGAGAGTAGGGAGACAGACTAAGAGAGTGTGTGGATGCACCTCCGGCACTGTTGCCCATTACAGTCACTTGTTTTGGGTCACCACCAAACTGGCTGATGTATTTGTTGACAAAGGCAAGAGAAGCTGTTTGGTCAAACAAGCCGAGATTAGCATTGTCTCCTTTTTGGTGCCAAAAGCGAAAAAGCCATAGAAATTCAGACGGTATTGGATGTGCACTACCACAATTCCACGAGAATTGAAATGACGGGCGGATTGAGGCCATCCATAGAATCTGTTCATGCCATATACAAACCCACCTCCATGGATCCACAACAAAACTGGGTAAGGCTTGCCTTTGGGTGGTGGAGTGGAGGGTGTGAATATATTCAACATGAGACAGTCTTCAGAGGTGGGATAGGTGATCCTGCCATTTGGAGGGTCTAGTTCAGCCATGTCTTCCTGCTGTACACATCCTGGAGGCAAATCAGTGTTGTTGACAATTCTAGTAGGATTGGAGGGCAGAGGCACAGGTCGTTCTAGTCGAAGTTCTCCAAGTGGAGGTCTGGCATAGGGCAAGGCAAGGTAGACATTGCTGGACAAGTTTCGGCCATTTTCTTGGTATTGGTAGACAAAGCCGTGAGCTTGATACACATCTAACTTGACAACAGGCTGACTGTTGGCTTCAGCTGTTTGGACTAGAGCAAGGAGGAGGGTGGAGAAAAAGATGGAGATCATTCCCAAAGTTGGAAATGAGGTGAAGATACTGCCATTCGCAAACTCTTTTATAGGACATGAATTCCTGATTAGAATAAAGGTCCAGACGAATTTCGGCTAGGGCTGTTTATTTGTACCACAAAAGTAAGGGATTTCTGTGTGGCCACACAAGCAAACTATTGGAAAAGGATTAGCGTTTCAGTGACAGCCTTTTTTGGAATATTTACATGTCTATGAAACACTTTTAATTTATTTTGTGCATTTTCAGGGCCACACCTTATGCGTTAGTGAATATAGATGAAAATGTAAACATATTCGAGGCTTAATTTTATCAATTTTTTACCAAATTTGTGAATTAATATTTCTTTAGTTTACATCATACATTATACACTTTTTTTCATCGTTTGACAACCTACAAGGGTTGTCGATCGTAACTTAAGCCTACAAATGAAATAAGTTATCTGGTGAAAAAATTTTCTTCTCCACACCAAATAAGAAAAAAACTGAAAATTACTTTTTCACATAATTTATAATTTTCGTTTGATTTCAAAAATTGCCTATCAGTGGGGAAACTTTGTAATACAAAAAATTGCATTTTTATACGCTGCAAACTTTAAAATATGAAAAATAACAAAAAGATTTATGATTTTTGCAATGTGTGCTTAGCACTCCGAACTCGAGCAGCATTTTCCCTAGTTGGACTTAGAATTTCACGCTGAACACGATGAGGTTTTTGGATTTTGATATTCTCGTCAAAAAAGTTTCGACGCTACTGGCTTATACCCCCCAAAAAAGCTACTTTCTTATACCCCCCCCCCCAAAAAAAATCGGACCTACTGTCATATACCCCCCCCCCCCCCCCAAAACCGACTTTTTTGGGAGTGTCTAAAAACCATTTTTATGCAATAATTTTGCCATAAAGGGACCAGAAAAGCAGTTAAAAAGGGATTATGGGCTGTATTAGGATGGGAAGGGAATAATACAGGGCCACTTTTTTTTTAGCTGCTTTACCATGTTTTCAACTCGAGCCGTGGCAAAAATAGACTCTATATGCATTTTATGATCAAGTGTACTTCTCGGAATCATGTCTAAGGTAAGTGCGTGCGCGCATCTCTAACTCTCAAGCCCCCTGCGCCCCCGAAGGGGGCGCAGGGGCTTGGGCTTGGAGTTGAGATGCGCACACCCACATACCTTAGACACAAATCACTCGAAAGCGACTCTGGATGCATGAAAAAACATGCATACCAGAGTTATTTATGCGGTAGGCCCAGTATTCAAAACTATGTTTAACATCTTTGATTTTGCGACCGAAAAGGCTTCCCCCTCTTCAGGCCTGGGGCTACGAGCCAGAGGCTCAGCCGTGCAAAATTTACACGACAACCATTGAGATCCACCCGGCTGATTGGTCCGACCATTTCGAGTCCTTATACTTTTACGTGCACCACAAGTGGCTGGGTTTGAAAGTGACTTCAACGCTAAGAGAATTAATACTCTTTGGTACTTATAGGCACTATAGAAGTGGCCCCTGTTTTGTCCCTTTCCCTCCCAATACAGCCCTTGAACCCTATTTTAATTGCTTTTCTGGACCTTTTATGGCGAAATTATTGCTTAAAAATATGTTTTGACCACTCCTAAAAATCTTGATTTTTGGGGGGGGGGTATAAGCCAGTAAGTCCGAGGATTGGGGGGGGGGGGTATAAGCCAGTAGCGCCAAAGTTTCACTAGAGCCTTCTGAAAATTTGAAGTTTTTTCGACTTTTGTCTTGGCACGAAAGTATGAAAAACAGTTATAACTTTTCACATACTGAACATTTTTTGAGGTTCTAAATTGCACCTGTAGAAGAGATCCAGGGCTATCTTTTGATCAGTGATTTGCATGCATGTCATAGAAATTACTGCCGAGAAATTCAAAATATTTTAAAGTCGACCATCTCTTTTTTCTGATTTGATATGGACTCATCTTCAAATGGCTATAACTTTTCTAACAATAGACTAACAAACAAAGAAAACCATTGAAACATCATTTCATGCAAAGTTATGGCTTCTGTAAATTCGGTCACTATTTTTTGCTTCACCTGCGATGCAAACTGAGTATTTTGAACATTTGATACAGAATTCGTGTATAGCATGATTAATTTGCCTAAAACTGCTCTTACATCTATTAACAGCTTAGTGTCAAATTCTAAATTCGTCTCGAGACAAACATTATTTAAAATTCTAAAAAATCAATATCTAAATAATTTTCGTCGCGAGGGAATTATAAATATGATGCGAAGCTATTCATTGTAAGAGCAGTTTTTAAGATCAATTATTTTGAGCTGTCAAATTTTACAACTTGTTATTTGCAATGCAAGCAAAGCGAATAATAGTGACCGAATTTGCAGAAGCCATAACTCGTAATAATACGTAGACGATTTTCTTTCCTGAATCCGCATGGAAGTTTTCCACGAAATGGTACCTTTTATACACTCAGTAGGTCTACTGTTAAAAAAGATATAGCTATTTGAAGATGAGTCCTTATCAGGATTGTTAAAGCGCCGGCTACCCGGCGGAGAATATCAAAATCCTGAAACACTATCGTGTTCAGCGTGAAGTTCTGAGTCCAATTAGGCAAAAGTGCCGCTCGGGGTTTGGAGTGTTGATAAAAGAATTGTAAAGTCAATATTTTTTGAAAACATCGTTCACATCCGAAACTTTTTGAATAGCCTTGTCGCGTTTTATAGAAATTGGAGAAGCATTAGATCTAATTGACAGCCTCCTGATTTCCTTGATAGCAGTTCTCTTCGTCTTTGTTATTCTTTCAATAAATGCGAAAAAACAATTTTCTATCATTGTTTTTGTATAGCGACGATAAGGAACCACAAAGAAAAGAGTCAAAAATGTGTTACTGCTGGCGTATAATGTTAATATAATAATCCAATCTAAAGAAAAAATAATAATTATAAGGAGAAGGAATTCATTTACGGCACGCTTAAAAAGTGATGTTTACTATAGTTTTATTTTTTACAGTCAAATCTCTATAAACCGATACGCGAGGTGTCGTCTTAAAAAGGTCGTTTCCCTTTAAAGGACCATACTTGTTAATGCAAATGAAAAGTTGGCAAAATGAAATGCCGCGGGACACTTCTCTTTCGTCTCGCACTCTACTCTTTGGAGTTATTTCGAGCGACTAAAAAAGTACAGTGAGAGACGAAAGAGAAGTGTCCCACGCGCATTTGAATTTGCCAAATTATCATTTGCATCAACAAGTATGGTCCTTTAAATATCGTCCACCCGGCGAAATCGAGTGTCGAAAGGGTGAAAGTCGGTTTGAAGAATATCGTATTTCCTCTAATTACCAGACATTCTCTAATAAACTTGAGATTGATTTTAAATTTTCCCCATTTACGGGGTTTGAAAAATAGATTGAAAAAATTGAAAAAGCCCCATGTGGGCTAATTAGAAAAAACATAGTATGTCGGTTGTAAAGAGATTTGACTGTATTTGCTACCTCAGAAAAGTCATGAGTATGTTTCTTCAAAACATTTGAAAACCAATTGACAAAAATTTCAGCAGTGATAAACCACTTATACTGTCTTTTAAAGGTACTTAAAATAATGATAAAAACCCAATGTCGAAAAATGTCGTGATATCTTGCTTGTTTTAAAAGTAATAAGACTCACGTCGCCTGTGCTTCGGTCAAAAGCATGACCTATCAACGCAGCTATAAATGTACAGCCGACAGGAAGCACGATAAAAAATATTGGCAAGATAAGCTAAAGTCGCTAATAATTTTGACATTTCAAAAAACAAATTTACCTGCACAATTAACAAAATTGTTAACTGTCTGTGAATCCTATAAGTCTTTTTAGAAAACTATCTGCGTTTCTTTTAAGTAATTTAATAGTTAAAAATACAATTGAAAAGCAGACAATTTCAGCAGTAACCAATCCAAAGATTATAATTTTGGAGACCAAAAATAAATTATTATTAAGATTATTAAAATCCATGGCTAACACAATAGAATTTTCAGGTATAAGGCGGCTGTTGTTAAAGTGTTCTGGATCGTAGTTTTTCCAACCTTGTACAAAATTGAAAGCTTGCTAAACTTTTATTTATTGGTAATTATTGGTCATTTTTAAAAAAATTCAAAATGGAGGGTCAGGGTAAATATTAATAAGTATCTTTTCATTATATCCTTTTTTATTATATTACATAATTTTCAGTCCAAGTTGTCGATCCCAGTTTTTAAAAATGACTAATCCAAGAAGCAATTACGCAGTATTATCAGTTGAGACTCAATTTTTCATGACGCAGGTTTGATCCCACTCGAATACCGTAAATGCTCTATTAGTCGCGCACCCTGCGGACCCCATATCTCAGCCTAATTTTTTTTCGGTGTTTTTGGCGTTTTTGTAGTTTATACAATTTCACCTATTCCACTTTTCAGATTCTGGTCACGCAGCCAAAAATCTCAAAATCGACCTCCAAAATGTATCGATTTTTTAGAGATTGAAAATTAATCGCACATGGGAGATTAATAAAGCATGTACGGTAAACTTTTTTTATTTCGTGCAGAATTTTTGAGCAAAAAATACTAACCATCTCGTCGCAAAATGCGTTGTATGCTGGAACAGAAAAAAAGAAGGCGATGCCTACAGAAATAGATTGAAAAACCAATTTACAAGCTGGTTCGACAAAATTTTCGTGTATTCTGATGTTAGGAATCACAATAGTCAATCGATACAGCAAGCAGTTCAACTGAGCAGCAAGCACTTGAACTGCACAAAACACAGTTGCGCACATCTTAATTTCCACATCAAAAATTTAGTACGTCAAATGCCTCACCCCAAGTTTAGCAAAGTGTAATCCTGCCTCTTTAAAAAATCCATGGACTACAGCAGCGCTCATTGGAAACATCACTTTTGGCTGTAATCCAAAAGCAACAAAAGCTGTAAAAAGCATGTCCCACACCTTAATTTGTGTGTTTCTATAATAGAATTCAAATTTTAGGTTATTTTAATTTTTTGACCAAGGCAAACTATTGTAACTCACCCAGCTGAGTTGTTAGAGGATTCCTCAAAATCGTAAAATTCGAGGTCGATCTCGAGATGTTCGGGAGAAAATTTAAATTCTGAAAAAATGGAATCTGTAGAGCCCGTAAGACTTGAGAAACCCCAAAAAACAGCTTTGCAAAATACTGACTCTGAGATGAGACATACGTCCTCAAAGTTGAGGGGAGTGAGTTAGTAGAGAAAAAATGGTAAAGCATTGAAGTTCCATTTCTAGGGTTGTCGAATCGAGCGCTCGATTTCGAACTTTTCGCTCGAAAGTTCGAAAATTTTCGAATTTCGAGCGGAAATTTCGAATTTCGAGCGCTCGAAAAAAAATTTCGAATTAGGCTTTCGAATTTCGAGCGCTCGAAAAAAAATTTCGAATTATGCTTTCGAATTTTGAGCTCTTATTTTCGAGTTATAGTTCGTAACTTGCAGCACACAAAAAAGAATGTAATGGTGAATTTTTCTTGTTTTAGAAAAATGCCAAGCGAAGTTTGGAAATCGTTTAAGAAAGTCGGTGGAAAGACTATTTTCACTTGTGGGGAAGAGCTTAGACTGCCAAAGAGTAGATCAACAACTCATCTTTCGGGTCATCTGAAATCGGCAAGGCCAAGGAAAACTTAGCGAACAAAAAATTGGGACCTTCTGAGGCGAAAAAAGCCAGAGCGGTGCTTTTTGCGATCTCAGAGTCTCCGATCTGCGCCGTTTGATCAAGCACAACCATGAACAAAGAATGGTAGTTTTTTCGGCCGCTTATTCGTTTGGTGTGGTAAAACGGTCGTGTGTGGTCGATTAACCATGGTTTCGATTAATTTATTTCTAAAAAATCCATTAATGAGGCGGCGAAGCCGCTGAAAATTTTCGATTTCGAATCGAGCGCTCGAAAATTTTCGAATTTCAAATCGAGCGCTCGAAAATTTCGAATTTCGAATGTCGAATCAAGCGCTCGACTCGAAAATTTCGAATTTCGAATATCGAATCGAGCGCTCGACTCGAAAATTTCGAGCGCTCGACAACCCTATTTTGAGCATCGAAAAAAGATTTTGACGTAAAACCTGAGAAATAAAAAGATTTAGGGACCTGAAAAAAGTACAAATCTGTTTTAAAGGTACAGTTACGTTCCATGCTTTAAATGTATTATTTATCAAGAGTCTTTCTCGAATGCGTGTCTAAGGTAAGTATGTGCACGCATCACTTACCCTTTTCGAGGTGCAGGGAGCTTGGTGAGTTAGATTAAAATTAATAATAAAATAAATAATAAACGGTATAAAAGTTCACCGTATTTCCTCTAACAACTCATCCGATCGAGTTATGTTTTGCATCCCTAAAAATCGGACAATTTTGAAGTCGATCTCGAGATTTTTGGGTGAAAATGTCAAATCTGAAAAGTGGAATCGGTAGAGCTCGTGAAAATTAAGGAAACGCAACATACAGCTTTGCAAAATATTTACTCTGAGCTGATAAATAGGTCCTTAAAGTTGAGGGGGTGTGAGCAGGGTGAGTTATTAGAGGGAATACAGTAATTGGAATAAAGGCCCCAAACATACAGTAATGAGACATAAAAAGTAGCGATAAGAAGACATGCTGGCTGGTGAAGCAACAATTATCACAAAAATAACGTAGCACTGTAGTATTATTGAAATTACAGCAATTAAAAGCAAAAGAATGTCGTTAAAATCATTGATTTCCATCTTAAGGTAACTTAAAAAAGCTTGAAATCTGATACTACTTACAATGAGCATCTACGTAAAAATAGAATTTCACAGTCACTGATTCACACTTCCATTTCCCGAAAATTTTCTATAGGCGATAGGCACCAGTATTAAAAACCATGTTAAAAATCTTTCTTTTTCAAAGGTTATCCCTCTAAAGAATGACTCTTTTTAGTCAAAAAAGATTCGACCTTAGTAGCGAATAAGTACAGTCGAACCTCTCATTAACATACTCCCCCATTACATACGCTCTCCCATTAACATACGGCAAGTCCCGGTCCCAATGATGTATGTTAATGAGAGGTTTGACTGTATGCGCTAGGCCCCAGTATTCAAAAAAGCCACAGGTCAAAAAAAATCTGGCGTGGCCAGGTCATGATTCATTGTTATAGATAATGTCTTTATCTCCTTCTTATACACCTTATTATTATGAGACAACAGGCGCCTATCGGCGCTTCCATCCTGTTTGTACCTATTCATAAGGTACATCAGGACCACTAATGTGATTTTACCATAAAAACCTCAAATTTTAACTTAAAGGGGCATGTTCGTCGCCAATGGGAATATTTCAAAAGGCGGGTACCAGGTCAATTCAAAATAGAATTTTTTGAATTTTTTTTGTTGAGTAATCCATGATAATAAGTAATTAAAAACAATGGTATACAATAACATCGATGGCATAGTGGTAATGCAGCGGCGTACTGTCATGAACGGTCATAGGCATAGTGACCGCGCCGTCTCCGTGCCCGAACGTCTTCTGTCCCGTCCGGCGGGGCCGGCTTTGACTAGACGGTTTACGGCCGGTAATGATGCTGGACGGCAATGGACGGACGGCCGAAGGCCGTCCGAATTTTTTTTATAGGATGGTGAGGTGGATGGCCGGCACCCTTGAACAAATTTAGGACGGGACGGTGGACAGCCGGCGAAAAAATAAAAGTGAGGACGGTCGGCTTCAAAACGTCTACACATTCTCATTGCTTTTCTTCTCTCGTTTGCTTTGTTCAATCTTTTTTGAAAATAAGTTACAAGCTTCAGGTTACAGTTCAGTTCAAGAGACTTGGCAGAACTTTTCAAAAACTCTTAAACATCTACAGCAGTTTTTGCCAAGGATCAGTTGCTAAAAGGGCTAGCCACATCGTCTGTCCTCCTTCGAACACTTGTCAATATTACCACCAAATTAAGTTTTTTATAAAAGTGTAAAACACACTAGTCTTTTTTAGAACTTTGCTTCGTGCATGAATAGTTTTAGTCTGGCTGGGAGAACTACAGCAGCTAAAAAAATAAAAGAGCTATCGAAATAATTTCTGATTCTTCTATCTCATTTTCTTTCCTCACAACGACGTGTTGGAATAAAAGGAGACCTTCTCAATGCTCGCTCACTTTTATCTTAGAACTCTCGCTATCTATTGAATTATTTTAAAAAGTTGAACAGTTGCAGATTAATCAAAAAATTTGATAAATAAGATACATTTTTTGTAAAGGCCGTTTTATAATATGTAGGACGTCTTTTTACCGTTTTGGACGGCCGGTGGTCCAAAAAAAGTGGACGGCTATTATCAATGTTTGAATTTTTTTATAGGAAGGTACGGTGGACGGCCGGCAAATTTTTAAAAATCAGGACGGGACGGTAGACAAACAGTAAAAAGTATGAAAAATCAGGACGGCCGGCGAAGGCCGTCGCCCTGGTAAAAAAAAAATAGGCCGGCCGGTCGGACGGCCGGACGAAAACACACGGGCGGGACGCCGTCCATTTTTGAAAAAATGTGATCACTATGGTCATAGGTTCGGTTCCGACTGGGTGCGTTATTTATCTTAGAATTTTACAAAATTGCGTTAATTTAATTCTCGTTTGAATTTCACTGGGACAGACCCCAGGTGCAACCCCCCTGCAAAGAGTACTTTTCTCTAAGCTAACCTTTTTCATCTAAGTTTAAGGCCTAAGCCTAAACCTAAGCCTTAATTAGCGCGCTACACATTGCAAAAAAGAAAACTTAAAAAATCAAGGAAGTCAAAATAGGACGCTTAGAGAAAAATACTCTTTGCATGGGGTGGGGGTGCACTCGGGGTTTTAAGTTTCACTGGTACCCGCCTTTCAAAATATTCTCATCGGCGACGGGCATGCCCCTTTAAACTTCCAAAATCTCAAATTTACCATAGCAAACCCCAATTGAACAGCAAAAGGTTGTTCGCTGTCGAAAAGTTCTTAAGAAATATTTTTGGAATAAAAAACTACGTATTTAAATCTAAAGCACAGCTTAAAAATTAGTATTGTCAACAAAAAACACAAAGAGAGTTACGTTAATCTTGCAGGTGTTTCTTACATATTGTACTAGTGGCTTTATTTAAAATGTCTTACTATCAATGTTTTTCGTAAAAAAAACAAAAAACAATTTTTTCGGTGTGACTTTTTTATTTTTCGCTTGAATAAATATTTTTAATAATAATAAGATTGGTACTTGTAAGATTGGTACTCCCCACATCAAAATCACCCGGCCAAGGGTTACGCCAGACAATATACATTTTTCCTAAAATCTTGTCTTGATAGCACATCAGTCAGCCATTGACTAGGGGGAAAAACTTGATTGGGTTTTCATGCGATTTGAAAAATTGTGAGGTTTTATTGCAAGTTATGCGCTTTATGTTTTGCGCTAAACTTTTTTAAGTTCAACATTTGTGCTTGACAATATGCCCACCAAGATATGCGATATAATCTGACTTCTATGAACAAAAAAGAAAAAAAGGAACTCGTAATGGAAAAGGAAGCAAAGTGATCAAAAAAGCATGCAGAGGTTCTTTTTGCCTAGCTCCAGTGACCAAAACATGGTAAAAACAGTCAAATAATCGTAAATTCAAATTGCCTAAAACTTAATTTTTCATAGGCCAGAACCCAGAACAAATGTCTTTTTGAGCTTCAGAAATTATACTGAGTCAATTTAGGGTGTTTGGGAACACTTTTAGAAAATTGATTAAGAGGACGAACTGACCGCCGAAAAACCATGGCGAACTGACCGCTTTGAAAATAATGATGAAACTTGTTTGTTGGTTCGATTCTCATTAGGGTATAGTTTTTCCTCGAGTTTGACAGAATTGCGTGAAATAAATTCTCGTTTGAATTTAACTGGTACCCGCCTTTCGAAATGTTCCAATCGGCGACTGGCATGCCTCTTTAACTTCGTAAGCTGAAAGGCATGCTGTTGAGATTGACCCACTTAAAATTTTATTTTTAGTAACCTTATATTAGGTGGTCTCACTGCAAGGCTTGAATTTTTTTGGAATTTCTTTGCTATCTAACCACATTGGTCCAACATAGCTTTAGAGGGAAAGTGAATGTATATCGAGTCGGGGGGAGGGGGTGGTAACAAGCCTTCCAGTACGTCTTATCCCTTAGAGATTTTGAAAATGTATGTGATGTACAATTTCATGCTCTTTCATATTTTTTTACTTTTGGTCTAATTTTTTGAAAACTTTTAAATTTTTTTTATACTTTGTAATTTTCAGTTATAGAAATGCTGCATGTTTATTCTGTGTACTTCATGATGCCGCAAAATTTTCAGAGAAAAACAACAATGAAAAATACAATACGTGCCTGCGGCGATCAGACATTTTCTACTATTAGTAGAACTTGTCGCGCGACATTTTCCACTATTTTTCGGTGAAATTCGGGCAGAACAACCAATAGTAGAAAATGTTGCGCGACAAATTCTACTAATAGTACAAAATGTCTGGTAGCCGTGCCTGCATTTATAAAATAATAGTCAATATTTTTTGAACATCTTGTTAACATCTGAAACTTTTTGAATAGTTGAAGATGATATTTTATCATGTTTAGTATAAACCGGAGAAGAATTAGATTTGTTTGACATTTTTCCAACTATCTCGTTGTCAGCTTTTTTCGTCTTTGTTATTCTTCTAATAAATGCAAAAAAGCAATTTTCTATCATTGTTTTTGTATAGCGACGATAAGGAGCCACAAAGAAAAGAGTCAAAAATGTGTTACTGCTGGCGTATAATGTTAATATAATAATTCCAATCTAAAAGTGAAATTTCTAAAAGTTGAAAAAAGCAATAAAAATTACATCGCCTGTGCTTGGATCTAAACTATGAGCTAGCAAGGCAGCCATAATAGCACAGCCCACAGGAAGCACGATTAAAAATATTGGCAAGATAAGCTAAAATCGGTAATGACTTCGACATTTCAAAAAACAAATTTACAAATTTACCTGCACAATTAACAAAATTGTTAACTGTCTGTGAATTCTATAAGTCTTTTTAGAAAAACTATCTGCGTTTCTTTTAAGTAATTTAATAGTTAAAAATACAATTGAAAAGCAGACAATTTCAGCAGTAACCAATCCAAAGACAATTATCTTGGCCAGGAAAAACGCATTATTGTTAGCGATACTAAAGTCCATGGCTAACACAATAGAATTTTCAGGTATAAGGCGGCTGTTGTTAAAGTGTTCTGGATCGTAGTTTTTCCAACCTTGTACAAAGTTGAAAGCTTGCTAAATTTATATTTGCAATTTTTTTGTTGTTGTTGTTATAACAACAGCATAGCGTTTAATTATTTATATTTAAGTTGATTTTAATAAGGCAAAAAATTTATCATACCAAGCCCTGACTGTAAGACCAGCTTCTGGCGCAGAAGTTTTTAGAGAATTTTTCTATCGCAGTGGTCTGTTTTTGAAGGGAAACCTTTCCGCTAACAGCTTTATCTTGAAAAAAGTGAAAAATTATTAGAAAAGATTTCGTAAAGTGTGTCAGGAAAATGATTTGCTTACAAATGAACCTTACAAGCTGTGTTTTTTGAAATTCAATAAAAAATTTATCAGTCAATTGTATCAGATCAATTATGAGAAAGAAATAACGAAAATTAGATACATGTGTCATAATTCCCAAAAAAAATTAAATGTTATCCTATATTTCTCTTGAAAAAAGACGAAAAACATAATAATTAAAACTCCCGCCAATTTTCAAATAATTTATTGGCTAGTGGCAAGTGGACAAGTGCCACTGTGGAAGACTTTGCTCGATGTGTATATTGTGAGGATTTTGTCTGTTTTGTTCACTATGTTGGTAAGAAACATTGGTACAACTAGTCAAGAAATTATTTGAAAATTGGCGGGAGTTTTAATTTAATCAAAAAATTATGTTTTTTCGACTTTTGCAAGAGAAATATAGCAAAAATTTGATTTTTTGGGAATTATGTCATATGTGCCTGATTTTCGTTATTTCCTTCTCATAATTGATCTATTACAATTGACTGATTAATTTTCACAGATTTCACTGATCAATTTTTTTAAGAACACAGTTCGTGAGGTTCCCTTGTTAGCTTGTTGACATCAAAATAACCGCTATTAACTGTTTTATCTTTGATTTCGTAACATTAATAGTTCATAGCAATTACGAAAAAATTATATGCATCTTTTTACAAAACAAAATCATGATCTAAAAGTAACACCTAAATTTGAAATGTATTTTTCTCGTGATTTACTTTACAAAAATAAAAAACTGAAATATGCGTTGAAAATTGCATTTTCTTTTCCACAAAATGAAGTATAATACTTATCTGAATATTACTGTAATCAAAAGGCACATATCTCTTTATAAAACCTCTTCTTAATAAGTTATGACTTCACTCGTTTTTTAAACATAGGGCTGTCGTCCGAAAATTTGCCCTTCAGAAAAAATCCACCGCGATAGAAATATTTTCCATGAAATTCTGCACCAGAAGCTGATAGTCTTACAGTCAGGGCTTCCCGCCTTAAGCTCTTACCGTATTTCCTTTATTAACTTTTCACGGGGCGTTATTTTTCAGTCCCTGAAAAATATTGAAATTGCTAATGAAAAATAGCCCTAACTCTGAAATCTTAATAAAAAAATGAGGTGTGGGGAATTATCAGAGCATCGAGAGTTAATAGAGGTCATACGGTAAATAAGTTTGATTTTCGCACTAAAAAGATACAGTGGAACTCGATTTAGTGATGCTATCTCGCCCGGAAAATAAAAAAATCTCTGCAGTTTGCTTAAAATGAAATATTGTTACAGCTGTGCCACAAACAGAAGCATAGTGAATTAAAGGGGGATACAGCTAGTGTTCGTATCCGGTCCCGCATAGAAATCGTTATAATTCAAACACATCTGAAGGTTGCTGGTTCAAATCAAACATACCAGCTCGTCGCAAAATGCGTTGTATGCTGGAACAGAAAAAAAGAAGGCGATGCCTATAGAAATAGACTGAAAAACCAATTTACAAATTGGTTTAACAAATACTTCATGAATTCTCCTGTAGGGAATCACAATAGTCAATCGATACAGCAAGCAATTCAACTGAGCAGCAAGCACTTGAACTGCACAAAACACAGTTGCGCACATCTAAATTTCTACATTGAAAATTTGGCGTGTCAAACGCCTCACCCCAAGTTTAGCAAAGTGTAATCCTCCTTCTTTGAAAAATCCATGCACTACAGCAGCACTCATTGGAAATATCAATTTTGGCTCTAATCCAAACGCAATCAAAGCTGTAAAAAGCATGTCCCACACCTCAATATGTGGGCTGTTGTATTAGCATTTGGATTTAAGAAATGTTCACAAAAATTTTAACGAACACATCATTATTAAAGGTGGGGCTGCTAAGGAAATAGTCTCGACCAAGGCTGTGCACGGGCCGGATTTTGGTCGGTCCGTCTGCTGCTTAACTATAAAAGACCGGCCCGACCCGAAAGGATGCCGGCCCGGCCCGTCCCGAAAAGCCCGGAAAATTTTCAAATATTGGTTCAGAAAAAAAATTCTCGAAAATATTATTAATGTTGTTTAATTTTCGCTTTCACTAAATATTGTTTGTATATTTACATCGGAAGCATTTATTATAGATTTTTTTATTAGGTGGCACTAACTAGTAGTACCTAGGCGTCCAGGCTGTGATCCTCATGCAACCAAATTATTTGGTTTATCGGTGGCGTTCCACTACAAAGGTGGTGCTATTTAGGTAGTAGTGCTTATTCATCTAGGAGTTAGTAACAAAGTACCCAATTCACGGACGGACTGGGTTATTCGGTGCCCTCACAAAACACCCCAAAATGATGTTTTTTTTGGTGTTTTAGCACTTTCAAAGTGTAGAAAACGTCTTTTTGAGGCGCGGCCGACCTTTTTTAAAACATTTTGACCAAAAACCGACTTTCTGCCTTGGGGGACAAGGTAAAAGGTACTGAAGGGTGCCTGGATACTAGAGTTGGCCCGGAATTCCGGTTCCGGTTTTCACAAAAGTAAAATTCCGGTGCAGATATCAATTCCGGGCCACACTGTATCATAATTTTGCTCTTGCTTGGCTGATTTTTAACGCGTATTTTCAATTTTTGAACGAACCTTCCGTGTTAAATATCAATATATACGAAAAATCATGTAAACAGGCAGCGATTTTTTTCGAAAACTTTTTTTTCCGACTAAGGTTTTGGTTTCGGAAAAAGTGAAATTCCGGCTCCGATTCCGGTTCCGGTTTCTACAAAAATCAAATTCCGGTTCCGGTTTTCACAAATCTAAAATTCCGGTTCCGGTTCCGGTCCAAATATGGATTCCGAGACAACTCTACTGGATACCTTGTTTTTTTTTACTTAATGATAGTATTCTGCTCTGTTTTTATCACTGGAGCTTGGTAAAAAAGTCTGTATATGCATTCTTTATCAAGAGTCTTGCTCGGAATTATGTCAAAGGTAAGTGAGCGTCTCTAACAAGTTGAGTGAGTGTCTCGCATCTCTAACCCATCAAACCCCTGCGAACACTTCGGGGCGTAGGGGGCTATGTTGCTTGGGGTTGAGATGCGCACACCCACATACCTTAGACACAAATCACTAGAAAGTGACTCTGTATGCATAAAAGAGCATGCATACTAGAGTTTATTTATGCGGTCGGTCCCAGTTATCAAAACTATGTTCAGAATCCATCTTTTTAGGAAACCAAGGTACCCTTCAGTACCCTTTACCTTGGTCAATTCATAACTTTTGCCTTTGTTTGAGAAATGACAAAAAAATCAACAGAAAACTTTCCTCCTCTAGTACAGGGATAGCATGGTTTTACTGTAAGAATTCAGGAATGGGCGTGACTGCCGCCTGTTCATCAAATAGGCACTATTCTTGTTTAAATTAGGGATGATGGTTTTTGTATTTGCGGCTGTGCGGCTGCGGCTTTTTACACGAAATGAAGTGCGGCTTGCGGCTATTTCAAAAATGTTGCTGCGGCTATGCGGCTGCGACTATTTTCTGAAAATTGGTGCGGCTAGCCGCGTTGCGGCTGCGGCTAGCCGCAATCATCCCTAGTTTAAACCTGCCTCCCCAAGCATAATTTTTTGCCTTTGTCATCTTTGTGCATTCTTGGTTGTTTTAGACTCAGTCTTTAACTATCATTTGGTTGAAACGCTTATAAAACCATAAATTTATATAACGAAAAAATATCAGATTATAATTTCGAAAAAAACATTAACGAAAATTTGAAAACTCAATTAGTCAAAGTACCCCTTTAAGTCTGTCCTCCTACAATGACCCTACATCGCCCAGCCTGTGCCAAAAAAACGGAGAATCGAAAATTTCGCGATTTTTTTTCTTGTAGTCAAGAAGCCAAATTTCCAAACACTTCTTTTTAAAGTGATATCACCATCAGATGGCTCTGCTATTTTACACCACTTTTGTAGTTTCTAACAAAATATCTAGATGAAAAAAAATGACATATGAAGCAAATTAGAGGATGCAATCAATTTTCTGACTTATTCAATACTTATTTCAATACTTATTCAATACGGCACATTTCGTAAGCGTCTTGCAATAAATAATACTTCGTTATTAATTAAAATGGCAGGGCTACCTAATGGTATTATCACTTTTGAAAAAAAATAGCTTGAAAAATTACTTTTTTTTTGTTTAGAGAAAAATTTGCGCGCAATTTTCGGGCGCGTGACAGTGGATCAATTAATGAATGCTGTAAAAGCTTAGTTAGAAAACAATTAAACATACAGTAATGAGACATAAAAGTAGCGATAAGAAGACATGCTGACTGGTGAAGCAACAATTATCACAAAAATAACGTAGCATTGTAGTATTATTGAAATTACAGCAATTAAAAGCAAAAGAATGTCGTTTAAATCATTGATTTCCATTTCAAGCTGAAAAAATTCTAGGTAAATTTCAATTTTAATTCCGCTTAATTACTTTCTGATCATCTGAAAAACTTTCATAGCTAATAATTGAAACAGTGAGATTTTGATTAGAACCTACGCCTTGCTATTTTTGCAGAAAAAACTTGTTACAAAAGATGTTAAAGACTTAAAAAGGCATTTTTATTTCAAAAATACACTTTTTTGATCAATGAAAATCAACGTCAGCTACTTTTTTAAATGTACTTTTTAGGGCTTTTCAAAGGGTAATTGTTTTTTGTACAATCCCCCCCTACTAAAGTTGAAGTGTGTGTGTGTCTGTTCGCTTTCGTTTTAAACGTTCTTTTCTGTTCGAGACCAAACATTTCTTTTCTCAGTCATTCTGGCTATATAAGCAAAACTTTGAGTCATTTCATTCATTCTTACGTTTTGTTGTTTGACGGGCGGTCGTGTCTGCTCTCTCTACTCCAAGCTCAATGGTCAGTGGCTTGGAGTGGACAGGGCAGGCATCGGGCCTAGATTCCAAAAAATTTCGAGTCTTTTCAAAATATTTTTAACTATTTTTTTCGAATTTTTTAAATTTTTTTGAATCGATTCAAAATTTCTCATGTATCATGGTTGAATCTTTTCAATGGGCTGAGTTAATATGATTAATTCATTTGAATGGCTGGATTGATCAATCCATTCATTCTATTTGATTCAACTGGCTGGATTGATCAATTCATCCATTTGAATCGATTCAACCGGCTGGATTGGTCCATTCATCCATTTGAATCGATTCAGCTGGCTGAATTGGTCAATCTATCCATTTGAATCGATTCAAATGGATGAATTGATCAATACAACCATTTGAATCGAGTCAACTGGCTGGATTGATCAATTCATCCATTTGAATCGATTCGCTGCATTGGATTTGAAGCAGATGCCAATTGAACTGATCAATTGCTCAAGCGATTCAACCGGCTGGTTTCATCTTCTTTTTGGTTGTCTCATTTGAATCCTTCAATCAGATGCAATTTCACATGGTCCCATTTGAATCGGTTTAGTCAATGGGAGCTTGATCATGATTGGTTTATCTCAATATGCCGAAAATCAACTTGGTGGCTGGTACTGAACTGTTTCATTTCTCAGTCATGTCTCAAAAGAAAAAGGAGTTCAATGCACTGCAGAAAAAGCCGATTGGTGGAACATGCTTCAGTATAAATTTTGGAATCTTTATGGTGGCCAATTGGTATTGTTTTACGATGATTCAATCGCCTGTAATCATCCACTTTATTTTATTTTTGAGAACGAAGAAGTCATCGTACATCAATATTAAGCTGTCTGTTTGAGATATGATTAATTTTTTTAGCTTATATTGAACCCGAGCGGTGGCCTTTTTGTCTTAGAATCAACTATTGGTTTCGACTTGCACGGTGGTACACAAATGAGTCTTATAAACAATGATTCTGATAGTAATTTATTAGCATTTCTCCATTCTGAAATATTTATTTGTTTTTTATAGATGTTAGTGAAGTTATTCAAAGCAACCGGCATCTAACTCGAAGCGAACACGGAAGTCTCGAAAAAATCAAAGTGTGGCAAAAACCGTACTGCAGCGTGCTCAGAACACCGAAGCCATGAAGATCGTCGAGCTGCGATGAAAAAGAATCCCTTTCTGGTCGCCAAAACTGCACTTAGCAGAAAATACTACAGCGTCAACAGCAGGTTTCATAAGATTCGTTTTTCTTTGTTCAATTACTGCAGCGTGCCTCCAAAAGGATACGCGTCAGAGAATCTGTCGCGAGACCTTGAAGATTTGTCCTCTTTGCTTTGTTAGAAAAACTGACAAAGGAATTTGAGAATCAGGTATCGGAGGTCTGATTTTCAATACTGGGGTGTCAAATAATATCAGAAACTTCAGATCTGTAATGCTATATCTCAATCGGATCCTCAGCATCCTCTTGCAATGGCTGAAAGCAAAACGGTCGCTGCTGCTATTCTTGGTGGTGGATTGGAAGTGGACCTTTTTGCCGTGGACGGATGTTCGCCTTACTGAAGAGCAAATAAGTCTGTTGAAGCACGTTGATGAATATCAAAGTCCGGAATAAAGAAGCGCTGTAAAAAACATTTCAAGCAAGTTTATAAATCTCATCAAATGTTATCTTCAGGTTATTGATTTCGTGTCATAAAAATGTTCTGTTTCGTTTTCAACAATCTTTCTATAGAAAAACAAAGCGAGCATTTTTTATTAATTTAGCAGCGAAAACAGACTTATATGGTTCCTACACAATAAGTGTAGCTATGATCTGTTCATAAAATAGTTTCATAAAGATATCCACGTAATAAGAACCGGAATATACAACCCGACCGTAGGGTGCGCAAACACTTTTTGTTTTAGGCATTTAAGTATGTGATGTAACTACGAATCAAAGACTAAACCGTTGAAATCCGAGCCTTTCTTGATTTTTAAAAGCATTTAAAAATCGGTTGAAATGAAAAGATAGACGGAAAGTAAATTAAAAAGCGATACAGAAAAATCAAGGAAAATTAAATTAGAAAATGACACGAAAATATAAGCCGAAAATAAAACCCGCCCGTAGGGCGGGCAAAAGCTAGTCTACATGAAATAAAAGATTTTTTATTCGTCAAGCTCATACTATTTTGTCAAATAAATCATGTATGATTTATCAAATTTTCAAATATATTTGTTAATATCATCGACTTTAGACGCAAGAACAACCCCAAAAGTTCGTTACTGCCTAGAGTCTGACGATTTTTCTATCCCATTGTTCAAATCTATTTGGTAGCTGTCTTTAGGGTTGAGCGAGAACCGAGAATTGCAAAATTTTCGAAAACCAGATTTTCGGACAAAATTTCCGAGATTCTTCACTTTTCAGTCGTATTAGGACAATTTAAAATTTGGTGCCCTAACCAACATTAATACTGTCAACCCTCGATATACAGTCGATACAGTCAACATATAGTCACCTAAAGGCTGTAAGGTTTGACGGCTCTATCTAATATCTAGGCGAAGTTTGTCTTAGAGCCGGTCGCTCGGTGGGACGTCAATGCGAGGGTCGAATATATGTGATAATGACTAAAGCATGTTGGTTTTATACTTGTCCGCTCACATGATTGTAAGGTTTCTGGGATAAAATAGTGTGTAAAAAAGTAAAAACAGTTACTTGATTTTCATTATGGAAAAGTGCTAAAAACAGCTTTTACTTATTTTTCATCGTAAAAAACGATGGCATCGAAATATGCAAAATATCAAAAATTTATGTCGACAATCTCGCCGAGAATTTTCATGTGATCGAGCGAGAAACGAGAATTGTGAATTTTAGCTAAAGCCATTAGTAAAATAGTTAATAAACACCTGCTAATATTCGAGTAAATTACTCTTTAAATATTTTTCACAAGACTTTTTTCTAACTTTTTACGTAATTTTGCTTCTTGTAAAACATTTTTCCAAGTAAACGATAAAAGGAAATACTACCAATCCGTCACTTAAATTTTTAGTCTTTAAAATTTTTCGTTTTGCCGATTTTATTGACGTGAATAAATTGCACAGTAAAACAAGAAAATGACTGCAGAAAAACTTTCGGAACTGCCCCATATTTTTCCGGTCCCTATAAATTACACTAAATAGAGTGGACTGTATGCGATATTTAGTGGAAAAAAATTAAGTTTAAAATCAGTCCTCAAATTCATAATCAGACGTATGATTAAAGACGTAAGCCAGCTGCGAAAAGACTTGAATTAGCTTTGGAAAATACAATATAACCCGTTCCTATTTTCATTTTATTTTATATTTTCGTTAGTTTTTAGAATTAGACTTTTCGAAAGAGATATGGGTCTTCGTTGTTGGTTTCAGCTTCTAGCATATAGTATAACTTATCTTATTTCTTGGTTCAGATCTTTTTAAACTCTTTTATTGGTTTTAAAATTATAATAATAGATTTATTTGAATTCCATTTTACTCAGTATTTAATAGGTCGTCTTTTCAAAGTTGCAGTCTTCATTGTTGCTATCTCTTGTGAGTTAAGTGCTAGTTCTTCCATGGTGACAGCGTTTTGCAGCTCCATTTTGTCTGGAATCTGTTCCATACCATAGATCTGCAACTGAAACAGGCATCTTTTGGTGTCAGATACAAAGCGCTAAAACGAGACTGTATTAAATTAAACTCGTATAAAAAAATTAACCTCTGCTATCTTCTCGACCAGCTTGTCAACACCACCCATTATGAACTTTTGATCCACACTCAAAAGAGCATCTTTTCTTCTGTGTAGAAAGCTCACTAATACATCCACTTCTAATTTGATGTCACTGGCCTCGGATTTAGAGTTCTGTTTCGGAAAAATTGCTAGACTGCACTCAAACAAACCCTTGCTTATAGCCATGTTGAGGAATTCGGTGTCCATTCCCAGATTTTCACTTAAAGCCAGAGATTGAGGCTTGAAGATTTTGTCAAACAAGTGAAACAATTGGTCTGGTTTTAAGTAGGTAAAATCTACTTCGAAAATTCTGAGCATTCCTTTCCAGAGAGTTCGATCTGTAGAAGAGAACAGCTCAAACAATTGTTGGTCGAATACCATCCCGATAATGTTCACTTTAGGGATCATTCGATGGTAGTCTGCCAAAACCTTGAATGCTTCTTCAAAAGAGTCTGCTTTAAAGGTTTTTCCGTTTGCAGTTTTAAAAGAGATGTCTGCTTTCATGGTTTTCAAGTTTGCCTCGATCTCAAACCGGTCAATTTTGTCATTTGTGGACAAAGAAACACTGCTTGATTTTTTTTCGAAACTCTGAAAATCAAATTAATTCTAATATTTTTAATTGTTTACTAACTTTTTTAGCAGCAGCCAATGATTTTTTTATTTGGTCGGCGACTTCGCTAACAGGGTCTACAGAGAGGGCCTGTTCAAAAGTAGGTATAGCTTCATAACGGTTAAGTTGCAAAAGTACGGCGCCTTTTAAGAAAAGTATTTTCTGGTCAACATTTGGTGTTTCCAACTCAATAGCTTCTGCCAGGTCAATGTAAGCATCTTCATGGCTAAGAACATTTTTATAATTTATTGTATCACCATTTTTTAAATTTTATTATTTACTTGTTCAACAAGTGGTTGCAGGTAGCGCGGGCTATCAAAGCTACAATGTAATCATAAGACCCATAAACCGCTTTTGCCAAACACTTGGTAACGTGTTTGATACTGTCTTCATAATCTTTGTTAGAAATAAATTGTTGAGCTGTTTTTAGATGCGCAGATGCTTCTTTCGAGTTTGGTTCTCTCACCTCTTCTGCAATTTTAATTTTTTTCAAATGAAAGATCGTTTGATTCTAGTCTAGAATCGGGCACCAAAAAACTAGCAGCGGAAAAACAAAGGGGGACCAAGCTGTTTTTTGGCACCCGATTCTAGAATAGAACCGATGGTTTTGTGTTTTACAAAAAATGAATCATTAGAAAGTGTATCAGAAAATTTATCGGGTCTAAAATGACCATAACTTTTTTTTCTAGGGCGATTTTTGAATATTTAATTTTTGCTAATCGGCTATTTTGCCGACAATATTTTTTGGTGTGCAATCTAAAAGCAAGATTTTTGCTTGTTCCTGCCGTGGTTTTGATCCTGGTCTTTAGATGGCCTCTGGATAGGTGAGGCCCAAACCACAGGGAAAACCTGTTTTTGGAATTTAACACACAAAATATTGTCGGCGTCAAAAAATCAATTAGCCAAAACAGAATTTCGAACATTATCTTAGAAAAAAGTCACGGTCATTTTAAAAACATAAATTTTCTTGACCTTGAGTACTGACCTTGAGTTTCTTGGCCGTAGCGCTTTATAAGCTCCTCATTTTTAGTCTTTTCCAGCTCTTTCAAAATGGCTTCTGTAGGACGTTTCAAAGCAATCATTGCCAAAACTTTGTTAGTCTGAGCCTTTTCATTAGGCCATGTGTAGCTTAACCCGAGTGGTGGCCAATTAGAGTACTATTTTATGCTTCGATGATTCAATATAAATCTTTTTGGTTTAGTCTCTCTTCGTAGTGTGTCAAGAGAAGTGCCGAAGAATCAAGCAGCTCAACCCGAGTGGTGGTCAATCATGGTACTGGAACTGATTCATGCTTCTATAATTCAATATAAATCTTTTTGGTTAAGTTTTTCTCCTCTTCGTGGTATCTCAAGAGAAGTGCCGAAGAATCAAGGTGCTAAACTCGAGTGGTAGTCAATCAGGGTACTGGAACTGTTTCATGCTTCTATGATTCAATATAAATTTTTTTGGTTTAATCTCTCTCCTCTTCGTGGTTCTCAAGAGAATCATGGTAATGGAACTATTCCATGCTTCTATGATTCAATCTTAATCTTTTGGTTTAGTCTCTCTCCTCTTCATTATGTCTGGAGAGAAGTGTCGAAGAATCATGGTAATGGAACTGTTTCATGCTTCTATGATTCAATCTTAATCTTTTTGGTTTAGTCTCTCTCTTCTTCGTAGTGTCTCAAGAGAAGTGCCGAAGAATCAAGGTGCTAAACCCGAGTGGTGGCCAATCATGGTACTGAAACTGTTTCATGCTTCTATGATTTAATATAAATATTTTTTGGTTCAGTCTCTCTCCTCTTTGTTATGTCTCAAAAGAAGTGCCGAAGGAGTATGGTATTGGAACTGTTTCATGCTTCTATGATTCAATATAGAATCTCTGCGGTTTAGTCTCTCTCCTCTTCGTAAATTCTCAAGAGAAGTGCCGAAGAATCATGGTACTGGAACTGTTTCATGCTTCAGTATAAATTTTTCGTTTCAGTCTCTCTCTTCTTCGTGGTGTCTCAAGAGAAGTCCCGAAGAATCAGAGTGCTAAACCCGAGTGGTGGCCAATCATGGTACAGGAATTGTTTTACGCTTCTATGATTCAATATAAATCGTTTTGGCTTAGTCTTTCTCCTCTTCGTGGTGTCTTAAGAGAAGTAGAAGAAATAAGTTCTGTTAAATAAATATTGTGATACATGAATAAATTTTTAAGGGAACACTTTATTTTATTTTTTTGATAATTGCTGTAACGAAGAAGTCATCGTACATTTTTGTATGAATATTTGGTGAAAGTCAATATTAAGCTGTCTGTTTTGAAGATATGATTAATTTTTTTTAGCTTATATTGAACCCGAGCGGTGGCCTTTTTGTCTTAGAATCAACTATTGGTTTCGACTTGCACGGTGGTACACAAATGAGTCTTATAAACAATGATTCTGATAGTAAATTTATTAGCATTTCTCCATTCTGAAATATTTATTTGGTTTTTTATAGATGTTAGTGAAGTTATTCAAAAGCAACCGGCATCTAACTCGAAGCGAACACGGAAGTCTCGAAAAAATCAAAGTGTGGCAAAAACCGTACTGCAGCGTGCTCAGAACACCGAAGCCATGAAGATCCGTCGAGCTGCGATGAAAAAGAATCCCTTTCTGGTCGCCAAAACTGCACTTAGCAGAAAATACTACAGCGTCAACAGCAGGTTTCATAAGATTCGTTTTTCTTTGTTCAATTACTGCAGCGTGCCTCCAAAAGGATACGCGTCAGAGAATCTGTCGCGAGACCTTGAAGATTTGGTCCTCTTTGCTTTGTTAGAAAAACTGACAAAGGAATTTGAGAATCAGGTATCGGAGGTCTGATTTTCAATACTGGGTGTCAAATAATATCAGAAACTTCAGATCTGTAATGCTATATCTCAATCGGATCCTCAGCATCCTCTTGCAATGGCTGAAAGCAAAACGGTCGCTGCTGCTATTCTTGGTGGTGGGATTGGGAAGTGGACCTTTTTGCCGTGGACGGATGTTCGCCTTACTGAAGAGCAAATAAGTCTGTTGAAGCACGTTGATGAATATCAAAGTCCGGAATAAAGAAGCGCTGTAAAAAACATTTCAAGCAAGTTTATAAATCTCATCAAATGTTATCTTCAGGTTATTGATTTCGTGTCATAAAAATGTTCTGTTTCGTTTTCAACAATCTTTCTATAGAAAAACAAAGCGAGCATTTTTTATTAATTTAGCAGCGAAAACAGACTTATATGGTTCCTACACAATAAGTGTAGCTATGATCTGTTCATAAAATAGTTTCATAAAGATATCCACGTAATAAGAACCGGAATATACAACCCGACCGTAGGGTGCGCAAACACTTTTTGTTTTAGGCATTTAAGTATGTGATGTAACTACGAATCAAAGACTAAACCGTTGAAATCCGAGCCTTTCTTGATTTTTAAAAGCATTTAAAAATCGGTTGAAATGAAAAGATAGACGGAAAGTAAATTAAAAAGCGATACAGAAAAATCAAGGAAAATTAAATTAGAAAATGACACGAAAATATAAGCCGAAAATAAAACCCGCCCGTAGGGCGGGCAAAAGCTAGTCTACATGAAATAAAAGATTTTTTATTCGTCAAGCTCATACTATTTTGTCAAATAAATCATGTATGATTTATCAAATTTTCAAATATATTTGTTAATATCATCGACTTTAGACGCAAGAACAACCCCAAAAGTTCGTTACTGCCTAGAGTCTGACGATTTTTCTATCCCCATTGTTCAAATCTATTTGGTAGCTGTCTTTAGGGTTGAGCGAGAACCGAGAATTGCAAAATTTTCGAAAAACCAGATTTTCGGACAAAATTTTCCGAGATTCTTCACTTTTCAGTCGTATTAGGACAATTTAAAATTTGGTGCCCTAACCAACATTAATACTGTCAACCCTCGATATACAGTCGATACAGTCAACATATAGTCACCTAAAGGCTGTAAGGTTTGACGGCTCTATCTAATATCTAGGCGAAGTTTGTCTTAGAGCCGGTCGCTCGGTGGGACGTCAATGCGAGGGTCGAATATATGTGATAATGACTAAAGCATGTTGGTTTTATACTTGTCCGCTCACATGATTGTAAGGTTTCTGGGATAAAATAGTGTGTAAAAAAGTAAAAACAGTTACTTGATTTTCATTATGGAAAAGTGCTAAAAACAGCTTTTACTTATTTTTCATCGTAAAAAACGATGGCATCGAAATATGCAAAATATCAAAAATTTATGTCGACAATCTCGCCGAGAATTTTCATGTGATCGAGCGAGAAACGAGAATTGTGAATTTTAGCTAAAGCCATTAGTAAAATAGTTAATAAACACCTGCTAATATTCGAGTAAATTACTCTTTAAATATTTTTCACAAGACTTTTTTCTAACTTTTTACGTAATTTTGCTTCTTGTAAAACATTTTTCCAAGTAAACGATAAAAGGAAATACTACCAATCCGTCACTTAAATTTTTAGTCTTTAAAATTTTTCGTTTTGCCGATTTTATTGACGTGAATAAATTGCACAGTAAAACAAGAAAATGACTGCAGAAAAACTTTCGGAACTGCCCCATATTTTTCCGGTCCCTATAAATTACACTAAATAGAGTGGACTGTATGCGATATTTAGTGGAAAAAAATTAAGTTTAAAATCAGTCCTCAAATTCATAATCAGACGTATGATTAAAGACGTAAGCCAGCTGCGAAAAGACTTGAATTAGCTTTGGAAAATACAATATAACCCGTTCCTATTTTCATTTTATTTTATATTTTCGTTAGTTTTTAGAATTAGACTTTTCGAAAGAGATATGGGTCTTCGTTGTTGGTTTCAGCTTCTAGCATATAGTATAACTTATCTTATTTCTTGGTTCAGATCTTTTTAAACTCTTTTATTGGTTTTAAAATTATAATAATAGATTTATTTGAATTCCATTTTACTCAGTATTTAATAGGTCGTCTTTTCAAAGTTGCAGTCTTCATTGTTGCTATCTCTTGTGAGTTAAGTGCTAGTTCTTCCATGGTGACAGCGTTTTGCAGCTCCATTTTGTCTGGAATCTGTTCCATACCATAGATCTGCAACTGAAACAGGCATCTTTTGGTGTCAGATACAAAGCGCTAAAACGAGACTGTATTAAATTAAACTCGTATAAAAAATTAACCTCTGCTATCTTCTCGACCAGCTTGTCAACACCACCCATTATGAACTTTTGATCCACACTCAAAAGAGCATCTTTTCTTCTGTGTAGAAAGCTCACTAATACATCCACTTCTAATTTGATGTCACTGGCCTCGGATTTAGAGTTCTGTTTCGGAAAAATTGCTAGACTGCACTCAAACAAACCCTTGCTTATAGCCATGTTGAGGAATTCGGTGTCCATTCCCAGATTTTCACTTAAAGCCAGAGATTGAGGCTTGAAGATTTTGTCAAACAAGTGAAACAATTGGTCTGGTTTTAAGTAGGTAAAATCTACTTCGAAAATTCTGAGCATTCCTTTCCAGAGAGTTCGATCTGTAGAAGAGAACAGCTCAAACAATTGTTGGTCGAATACCATCCCGATAATGTTCACTTTAGGGATCATTCGATGGTAGTCTGCCAAAACCTTGAATGCTTCTTCAAAAGAGTCTGCTTTAAAGGTTTTTCCGTTTGCAGTTTTAAAAGAGATGTCTGCTTTCATGGTTTTCAAGTTTGCCTCGATCTCAAACCGGTCAATTTTGTCATTTGTGGACAAAGAAACACTGCTTGATTTTTTTTCGAAACTCTGAAAATCAAATTAATTCTAATATTTTTAATTGTTTACTAACTTTTTTAGCAGCAGCCAATGATTTTTTTATTTGGTCGGCGACTTCGCTAACAGGGTCTACAGAGAGGGCCTGTTCAAAAGTAGGTATAGCTTCATAACGGTTAAGTTGCAAAAGTACGGCGCCTTTTAAGAAAAGTATTTTCTGGTCAACATTTGGTGTTTCCAACTCAATAGCTTCTGCCAGGTCAATGTAAGCATCTTCATGGCTAAGAACATTTTTATAATTTATTGTATCACCATTTTTTAAATTTTATTATTTACTTGTTCAACAAGTGGTTGCAGGTAGCGCGGGCTATCAAAGCTACAATGTAATCATAAGACCCATAAACCGCTTTTGCCAAACACTTGGTAACGTGTTTGATACTGTCTTCATAATCTTTGTTAGAAATAAATTGTTGAGCTGTTTTTAGATGCGCAGATGCTTCTTTCGAGTTTGGTTCTCTCACCTCTTCTGCAATTTTAATTTTTTTCAAATGAAAGATCGTTTGATTCTAGTCTAGAATCGGGCACCAAAAACTAGCAGCGGAAAAACAAAGGGGGACCAAGCTGTTTTTTGGCACCCGATTCTAGAATAGAACCGATGGTTTTGTGTTTTACAAAAAATGAATCATTAGAAAGTGTATCAGAAAATTTATCGGGTCTAAAATGACCATAACTTTTTTTTCTAGGGCGATTTTTGAATATTTAATTTTTGCTAATCGGCTATTTTGCCGACAATATTTTTTGGTGTGCAATCTAAAAGCAAGATTTTTGCTTGTTCCTGCCGTGGTTTTGATCCTGGTCTTTAGATGGCCTCTGGATAGGTGAGGCCCAAACCACAGGGAAAACCTGTTTTTGGAATTTAACACACAAAATATTGTCGGCGTCAAAAAATCAATTAGCCAAAACAGAATTTCGAACATTATCTTAGAAAAAAGTCACGGTCATTTTAAAAACATAAATTTTCTTGACCTTGAGTACTGACCTTGAGTTTCTTGGCCGTAGCGCTTTATAAGCTCCTCATTTTTAGTCTTTTCCAGCTCTTTCAAAATGGCTTCTGTAGGACGTTTCAAAGCAATCATTGCCAAAACTTTGTTAGTCTGAGCCTTTTCATTAAGTGGGTCAATCATATAGGCCTCATTGGCGTCTACAAAAGCTGACTTAGGTCTATAAATAGCGATTGATAAATTAAGTTTTTACAAAAGCTCTAATAAACCCACTGTCCCAATTTCAGGTAACAGGTGGATCTCCCACTTAAAGTCAGAGAATTCATTGGTTGGGTATTATATGCTTTGGTAAATGTCAGCAAACAGTGTTTGTAGTCGGAAATTACAATCGACTCCTCTCCCAAGAGCCGCCAATAATTTGCTTTTTCGTTAAGTATAGACTGTTGTTCCTTCAGTCAAATACATTAATTCGTAATTTATCTTATTGTATAGTACAGTCAAAACTCGATAACGCGGCACCTTCTGACTGAATTTGGCTAGCCAAAAAAGGTGAAATGTATGGCATGAATTTATTTTTTTGGCAGGTTGATAAGGGTCCCTTGGGGTGCTGGATTATCGAGGTTTGACTGTAACTCATTGATTCATAAGATAAAAATTTTCTACCTCTTTGTTAGCTTGCTCGCTATACTTAAACTCTGCTTTTTCATCATCGTGGCTAGCATCAATTAATTGAACACACAAAACGGAAAAAGATAAAAGGAATGGATAATCGAAAAATAATTTCATTTCATCTTCGAAATAAAAAATTCATAGAAAATTTAGAAACCCATTTTGAGTATCGTTGTTAGAGATAGCAGACTCAACAGTATTTTTTTACAGCTGAGTCTTGTTATATTCTCTTTTCATTTATCGATTTAGAGTCAGACACTTTGCAGCAAGACTCATTTTCAGCTGTTTTTTTTGACAGAGACTGGAGAATAGCAGCCAAAAAACAATAAATTTAGGCCATACCTTTCGACAACGACAAGAAAACCAAATCAAAAAATAAAGTAATTCTCATCTCCTAGAGCCAAAAAAATTTACCAGCCTAATAAAACAAAATCAAAATATCACGCTTCTTTTCACTCAATAAAAAAAAATTGGCGCTACTGTAATATACCCCCCCCCCAAAATCGACCTACTGTCATATACCCCCCCCCCTCATTTTTATACAATAATTTCGCCATAAAAGGACCAGAAAAGCATTTTTAATGGGATAGCGGGCTGTATTGGGAGGGGAAGGGAATAATATAGGGGCCACTTTTCGAGATGGTTGGGATCTTTCTCTAAGCGTCTTAGGGTACTTTCAAATCCATGAACTTGTGGTGCAGGCATAAGTATGAGTACTTTTCATGGACCAAGCCGATCAGCGAGGTGCACCCTGCGGGTTTCCACCTAAGCCTAGCACTTTTTGAGTGCTAGGCTAAATTTTTGGATGCTGGGTCTCTGGCCCGGCCTTGTAAAACGACGGGAAATGCTCTTGGGTGGAAAAGCAAAGATGTTAAGCGTAGTTTTGAATACTGGGGCCTACCGCGTAAATAACTCTGGTATGCATGCTTTTTTATGCATCCAGAGTCACTTTCGAGTGATTTGTGTCTAAGGTATGTGGGTGTGCGCATCTCAACTCCAAGCCCCCAAGCCCCCTGCGCCCCGAAGGGCGCGCAGGGGGCTTGAGAGTTAGAGATGCGCGCACACACTTACCTTAGACATGATTCCGATCAAGTACACTTGATCATAAAATGCATATAGAGTCTATTTTTGCCACGGCCCGAGTTAAAAAACGTGGCAAAGAAGCTCAAAAAGATTGGCCCCTGTTTTATTCTCTTCCCCGCCCAATACATCCCTTAATCCCTTTTAAAATTACTTTTCTGGTCCTTTTATAGCAAAATCATTGCATAAAAATGGTTTTTAAAAACTTGATTTGGGGGGGGGTACAATGGAATAGCGGCAAATTTTTGCTCATCCTCATAGCGAGAAGAAGCAGGTGCAAGGACATAATATTGACAGGGTGTTCCCAAAAATGTGGACACCTTTGAACGCAAGTGGCTTTTTCAGTGACATTTTCGCAGATCAACTCAGAATTCGATAATGATTCGTTTGGTGTATGATGTCGAAAACAGGATTTTCGCTTGACCGACCTCCGCAGCCCACGTGTTTTCGACCAAAAAATTTTGGGTTGGGGTATATTACAGTAGCTTTTGGGGGGGGGGGGGCGTATATGACAGTAGCGTCGAAAAAGTTAGTCTTATTGGATAGCCATTACTTGACTTCAAATTTAATTCATAAACATGTGGACAAGTTGAGTCGAGAAAAGTTAGTTACCTCTCAATATTTTTTAATGCAATGAAATTGACTCATGCACTATATTACCATTTTAATACTTCAGCTGAAAATAGTTTTGAAACTGTAAAACTTGATATGCATAGTAATTTTTAAATTTTAGTTCTCGTAGAACCACTCTAATTACCAAAAAATGAATTTTTTAAATTTTCTATTTAACTCATTCATGCATACTGGTCGAAAATTCGACCAATACATGTCTTACTCCCCCATTTTTTTTAAAAGTCTCCATTATGAAAAAAATTTAGATCATAAAAATTCAAATTCGTTTTCTTGGCATTCTGTTTTTACTTATCTTTTTCTTAAAGTTGTCAGAAAAGATTATTACTGAATATATAGCTGAGACAATTTGCTACATTTTCAGTGGTGGCTCGTTCGGATATTGTTCACAAAAAGTAGGTCGAAAGACTCTAATAATAGTTAACATAGAACAACAAATTAAATTTTTAAAAATTGTCAAAATTTCGAGATTTTTATTATCCTAATCACTTTTTGATTGAATTTTTATAATAAAACCAACCATTTTACCCCCGAAAATGACCATTTCAGCTCAATTAAAAAATTAATTTTCCAAAAATTAATTAATGAAAAATGGGTTAAACGGTCATGCGCGTCTTTTTTGAATCCCTAAAAGTCCCTTTGAAAAAAATCAGAGCGAGAGCGAAAATTTCATAAGTTCAAAACCCGTGCTGAGCCAAATTGTTTATAACTCAGAGCCAAAGCAGGAGCAAAAATTAAAAACTTCGAAAATAAGAGGTGCACGTTTTGAAAGAATCTAACATATGCCAACAATGCAGTGTGTGAATTTTAAAAGTTGAAATCAATTAAGTCCGACAAATTTTCAAGGCCCATATTTTTCAGAACTCCTTGAAGGTGGAGTTGACTTATACTTTTAGTATTTGACCTTCTAGGACGGAGGCTAATAGTAGAGAGAGGATGGTTTTTTTTGGAGATCCACTAAGGGAGAATAAAGTGAATCGATTTACAGGAAGGTCTAACGAAGGAAAATTTTCTATTACAGTCGAACCTTGTTCAACAAAAAAAACAATCGGGTCTTTAAGTGTTAAGCGCCACCCCTGAAGACCGGCCTCAGGGTGGCGGATAACCGAGGTGGCTGTTAACTAGTGAGTCAGATGACGGAATCTCAGCCAAATAAAGTAAATTTAAGGTGGTGATTAACTGGAGTGGCGGATAACCGAGATTTGACTGCAGAGGGAACACAGCAAATGTTTTACCATAATTCTTTTTTAACCAATTTAGGTTTTCCCAGTTTTTAACAAATTTCATTCGGGTCTACTTAATGTTTAAGACAGTTTCAATTTCTCAAAAAAAATTGCAATTTTTTTCTACACTCAAACATATTTTATCCTGAATTTTAAACCCGGTGTTTGTGTTTGCTTTAGTCCATGTGACCACCAACAATAGTTCCTGCTAGACAATTTAACAAACTCAAAAAACTCAATCCAATTTGGACAAATTAGTGCAGCTTGCCAAGGTCTCGCTTGCTTTGCTGTGTTTAATGTTTGTTATTACCTACCTATTAAAATGAACTTTTGCTTCCTTTCTTCCTTCTTCCTTTCTCAAAAACAGTCGTCTACATGGCGCCACATCCATCCTCAGCCTGTTCTCTTTTACAATCTAATTAATGTGGGCGGTTTGTAAAAGAAATAGAAGAAGGAAGACCATAATCGGAAAAGACCCTTTAAACTACTATTCTACAGGCCAACCACTCAACCGGAAATTGTCTTGACACCTGTAAATCATTCTCCGTTTCCCTGCCAATCTTTGTTCTCTGTGTATGTTATGCCTATCTAACCATTTCGTTGCCCTGAGGTTGGTCTTGTTCCCCTTCCTTTTCTGGTTCCCCTTGAACTGGAGCGGGACTGCAATGAAATCACATAAAAACCTACTGCCAACTCAAGACCACTTTTTAAAGACCGGATTTAAGAAAGAAAATTTTCTCTGAAATTATCTGAGAAACAGTCTTTCTTCTGGTTATCAGCCATAACACAATTTTTGAACTTTTCAAAAATGCTTGCTGATATTAACCGCAAATCCTATTTATATTTTGTGCTCTTGTGTGCTTACCTCAACATTGCTCAGGGTTAGCTTCTTTTGCAATAAGCATAAAAAGAACAGGCGATAAACATAATTGATAACCACTTTATTCAAACTTTGCTTTAAAAAAATTTGATAAAAAGCTAAGGATCAAATTGAATTGTTGCCCTTAAAGTCTGAATTCTTGCCCATTTTAAATTTTGTCTTGCCCCTTTTTCAAATTTCAAATAAAATTACTGAAATCCTGCCTCTTTGTAATCAAAATCGGGTGAGTTGCTCTGATTTTGCTCGAACAACACAAATTGAAGCAATTCACCCGATTTTGAATAAAAAACGCAAGATTTCAGTAATTTTATTTGAAAAAGGGGCAAGAAATAATTGAAAAGAGGCAAGAATTCAGACCTTAGGGGCAACAATTTTCGGTTACTTCCAAAAGTTAATGCTTTCATAAGTATAAAAGATTTTCATTTCTTTTTAATGTTTTTCTACTGAAACTAAGACTTTGAATTGTAGAAAAATTTCGTAAAGCTCTTAAATTGAAACAGATGCATGAAGTTAAATATAATATCGAAGTTCAATTTTATTTGAACTATAAATACTGAATTTTTATATAAATTAAGGAAACAAGATCAAGATTGCTTCAGGCAAACAAGATTGCTATTGGCAAGAAAGAAGGCATCTCGAAATTCAGAAAACTAAGTTCAGAAAAAAATGTAAAAAAAATTGCCTTTTCTGATTTTCTTGAAAATACGACATGTCCTTACAAATAATTCATATCGAAAGTGCTTTGTTTCATAATTTAATTTATAGGCCAAGAATCGTGTGGAGGCGGTAATGGCTGGAGGTACTCCCGCACAGTCAAAAATGCTACAAGCTTTTCCCCACCAAAGTCAGCTGGACCATGGCGGAATTGAAGTGTGTTTTTCAAGGAGCTCATATTATCTCTATCCATGACCTGAACGACAACCAATTTTTAGCTGGTAACTTTTTTTTTCAATATCTACCTATAACATTCCATTTCCACCTGTTTTAATTTTTAATTTATTATTTTTTAGATTTTCGGTTAATGGTTTAGATTGGAAAAACAGCAATCGAAAAATCTTAAAGAAAAATAATTAGATGTAATTCAAAAGGCTCAGTTAAAGACTGTGTCCAAAAGTTTTAGAAATTTTAAGGTAGCTCGTTGCCCACCAGATTTCATAATAATTTGATCTAAATTTAAGGGTTTCAATTTTCAAATCTATAATTGCTATAAACATAATTTTGTAGCATTAGTTTGAAAAAACAGTTTTAACTCGTTTCTATTTTTTGACACTTTGTAATTTTCATGTTTGATAGTACCTTGAATAATTAAAGGAGGGTACATATATTGTCTGTTGCTAACCATTAAAATTCAAATTCTAACACATTTGAAGGTCGCTGGTTGCAATCCCACTGATTTTTCGACTTAATTTTTTCGTATTTTTTCAGTAATTTTACGATTTAATACGAATCACCGTCAAGAAATTAAAATTCACGCTTGAGTATAGAATCCCCGTCGCCCCACACACAGAACGCTTGAATGGAAGAGATAACCTGATATTCGTGTTACTCGACCACGATTTCGTGAGAAAGTCGGCTGTTTTTTAATTCTGTGCAAAAAAAGACTTTCGAACCACAGCGGGGGTATTATGGGGTTTTATTCAAAGTTTCGAATATTCAAATTGGTGCTTTCGAATTTTCAAGGAAATGAGGGATGAGGAATAGGGAGAGGAGGGGAATAAAAGGGGGACCACTAACAAAAGAATGCTGAACATAGTTTTGAATACTGGGGCCTACCGCATGAATAAACTCTGGTATGCATGCTTTTTTATGCATCCAGAGTCACTTTCGAGTGATTTGTGTCTAAGGTAGGGGTGCTCAACCCTGAGCCCCCAAGCCCCCTGCGCCCCGAAGGGGGCGCAGGGGGCTTGAGAGTTAGAGATGCGCGCACTCACTTACCTTAGACATGATTCCGAGAAGTACACTTGATCATAAAATGCATATAAAGTCTATTTTTGCCACGGTCCGAGTTGGAAAACATGGTAAGACAGCTGAAAAATACAAGTATTCACTTTTCTAACGTTCTGCCATAAAATGTTCTTATTCCCTTTGCCTCCCTATACATCCCTTATTGCCTTTGAAATTTAAAAGGCGTTGATTTAAATGTTTTAAAATTTTGACTAAAAAACCATGATACTCCTAAAAAAGTTTTCGCTCAAAATAAAAAACATGAAATCGGGTCGAAAAACGTGAATGTGAGATTTTTTCACCTATCCGAGCACTCTCCGTGGGAGGGGGATTCTATACTAAGCCAATATTAATACTAATATGCCAATACTAAGCATAAGCCAATTTTTTTTAATGTACAAAAGTGACATGAGGGTTGATTTTGGTAGATAGTAGCAAACTGTAAATGTTTCTCTTTTAAAAATTTTGGTCTTGGTCCAAACACGTAGACAAAAGCTTTGACAGTTTAACATGTGCACTTTAAAAAAAAAGTTACGTGACCAAAACTCTTTAAAATAGGTAGACTCTTTGTTGGCAGACACAGACATTTAAAGGTTACTTAGTTGTTAAACAATTTCCAAGAAACTTTAAGTTTTCTCTTGCTTTTGCAAAACTGAAAACTTAGGTAATAAATTACTTAAACTGCTCGATTTTTTTACTCATTTCTCTCTCCTGTTATGTCATAAAAATAACGGAAACTGCATACTGTGATACTGGTAAAAAACAGTTTTGTTATTGATAATAATAATGCTCTTTCGGTCTCAGCATATTTTTCACGCAAAATAAAAACACTTTCTTTTTAAATTGATCATCAAAAGTGACACTTCCACTTTCTTTCAAAATACAACTTTTTTTAATAGTAATTAAAATGACGCAGAAAGAAACCACAGATCTAGAGGTTCTATTAAAAACAAAAAAATAATAAAAATATATTACCCACAAAGGTGTTAATGAATCAAGTTTTTTTTAGAAATGGCAACGCAAGTAGGCATTATATGGCTCGGAGCAGCTCAATTTGGCAGCTCCCGCAACTATGTCTGGTCTGACTACAGTCCTTTTGCCTTTGAGCACTGGAAAGACAGTAAGCACTAAAACCAATTTTTTAATAACTATTTTTTTCTTGTTCAGACCGACGACCTACCTTTCATCCAGGCAGGAAATGCTCCAAGTTTGTAGGAGCTCCAGGAGAGTATATTGTGTCATCTACTGGAGTCATTCAAAGTGCCCAGAGTGGAGATTGGTTACAGACATGTTGCAAGGTTGCTGTGCCATACATCTGCCAGAAACCAGCCATGCAAGCTCTACCAGGCGCAATCATCGAAGATGAAGGAGGTGAGCAATTTGTTGGACCCTCAGACATCCAGCAGGAACTGCGCGCCCGTCGAATGCGCTTTTCCAACTAGCATATGGAAATAGAGTATATAAGATAGAAGCATATATTTTGAAAAAAGTGAAACTATAGGGTACGTTCAAATGTTATGAGCTTGAATTGTTAGTATTTATGAAATTGTACATTTTAGTATATTTGTCAACATATATATTTGTCTATTATTTGTTATGATAAATATTTTTTTAGTTGCTTTAAATACAGTTTATGTTGCATTCTAGCTTGTAAACATAAAGTTTCTAACTTCAGAGTGCATTTACTATCGCTCAAATAAAAAAGAGACTGGATCTCTAAGCTCTGAAAATGAACCGCAAATGAACCGATTAATCTATGCTGTGATTCAAGTCTCAAATGAAACGGTAACAAAGTCAAACTAACTTCAAGCGTTCTATCGTAAATTACGGTCTAACTTTCTTGCATACTTTCATGGTCATGTTTCACATCTCATAGTCATGTTTTATTTATGGTCATGTCTCATATGACTTTGTTATGATAGCGAATGGAGTAGTTCTATAAGTATCTAATAGGAGTTCATGTTCCTATCTCACAAAGTTCGTTTCCCATGGCTAAATGTTTTTGCCCAATGTGTCACTAAGTGCATGTGTGTGGCTCACATTTCATGTGTCATGATTCGGGTCCTATATTTCTTATCTCTTAGCTTATATGCTATACAGTCAAACCTCGATTTAGTGGCACCCCAAAAGTTCGTTCCCGCCTAGGGTCCGACACTTTTTTAACCCAATTTTCAAAATATTTTATCGATTCTGTTATGACAGTCTGGTCGCAAATATCGTGAGGATTCCGATTTTGCCGATCGTTTTTTGAAAAGTAAACGAGTTTTGGGTTAAAAAAGTGAAACCTCGATATAGTGGCACCCCTTTTCTGAAAACAGGTGCCACTATATCGAGGTTTCACTTTTTTAACCCAAAATTTGTTTACTTTTCAAAAAACGATTGGCAAAATCGGAATCCTCACGATATTTGCGACCAGACTGTCATAACAGAATCGATAAAATATTTTGAAAATTGGGTTAAAAAAGTGTCGGACCCTAGGCGGGAACGAACTTTTGGGAGTGCCACTAAATCGAGGTTTGACTGTACCTGATGAACTCCCCATTCATGAGGTGAAGGTGATTAAATCTAAAACTTAATTAACATTGCTACGGAAATGTCAGCGAGAAAGAAATTGGAAAATGATACACAAATATCATCGGAAAACATGCAAGCGCTAGTAATAATTAATAGAGAAAAACACGGTAACTGAGAGTTGACTGTATTGTTTTTGAAATAGAAATATTAAAGATTAATAACTATTTATCCTTGTCTGAATCAGAAATTTTTGCTGTCCGCTAAAATAAAAAGTGCATATATTTAATTGGCATTACAGATTAACAAGTACCGCTACAAACACATGAAGCATGGTAGCATTCCCAATGGTCGTAGCCACGAGAGTTACAAAATGAGGCGCAATGTCGAGGACAGTAATAGTCTACGTAGAAATAGCCATATTCATAACACACATCTCTTTTTACTCTGGCACTTGGAAGCCTAAAATAATGCTAATTAGACTCTATAAAAATGTTGGCTCTACTTTCTGTAAATCTTCGGTTTGCGTTTGGGTAACACAAACTCTAAGATATTTTTAAGACATAAAAAGTTAACGTTTAGTAATGTCCATGCGATATGGAAAATCTGTTTTAGCCGATCGATGAAAATTTGAAAACCCTTAGTTGACATAGCAATTTTCGGCCCTATCCCTTAATGGGAGGTGGTCCTTGGTCCCCCTGTTGTTTTTTGTGATTTTTTAGGCTAGGACGGACTCAAACATAATTCTGACTTATGTTTGAGTCCCGCCTAACATAAGCTGGCCTAACCTTGCCTAAGCTTAAAGCCTAAAAAATAAGAAAAAACAACAACAAGGGGTCCAAGGCAAACCCACCCCCCCATTAAGGGATAGGGCCCAATTTTCAGTTTTTGTTAAAGTATTTAATGGTCGAAAAAATTCGTGAATTTTTAAAAGCTGTTAATTTCATGGCGTAACGCATATCAAGAAATATAAAATCTATTTTACAGAAAAAAAATTAGATCTTCATACTGAGATCAGTGTTTCCAAAAAGCAGAAGCGGAAATAGGAAACAGAAATCTGAACGCAGAAAGCAGAAGCAGTACAGAAGCATAAAGCAGAAGCATAAGAACTTTTCTGCTTCTGCCTCTGCTTCTGCTTTTCAAAACGTTCTGTTTCTGCTTCTGCTTTTCAAACTTTATGCTTCTGCTTCTGCTTCTGCCTTTCAAACTTTATGCTTCTGCTTCTGATTGTGGCAATCCGCTTCTGCTTTTTAGAAACACTGACTGAGATATGGCCTTTTGAAAAAAACTAAGAATAAAAAAATTTCAAGTTTTCGAAGTGCCTGTCGATTTCCCTAAAATGTGTTGGGAGTCGAATGGTTACTTTTCAAAAAAAAATTTCACGGATCGAAAGAGGAACGCAAGAGCTACAAATTCAATTTCTTGAAACATTTTCGCGATAAAAAAATTGTCTACTAATAAGCAGCCTAAAAGTCAGTTACAAATTATTTGCTTTATATTCCAATAGCGCCAACATTCCATATTTAGGGGTTGGAAAATAACTACCCATGGAATTTAATAAAACAGATGAGGTACTTTAAAAACTAACTTGGTCAATTTGAAAGCATCATTGTTTGGGCAAATCAGCACAGATATGAGTAAAATAGGCAGCAATAATTTTGTAGTGCAGGAAAAATACATGGTAAGATAAGTTTATGTCAGAACTGTTATTATTTTGCACCAAAATGTCCATGACAGGAGTTTATATATTTTCAAGAGGGCTTTGATTGCTTTTTTTTAATTTGATTTGTAGTTCTTTTTCAATTCTAGTATTAAAATTGACTGATAAATAAAATTGACTGATAATTTTATAAAGGGTGCACGTTCACTTACGTAATTATTGCTCTTAAATTCTCCAACCACCTCTTGCTTAACAAGATTAGTCATAGAAGCTCAATTTGTGAATTATTTATTGACATCATCGAGACAAAACTGATAAGTGCTCGTTTCATCGCTTGTTTAACAAGTCTTGAAAAAATTCGTTGATATACTTTAGTATTTATAAAATAAATACCAATTTTATTAGATAGTTAAGTTAATTTTTAAATAATTTTTGATATGTTAAATACCACAATTTTATAGTCACATACAGTGTGGGCCGAATAAATTGGGAAACATTTACAATTTTTCATAATGAACTTTATTTACATTTAAAAGAGTAGCAAATTGAGAATGGTCTTGTTCAATTGATCGGAGTTATCAACCGGTTGATTTGCCAGTGGTTCACCAGTTGATCAGTTTTATCAACCGGTTAATAAACCGGAAATCAATAATATCCGCATTCCTTGCATGCGGTCGGGGATTTATTCTGGGCTTAGTGTTACTTACAAGGTGCTGTAACCAAAAAATTACAAATTTCTCAGATGGATTTTTAATGGTCTTTTTTTTCAAAAATTATAGATAGTTTTTTCATTGTGATAGATGTATATGTACATAGTTTTGCAAAATATTATCTTATTTGGTATAAACTGAAGTTCTTCGGGACTCTGCAAACCCAATTTCTCTTGTTTTGATGTTGTAACTAAAGCAGTGATTGTTCCAAAATAGAAAAGGAAGAAAATTTCTGGGGAAAATAGGAGTAGCTACTGGAAGTCACTGCTGCATTAATGACGCAAATGTCTAATCTTTTCTGAAAACTTAAGCGAAATTCACTGATTTGTAATAAAGTAATAAATTGAAATTGGAAGGCAAGAGTCCCACTGTCAAAAAAAAGATTTTGAACGTGGTTTTGTTAACTAGGGCGTACCGAAGATAGGAACTCTGGAATGCATGCATGCTCTCACTCCAAATTTTCTGAATTTTACTCTGCTCTTGCTCCAACGACTTAAAATTTTTAGTACTGTTCCATTGTAAACCCCCTCCCACAAAAACCAAGTTTTTTATAAGCACTCAGAAACCATTTTTTTGCAATAAAATTGCTATAAAAGGACCAGAAAAGTAATTTTAAAAGGGATTAAGGAATGTATTGGGATGGGAAGGGAATAACACAGAGGGCATTTTTTCTTAGCTTCTTTGCCACGTTTTTCGACTCGGGTCGTGGCAAAAATAGACTCTATATGCATTCTATGATCAATAGTAGTTGTTTTTATGCATCCAGAGTCACTTTCGAATGATTTGTGTCTAAGGTATGTGGCTATGTGCGCATCTCAACTCCAAGCAACCAAGCCCCCTGCGCCCCGAAGGAAGCGAAGGGGCTGAGAGTTAGAGATGCGCGCACTCACTTACCTTAGACATGATTCCGAGAAGTACACTTGATCATAAAATGCATATAAAGTCTATTTTTGCCACGGTCCGAGTTGAAAAACATGGTAAAGAAGCTAAAAAAAGTGGCCCCTGTATTATTCCCTTCCCCTCCCAATACATTCCTTAATCCTTTTAAAATTACTTTTCTGGTCCTTTTATAGCAAAATCATTGCATAAAAATGGTTTTTAAAAACTTGATTTGGGGGGGGGTGGGTACAATGGAATAGCGGCAAATTTTCGCTCATCCTCATAGCAAGAATAAGCAGGTGCAAAGACATAATATTGACAGGGTGTTCCCAAAAATGTGGACACCTTTGAACGCCAGTGACTTTTTCGCAGATCAACTCAGAATTCGATAATGATTCGTTTGGTGTATGATGTCGAAAACACGATTTTCGCTTGACCAACTTCCGCAGCCCACGTGTTTTTGACATTATGTACCAAAAAATTTTTGAAATACTGAGTTGATCTGCTTTGACGGAATCTAAAGAAACACGGCCTACGAAAAAGTGCCTATAAAAGTTGAAAAGTGTTCACATTTCTTGAAAACTGCTGTGTATAAGACATACTTACCGTATTTTCTTTATTAAACGGGCCCTTTCCAATGAACGGGCCCCTACGGGAGGGTTGAAAAATAAACGGACCCTCTCTATTAAACGGGACCCAAAATCCAAATTTTTTTGCGCTAAATGAGATACTCTTAGCATAATTTCTAGACTTAGCTTAGTATTATAAAGTTAGTTTTTTAAATCCAATATTTTAAGATATCTTTGGTAAAAATTGTAGCTTGGTATGTTTGGTACAATTATTACTGAACTACCACAACTTTTACGTAGAAAGTAGTCTTCAAGCTTTATTCCACAGAATCTCTATCGCATAAAACTAGTACTACCGTACTTTCTTTGATAGGATCCCCTGGTGGCTCATTTTTAGATAGCACACCAGATGGGAGCTAATTAGAGCCCAGTTGGCAATTAGAGAAAATACGGTATGATTTCCATTTGTATCCACAAAATTGTGAAAATTATTTTTGGCATTAACGCAGTGTTCTCATCCGAAATTTTTTAATAAAGTACATTTTTCTTAATTGGTAGTTTTTCAGTAAAAAGTGCGATTTCATCAATTTGAAAAGATTTTTAATCCTAAATAAAGTGCAAATCTTGTAATAAAGTACAGGTGAGAACCCATGTCTGATATAGAGCACTATATGGGAACCTGAAGCTATCATGTTTTTTTTTCGACAACCGAAAACCGCTTACCACTACATAAATTAAAACCCTACCCGCCTCAATTTTAAAAAGTCTACGTTCTGCTTAGTAAATGACATCCCTATAACTCTGTTTTCCAGAAATATTCTTGTTTTTTGAACCAGGATATTGACTAAAAACAGGAGCGAGTTTTTTACTTTTTAAAACTGCATCCAGGACAAGGATGGGATTACAAAACTAGGTGAGGAATGGAATGAAGCCCCTGCCCGCATCTAGCACAAACAACATAAAATCAAAAAAAGTAAGCAAAACGAAAAATGGACCATCTTTGTTAGAAAAACAGAGAAGATTGATGCGAAAAAATATAACTTGTTTTGTTCTAGAAAAATTTTCGAACAATTTTTGCTGAAAAATAAACGGGCCCTCTCTAATACGAACGAGGGTCAACTGGCGGCCATCCCAACTGACGGCCCCCGACTGGCGGCCATCCCAACTCGCGGCCCCTGACTGGCGGCATGCCAACTGGCGGCCCTCAACTGGCGGCTACTATGCCTACTATCTATTACCCCGACTATCTAAAGGTACACTGATTACCTGTATGGTATCTCAACGTTCGAAAACACATCTTCTGACCGAACTAGCTGCGCCAGCGTGACCGCACAGACTCTTGATCTGTGTACCTAGGTGGTTGCACCCCGGCGGTGTAAAGGTTTCAAATTCAGGTAGTATTGCCCAGGTGGCGGTATCAAGACTTAGGTATCTAGATTGGAGATGGTAATATCTAGGACCTTATACCTAAGAATAAGTACGTAAGTATCCATGCCTGGGTAATCTTAAAAGTGGCTGTTTTCACCAATTATGTTTTTCTTATCCTTTTGTAGTTTGGGGAACATCTTTAAGTCCGTCCTAACACACGCTGCCTTACCCTGCACCGGTATCAAAATATTTTCTTATTTCACAGTAAGTTTAATTCCACTTCAATTAGAAGGGCAGTTTCCCCTCTCCTTTAAAATTTTTTTGGCCACAAAAATTGAAAATAGAAAATGACCGAATATAACCAAATATGATCGGTGATATGACCGGATTCGAAAATGACCGATCATATTCCAGCCCTAACTAAAACTGAGAGAAGTTGGACCCTTACTTCAATGAAAAAAACAAAAAAACAGACAAAATTGATTAGTAAGAACTCCTCAAACTTCCACGGTCATCAACCAACACATGCACCTACACCCGCCCATCGTAGGAAACCTAATAGCTTTTTATAAACCAGGAACAATTGTCCCTTTTATACATGCCGGAACTATCGGCGCCGGGAGCTATTGTTCATATCCGCTTGTATTTGGTGGGTATAAGTTGTGATGGCCGCCAGTCGGTGGCCGCCAGTTTGGATGGCCGCTAGTCGGGGGCCGCCAGTTGGAATGGCCGCCAGTTGGGATTTCACCTCTAATACCCCTACGGAAGGGTTGAAAATAGAACGGGCTGGCCCGTTTAATAGAGAAAATACGGTATGTGGTGCTTTTTAAAACGTATTTTAAACATATTGGTCTACTAACTTTCAGGGCAACTTAATATTTTATCTTCTGAAAAAAAAACTGTTGTCGAAAATTATTAATTTGAGAAGAACTAACCACATAAAACACGTAGTCTTCAGGCCGCACAGTGACTTCTATTGTTTTATTTTTTTGAGGCGATTCTCCACCAATAAATAAGCTGACATTTTCAAAGTTGGTCAAATCACAATCACAAACATAACTGTCGATTGAGCTGTTATATAATGCATTCGTAGCATTTGTTAATGCATTCATAACTGAGAGAGACACTCTACCACGTTGTTCATTTTCGCAGGCAATTTTAAGAGGTTTTCCAACTTTTTCTATAACACTAATATTGTCTTTAAGATAAGCTACTGTGTTGACATAGACAAAATAATCATTAGAAGAATATAGTGTATCAGATTGTGCATTAGACATCTGTCTGTCGGTCAGCTTCTCAGAAACGTGTTGCCAATCATTTTTACAGTTTTCAGTGTCTTCCTCTCCAATAGTCACTTCGCCGGTGCCATTGCTGTATATGAAGTCTCTAAAAGAGATTAGGATTTTAACACTTTTTATTTAAACATTTACTTAAGAACATGTAAGAAATATGTGGGCAGTTATACACTTTACACGACACCTCACAGAAATTTTCGCTTTACTTTATTGGTCTCAAACTTAGGACATACTGTCAATTTGACAGAAAAACAAAAAGGCTTTAAAGGACCATACTTGTTGATGCAAATGAGAATTTGACATATGCAAATGCGCGCGGGACACTTCTCTTTCGTCTCTCAATGTACTCTTTAGAGTTATTTTGAGCGACTCAAAAGAGTAGAGTGAGAGACGGAAGAGAAGTGTCCCGCGCCAATTCAAATTTTTGTCAAATTCTCATTTGCATCAACAAGTATGGTCCTTTAAAAACGAATATAGATCTTTATTTTGCTCTTGTATATGTGCTTTTGTATATGTCATTTTGTCTTTCGTAGTAAATCTTACAGTTCCAAAATAACACCCGAAAGTTTTGAGACAGCCCTGGGTAGGACTTCGTGGATTGGACATCGTTGAATATTTTTGAATTTTCGCTCTAACTACAGTAGTTAACCCGGAATATTGCCTGCACCCACATTTTCTCTCCTAGGTATCAAAATAATTAATGACCCTGCGGGTGTGACATTGAGTGACAAATTCTGTTTATATTGTGTATGCTAGCTCAAATAAAAGACTAGAATCTCGACTATTTTGATGTATGAAAGTGTGACTTGTAAAAAAGTCAGAAAAGATCAATCGAACCAGTCGAAGAAAAACCCCTGAAACAATCGATTTTCTGAAATTTAGCAGGTCTCAGCTTGTAAATCAGCTCCAGATGTTGTGAAATCATACTCGGATGATTTTGTTAAAGGGCCATGGCCACGCGTTTTGGATTGATTGCAGTCCACATGAGGACCGTATTGCGGATGCATTGTGAACACCAAAAATGCGGGTGCGGTGCGGACGAAAAATGGATCATTGTGTACGTAGGGTAACCAAACTTTTTCAATGAAGGTGCTCGGCGCCGAAGCCAAAATTTTCACAGGAACAACACTGATTAGAAATGCAAACACTTTTCACAAAAACACAAATTCCAACTAAAAGTTTGAACTAAAATTTTACAAGAAGGCATAGGCAAAACTTGTCAATATCCTGAAAAGTGTTCATAAAAAATTTACCTGTTTAACCATACAGAGATAACAGGGCTGTCTAATTGGTCAGCAATTTGTTGAAAGACAGATATGTTGTTTGCAGTGTTGTTCCACGACAACCCTAACATCCCGTCTATTGGATAATACAACATTTCTGAAGGCAACTGTTTAAGGATAGCAAACGAGATATTTGTGCCGAATTTGCCCAGATTGACGATGTCACTGCCAATGTAAGCATATGCACTTTTTCCACTTCCTACATACGCTTTTTGCTTATCAACAAAAGTTGTAGAAGCACTAAAAACAATCACAGGGCAAGGTTACAGTCAGTGCTGTAAATCTCGGCATCGGCTAAACTTCAAGCACCTGTTTCTAGCAGTCATTAATATTACCCAGCCCGGCGCCACGTATTATTATGTAGCTCAGACTTTGGCACTGAGTTAAGAATAAAAAAATGAATCATTTAAACTTTTCTACATAGCGGTACCGGTCTGGTGCCGAAGAAATTTACAAGGGATTTCTACGTCATGATTTGTTCGGCGCCAGGCCGGTGCCGCTATTTATAAAGTTTAAATAATTCATTTTTTTATTCCTAACTCGGTGCCGATGTCTGAGCTACCTAATAATTCGCGGCACCAGACTGGGTAATATTAACCCATTTCTGCCGAAATTAAAATCGGAAAATCGAATTTTTTCGCAATGGAATTGACATATATAGAAATAAAATGGTAGGTTTTCGTTAAAATTCGGTCAAAAACTGGTTGTGATAGTTAAAATCTCGAAATTTTGACCATTTTCCAAAATTGGGTTTTTCGCCTCTGTTAACCATTTTTAAAGTATTTTAACTAACTTTTCGTGCATAATACCTGAATAAGTTACTACTCTAAATGTAGCTTATTCTCTCAGCTATATTTTATTGAAAATTTTCTTTACAATCGCTTAAAAAAGATGGCCAAAAACAGAATGCCAAGGAAACGAATTTGAATTTTTTAAAAATATTTTTTATTACGAAATGCAAATTTTTGAATAAGCCATTTCTCAAAATTCTTACATTCAAAAAATATTCTGCATAATAATTTTATAGCTCTTTATCGAGAAAGCTTTAAGATAGCTTTTCAATACTATTGCCCTGCTTAACAACAAATTAAAATTTCAATCAAAATTTTTGTGAACGTTATAAAACTTATGGAACTTATAAAAACTTATAAAAGCATTTGTAAAAGGCACACATGTAAGCCATGACGCAGAGCTACGCTTTACGCGGTAACATAAAAATGTCTAAATCTTAAGTTTTACTAAGTAAACACTGTTTTTGACGACATTTTCATCATAAACCCGATAATTTACCCATAAATATGATTTAAACAAACAGCAAAAAAATTAATTTTTCTGGTATCATTCTGGTAAAAGAAATATGTATAACAACAACTATATCTATGATTTTTCTTGGATTTTCTTAACACAAATACCTCAAATACACATATTCCGATAGCTTATCGTCTTAGCAACAAGACAAAAAAAATTAGCCAACAGTGATTTAGAAAACATGGAAAAAAGGGGTTTGAAATTCACGTATGATTTCATACGCGTAGGCGTAAATGGGTTAATAACTGCTAGAAGCAGATGCCTGAAGTTTAGCCGGTGCCGAGATTTACAGCGCTGGTTACAGTTGATTTTTTACTATCGTGGCACACTGAGGCTTTTCTCAAGCGGTACTACTATAATGAGATTTGACTAACATGGCATTTCACTAAAAACATCATATAGCACCAAAGACGAAAAAATTAAGAATTTTAAAAAATGAAAATTTAAAGATTTAAATTTTTAAAAACAAAGAAAATTGTATCGATATTTTTGATTTTTCGTTTCCTTTGAAAGTTTTTTTTGTTTGAGTAATTGACTAAAAATGAGTCTTTGAAATTTCGGTACAAACTTATTTTTCACCTATTAGTTTGACGGTCTAGCCCTACTGTATAGCAATATTGCTATCTATCGATTAATGGTATGTAGGTTATGCTTGACAGTAAAGTTGGGAATCGGTCATATGGCTGATGACATAGCCACTATGAGAAAAAAACCAAATGACTAAGAATTGTAAAATAAAATAAATGATATCGTTGGCATGGCTGCATTTTTTTGACAAAATCACTGAAAACCTCGCAAATTAAAAAACACACCGGTGTGCTAAATAGGGTTTTAACTTGTTGAGTGTTTTATTTATTTATTAAAGAAAAGTACCTTGAGTTAAATAGGTGCTTTTGAGGAAGAAATTTCCACATTTGATTCAAATCTGCATCTACATCAATAAGCACAAGGTCGCTGAATTGAGACAGCTTAATTTTTACAAAAAATGGGTTTTGCTCTGAAAATTTAAAGTTTGCGCTTAATTTAAAATTAAAAATTGACGTGGAGTTCCAGCAAAAACTGGTGCTTGCAAAGTAAACATATCCAGTTCTTTCAGTGGCATCATTCCCGCTGCCATACACCGTAAATATGGTCCGGCATCTATATCTTTTGACGAAAAGTTTTCTTGCAGGTTGGAAAGTATTTTCAAAAATCGTCTTTTAGCTGAATGCTTTGTAGTATATTTAGGCTGCAAAATAGTTGGAATACGATGTACAATTGCATAAGCTGCTAAATGCAGAAATAGACAGAAATAGAAGTATATGTGAAACATTGTTATTAGTCTGTCTTACTTCACTAACTTTTTTGATGTAGACTTTTGACAAAATTGTTGTCTAAAACATTTTTCAGAAGCAAAATTTAAAGTTGAATTTATTCACACTGCAATGATTAATATGAAAATTTACTTAAAGCGCCTTTAAATTTTTTCACGTACTGATAAGACTTTACTTAATACTTTCACAAAATGTTCACAGCTAGTGATTAAATATTGATTACATTTTTATTTTTCGTTCTAATTTTGTTTTAAAGCTTCTTTATATAACAAAAAATTCAATATGGATTTTGCCACAGTTCATATAACCAAGGAGATCTGAAAAACAGTATGTGGGGTGGTAGATTTAAAGAAGGCCCATCTTCTATTATGAAAACTATCAATTGTTCTATAAAGGTTGACAAACGGCTGTATGCAGAAGACATCAAGGATCAATAGCTCACGCTCAAATGCTTGCCGAGACTCAAATAATAAGCGAAGAAGACAGTCTTAAGATTATAAATGGGTTATCTGAGATCCAAAAAGAAATAGAAGCCGGAAAGTTCCAATTCTCCGATGATCTTGAGGATATACACATGAATATAGAGTCTGGCCTTTCTCAACTTATTGGAGCAGAATCAGCTGGTAGGTTGCACACGGCAAGGTCACGAAACGACCAGGTGGCTACAGATCTTAAGCTATGGACTAAAAAAGCTTTTAAAACAGCTTTCGAAGCTGTTCAAGAACTTGTTGTAGTGCTGCTTGATATGGCCAGGCAACATACAAATACAATTATGCCAGGATTCACACACTTGCAGTGTGCTCAACCTGTTACTTTTGCTCATCATTGCATGGCTTATGTGGAAATGTTAGGCAAGGACTTGTCAAGGATTGAGGATGCTATTAAAAGGATGGATGAGTGTCCTCTAGGAGCAGGTTAATATATTCTTTTATATCAAAATAGAGCAAACTATTGTCTTCACTGGAAACGTCGTTCAATTGAACGCAATAAACCTTACCATAATGTATTTATTTAAAGGGAGGGAGAATCTCTTGTCCGTATCTGGTACCGCATGGAAATCGTTTTAATTCAAACTTAAACACGTTTGTAGGTTGCTCGTTTGAATTCCTCTAGCCGCGCACTTTATTTTTTTCAAAATTTTTCGGTCATTGGGTTAAACACCATGTGTTGAAGGCTAAAAATTATTAATTTATTGAATGAAATCATTTCTAGGATTTATTTGATGTCATTGACAGCCTTGATTTTACTATTTAATGCATATCAACTTTAAAATAAATAATTCTCACATAGGTTTGGGCTCTAACTTAGCTCAAGTAGCCATGCATCTCTGTGCTCAAATCTTGTTGTGCTCCAAGAGCCTTAGGATAATTTTGATACCGAACTCGGAAATAAAATGTTAAAAAAAATAAAGTGTGCGGCCAGAGGGGTTTGAACCAGCAACCTTCAAATGTGTTTGAATTTGAATTAAAACGATTTCCATGCGGGACCAGATATGGATAAGAGATGTACTCTCTCTTTAAGGAGCCTTGGCAGGCACTAGTTTTCCAATTGATCGTCATATGGCAGCAGTGCTACTGAATTTTCGTGAGCCAACTCGCAACTCCCTAGATAGTGTGTCAGACAGAGACTTTGTGCTAGAATATCTTAATATAGCTTCCATATGTGCATCTCATTTGTCAAGATTAGCGGAAGAACTAGTAATGTGGTCAAGCACACAGTTTGGGTTTATAAAATTTCAGATGCCTACTCCACTGGTTCCTCTATAATGCCTCAAAAGAGGAATGCTGATGCTGCTGAGCTAATAAGGGCCAAGACTGGCAGAATTAATGGTAATGAAAAAGATTCTGACTTTTGAAGTCTACTCACATTTAGGTAACCTAGTATGTTTACTGACAGTTCTAAAAGCCCTCCCTCTAAGTTATTCAAAAGACTTACAAGAAGATAAAGAGTGCCTGTTCGACACAGCGGACAATCTTATGCTGATGCTGAAAACAATGACTGGAATGTTTGCAGGCATGTCAATTAACAAGGAGCAAATGAAAGAGGCAGCTGGAGCCGGATTTTCCACAGCTACTGATTGGCAGATTGGCTAGTAAAAAGAGCCGGGCTACCTTTTAGAGAAGCTCATAGCGTTGTGGGCAGAGCTGTAGCCTTAGCAGAGAGTAAAGGCTTGAAAACATTGGATGAGCTAACACTTGAACAGTTGAAAGATATTAATACAAGCATAACTGAGGAAGTTTTCGAAGTAATGAGCGTTCAAAACTCTATCAACAGTCGGATGAGCTTTGGTGGGACTGCCGCTGAGCAAGTTGAAAAGCAAATCGATTACTGGTATAATCGGCTAGAGGGGATTTGCCAAAGACGAGATTTGCCAAAACGAAATTTGGCAAAACGATTTTTGCCAAAACGAGATTTGCCAAAATGAGACTGGCCAAAACGAGATTTGGCAAAGTGGGTACCTCCTGGTCAGGTGGATATCCACCTCATTGGCCTGAAAAATTTGGCAAATCTCGTTTTTGGCAAATCTCCCCTAGCCGTCTAATCCTTTAAAGAATTCTAAAGCCTAACAATTTTTTTAGTGTGAAATTGAATATAAATAAAAGTGTTTTATCTGATTTTTTTATAGCATTTACAAATATACAACCACACAAAATCTATTAATACGTTTACCGTATTTTCTCAAATAACTACCCTAATATTTACCCACTCTCCAATCATTTTTGACTATGATTTTAGAGTTAAGGCTATTTTTATGTACAATTTTAATATTTTTAGTGGCTAAAAAGTATTAACTTCATGGATAGTTGATAAAGAAATCCGATGTATTATATAAACCTTTTAGAATATTTCCTTATGAGAGCCTAATCTTTGGGTTTTTCTGATCACAAAACAAAAAAAAACCAAATTAAGAAGTTCCTAAAATTAGGAGACTGTTTTATCAAGATTTTGCTGCGACAAAATTTAAATGAAAATAAAAATTCTAAAAGCGAAATGAGGTTAAAGTATCATAATACAACTTTTTGTTAAAAAAAACAAAAAAAAGGCTTTGCTGATTTCACATTTGTAAGTAGTTACTTATTTTGGTTATTAGTAACTACTATTTTTCACACTATGGCTGATCTCGCCTTAGCAGTCTGTATTGCAGATCTACCGTCTGCAGCATAGCTTGTATGTGACCTTGGCCGTTTACCTACAAAAGTAGCACTTATAAAATTATTTTCAATCCTTTTTGACCAACCCTAAAAGATTGTGCTCTCCTGGAATGGAAGTAATGCGACGACCATTACAAGATTTCATACCAACCACTTCATCGGCAGTAGTGTAGATTGTGTATATGTTAGTAGCCTCGTAGCCTGATCTAGGGCTGATAATAATTAAACTGTTTAGTAGCTAAAAACTACTACCGAGAGTTGACGTCATTCAGGAAAAGAGAGTTGCAAACGATCCCATTCACGACATTGCATGACTCAATCGGTAGAGCACACAAAAACTCTGCACCGAAGTTAGCTCCAACTACGCCAATAAAGGTTTGGATAAGGTTGGTGATATTTGGACCTAATTGTTCACCAGTGTCCACACAAGCTCCACCCATAATCGCCTATTTTTTAAACTATTTAGTTCACGATAATTTTTGAAAGTTTTGAACGATAAGCCCGTTTAAATAATGTTTAGGCCGTATTTGGCCACGAAAGACCATCAAACTTTACATGCACAGCACCCACCCTGATTATGTCAAAAAAATCGAATTTTTTTGTTTGAATTCAAAATTTGAATGTCAATAGAAATCCATGACTCATAATGAAAAGTTGTAGAGCAATAAGAATCGATTAAAAGAGCGGAAAAAGCTATTTAGCAGTGTTGTTCCGGCGCCGGCGCTGCCCGGGAAAAAACAGCGCCGGGCCGGCGCTCGGCGCCGGCGCTGGAGCCAATGAAAAATTTCGGTCGGTGCCGGCGCTAAAAATTTTCGTCCCAGCGCTGGCCCGGCGCCGTTTTCTGAACGGCTGTGGCTCCGGCGCTGTTTTCAAATTGATCGAAATTTCTTAATTTCAAGCTAAATTATCTGAATTTTTGTGCTGCAATATCTTTTTTTCTTCTGATTTTTTTATTTCTTTTATTTTTTTCCTCTTTTTCCTTGTTTTTTCTTCGACGGGCAATTTCCTTGATCTTGAAGTTTCTCACTATTTTTAAAACATAACCAGGGCATCATATGCTCTTTTTAAAAAAGTAATTTACATAACTTTTTTTTCACAAAACTAATATGGATTACCTTATTCTTTCAATGAACTATCCACTCTCTTATAACTCCACCTCATATAGACTTCTTTCTCAGCATAGGGAAAACACAGCATGTTTCAAGAAATCCTTCAAGAAATGGCTATAACTTTTTTTCTAGATCGAATTTCGAAATTCTGTTTTTGCTAATCGTTTTCTCTTGACGGGCGATTCGGCTAAATGTATAATGCTAAAAATACGATTTTCACTTGTTCCTCCCTGTGTTTCTGGTCCCGGTCTGTGGTTGGTCGCCAGATGGCTAAAACCCGAGAACCGCAGGGGGATCAAGCAAAAATCTTATTTTTGACACTATACAATTAGCCAAATTGCCTGTCAAGAGAAAAGGATTAGCGAAAATAGAATTTCAAAATTCGATCTATAAAAAAAACTTGTAGCCAGTTAAAATCCTGCAGATTTCTTAAAACACCCTGTATTTCAATATTCAGTCAGCATGGGAATTAATAGAAGGAATTAAAACGATATGCTGCTAATCAATAAAGATAACAAAACATTATTAATACTCTGTGAATAAATAAAATTTACAGCAAAAACAAAATTATAAACCGGCGTCGGCGCTGCCATGAGCGTCGGCGTTGGCGCCTTTTTTCAGAAGAGGTCGGCGCCGACGCCGATCTCGGCGCTGGAACAACACTGCTATTTAGGTGTGAAAAAGTGGCCTCGGTAGCGCAGTGCGTAAGCGTTTGTGTTTTTTGGCTCAAAATGTGTGCAAGTTTAATCCACGTGGTGGCACGCTATTTAATTTGGCTTGTTTGGTCAGTTTTAGAGGTAATTGGAGTTTTTTGATGCCAGATTCGGAATCAACGACCCAAATTATCCCTAGAATTAGTCAAATACCGTCTTTTCTCTATGAAACCCCCACTCTTTAATAAACCCCCATTGTCTAATAATCCCCCACCCTACCGACCTCGTATCTCAGCCTAGAGCAAACATTTCACAAATATGTTTTTTGGGTTTTTTTTATTAGCACGAGCTCTCCTGATTCCACTTTTCAGATGTTGGTCGACTGCCCAAAGATCTCAAAATCGACCTCAAATTTTTCTGATTTTTCAGGGGTTGAAAATAATCCCCATGGGGATTAATAGAGAATATGCGGTGAGCCCAAAAAAGTAAAGTGCACGCATCCTGATAAATGACTATATAATACAAACGCTCACGCACTGCGCCACCGAAGCCACTTTTTCAAACCTAAATGGTTTTTCCCCCTCCTTCAACTCGTCAGAACTGGCAATGCCAAGGTTTGTCTAGTCTATGGTTAAAATTTTTGAAATTATTTTTAAAAAGAAATGAATGACTACATCAGACATGACTGTAGGCAGTATTTTTCGACCGCAAAATTTCTTTTGTGTATCGATCAATTTAATCCAATATTAAAATGAGGCGAAAACATGCTGTGTTAATGAAGAACGAACTTTCAGAGATCAGTGTGAAGGATTAATTATTACAAATCATTCTTAAAACAATAGTCACCTTTCTAGAAATAGGAGATCCCATAGAGTAGCCAATAACATCTACAGCGGAATTAGTAAATTCATGCACAGATCGAATCAACAATCTAACCTAAAACTGCATTACCGAAAAGATCAGTAAGACACAAAAACTCTTGCCTGTTTCACATGCTGACAGGTCATTTTGTCAGTAAGTAGTGGTTGCAAAGCTGGTCGGTAGCTAGTGGCATACAACTCCTCATCTGCATATCCATTTTGAAGAAAATAGTCTCTATTAGGCAGGAAAGTGGCTGCACTAGTGTCTAAGCCATGCACGAAAATCACTGGACGTAGTCTGAAATCAAAATTAATGAAAACGTGTCTAACCCTTATTAACACCGTGTCTGCTCTCCAGCTATGTGCATCCCACCACCAAACTTCCTGTTGGCAAGAGATCATCACGAGCCAGTTCCCGCTCAGCTGTGTATCCATATTTAGAGACAATAAACCTGCGGAAACTGTCCGAAAACTAGAATGACAACACTTAACTTGTAGAAAATAAAATACAGCTATATAAAAAAGTGAAGTTCTACTCGAATTAATCATAGATCTAAAAATTAATTATTTAAGTTAATATATTTAGTAGTACATGAGGGTCAACACTCTTGTACATCTTCTTTTGGATAGAAATCTCTGTTTTTATGCAAAAAGTAACAAAGAAATGGCGCAGTTATGATCCTCTTACTAGTATTTTGCTAGCCTGCGAACAATATGCTTCTTTTTGATACTCACTTTTGTTGGAGTGCAAACATGAAAAGGAAAGCTTTTTTGGAAGATCAAAGATGACAATAACAACAATTAATGTATAACTTTATTGTACAAACAACAAGTTTTAATGTATGACGATTTGAAATCAAAATTTAGAAAAAACAAAAAATGGCATGTAAAATAAAAACCGCACCATTTTCAACAATTTTTGCAGCTTTATCCACTAGGTCACAAAGTCAATTATCGTTTGGTGTTATTTATGATGGACCGTGTTTACTCTATCAACTTTCCACCTCTCGTTTCTTTGACTAGGATTTCAGAGTTAGGGACATTTTTGATTATCACGCTTGAAAATTAACTTCCATGGGGAGGGAATACGGTATATCTCTATATAGTATTTGAACTATGTTTGTCCGTCAGTTACATTTTTATTAATCAGCTATTTTCTCAGTTTTTTTCATACGAAAAGTCGAAAATAACTCAACGTTACGCTGTGAAGAAAATTATTGTTAGATTTTGAGCTATTAGACGGATTAAATTAGCGCTTTCTCTGAGACGAGTATCAAATTTATATTTATAAACCTCAAAATTCATAGGTTTTTCATTTAATAATTACACTTTTTGGCACATTCTTAATTTTTTTCCAATTTTTTCGTATCAAGTCGGGATAAACTCAACGTTAATCGAAATTAATTTTTGAATTCTGAAAGCGAAATCTCGAAAGCTTTACGCTACAAACCCCAAATCTTTACGCTTTGCAATTTTGAGCAAGACTGAGATTTTCAGGATTTGAACGAACCCCACATTGCGAGAACGCTGCAGCAATTCCCAAGATCGCTGAGCATGAGTTGGATATTTGCCCGATCCACCTTATTTACCAACTGACGCAAAAACTGACTGCTATTTAAACCGTTCTCTCAAAAATTGGCCAGTGGATAAGGTTTTCGAGAACTTAGATCAGTTTTTCGAACACCGTCAGGAGATGAAAGATATCGATTTTTGAGCTGCGTCTTGTAAGGTGCATTTCGAGGTATTTGTTGAATCTGATTATTTTTTGATGAATGATTTAATGAATGAAAAACTTGCAAAAACTCGATTTAACAAAAATTAACAAAAATAAATTTCAATAGCTTAAGAAAAGGAAAATAGATTTAACGAAAACTCCATTTAACGAAACTTTTTGGCCGCTCCCTTCAAGGGTAAATCGAGTTTTAACTGTACTGTATAGCAATTGCCTTATTATGTATTTTGTGTTGTGTTCATTTATTTTTTCTTTCAGGCTAATCATGGAAATATAAATGTTATGATGTTGAACTTCTGCTGAAATTTCAAATAAAACTTTAAAACTCTGTCAAAAACTCTCATTAACGCTCAGCTTATGTCTTTATTGGAAATGCCACGATCACTCTCATTAACAATCACTTTCTAATAACGACTACCTGAGGCCGGTTCCTAGGGTAATCGCCATTGAAAATTTCGACTGTAATTATGCTAGAGAAGGGTTTTTTCTGTATGTTACCGTATTTTCTCTAATATACCCACACTCTCTATAGTACCCACACTCTCTAATAAACCACACCCCAGAGGGAGGTTGAAAAATAAACCCACACTCTCCAATTAACCCACACCTCTGGAGGGTCATTTTATCCGAATTGCCACAAAAAACAGCGTTTGAATTTTTATTGATTTTTCTTTCTTTTTCAAGCTATGGACCAAATTATGCAGAACTACGGAAGCGATCTGTCCGGTAGCGAAGATGAGCAGCCAGTCAAGTCCAGAAAGCGCAAGGCCTACACAACAGAATGGAAGCTGCAAGTGGTCAAGCATGCCAAGCAAGTCTCGAAGAAAGCAGCCAGCAAAAAGTTCACCATTGATCGCTCGTCAGTCATTGAGTGGGTCAAGAAGGAGAACCAGCTGAAACAACTCAAGTTAGATTTCCTTCCAGCTTTTCTGTTTCATATATTTTTTTTCACTTCTAGGAATCCGCAACGGATGACAAGAACAAGAAGAAACATCCTGGTGGTGGTCGCCCGCTCAAGTTCAAAGATTTCGACACGCAATTGGCAGCTTGGGTCAGGGGACGCCGTTCAAAGAAGCTCAAGATCAGTCGCCGAACCATCCAAATGAAAGCACAACAAATGGTCAGCGCAGAAGAAGACGTTGTTGATATTGTCGTTGTTGAACGTTGTCGCGCCTTCGGCGCGACAACGTTCAACAATAAACCCACACTCTCTATTATACCCACACTCTCTAATAAACCCATCCTTTAGAGGGAGGTTGGAAAATAAACCCACATGTGGTTTAATTAGAGAAAATACGGTATATATGCAACTATAGCACATAAGTAATTTAAATCCAGTGGATTACCCCTAAATTTCCACTGAATCCCTCTGAACTGTCAGTGGTAGGTCCATGGACGGTAAGTGGTAGATTGTCCTCGCTCAGCTAACTTTTGTTTTTCGTTTTCTTGCTTGTCAAAACTATCATAATTTATTTTAGCGCCCAACACTGATTCTTAACATACTTTTAAAAGATATTTATTAGCGGTTGAACAAATTGAGTTTATCTCCCACCCAAAGTCTCCAACAACCATGATAATTTACTAATCATTTCAATTTCAATTATATGCAGCTATTTAAACATGAAATCACAAATTCTGTTTTCTTTTGAAATTTTTTAATATTTGCAAAATATTAATGGTTGGTTTTCTTGCAAAATAATTTTATTCTGATGGTTCTGCTTCTGGACATTCAAAGAATAAATTCTGAATATTATTGCTACAATCCCAACTTCAAAGGCATGATTCTCCAAGGTGTGTTCCACCTACACTTGCTTGGTTTGCCACAATTAAGTAAGCCAACTAATCAATTTAATTTTAAATGTTGAGCTCAATAAACTTTAAGACTTTGCTGTGGCCAAGACATAGTAACAGACCAAACGCAGTTAAAATCTACGATCAGAATCCAGAAGATAATATGCAAATAGAAATTCAGCTGCCCAGCAACTGCAAGCCAGGCTATTTCTCAGTCAATTTGAACCGGCGATTTTGTCCTTATCGAATGATGGAAGTCAAAAGTTTGCAAGCTTGTTGTCAGGGCGGTGAGCCAAGGTTTCAGCTGGAAGATATGCAAAGAATGGCTATTTTGAACAAAGACCAACTAGCTATAGAACTTAATGGACTAAGTTAGCAGAGTATTTTATTATTCTCATTACTTTATGTACATTACTTTTAATAACAACTTTAATATTTTGACTTTTTATAATGGTATTTACAAATATTGTTTTGGTAATTTATTTTCTGATAGTGCATTGTTCTATAAATATTTGGTAATCATGTCCTTTCTTTGTACGAATTTTCTAGCTCCTAAAATAATAAGTTACTGATTTTAAAAACCTTATTTACCACTTACACTTAAACCTGCCAATATATTCATTAGCTCAATTAATCTCAAGCCAGCATTGTGTGTTCCATAGTTTTCGCAAAGGTTATTGTGAAATTCTGAGTAGAATAGTTTCTTTTGTTGTTTTAAGAATGATATAAGGGGTTGAAGGTGAATTGTTTGAGCTTCTTTGCTAGCTCTCATCTTTGTCATTACTCTATCAACTAAATGCAATTGTTTAACACGAGAAAGGCGGGTGGTGACTTTTGTTGCTTCTGGCGCAGAAATTCACGCTGAACACGATGGTGCAATTAGTTTTTAAAATTATAAATTAAAGTGAGGACATCCAGGCAATTTAAAATTTCCAAAAACGGGACATTCCTGATCATCGAATTTTTAACTTCTTTTAGGTGTTTCTCACTTTGATGTATCCACTAGCTATGCAAATGATGTCTTAAAATGAAGGAAATACATCAGGCTATCTAAGAAACACAAACATTTTAAGCATGGATGAAAAAAATAACCCTAACCAACCATTTTTCTGCCAAAAGACGTATTTACCAAAACAACGTTTAAATCACCAAAAGGCTCGTCACTTTTTGCACAGGTTATTTCACGGTATTATCTTTTGCAGATTCTTGTAGCGCAACTTGAGAGCTTTCGAATGAGCACAAACACTTCCATGTTCATTAAGAAAAAATGCTGAAAAATCGATTTTTCCGAATAAAAAAACTTTATGCATGTACGAATCTTTGAACAGACGCGCCTTTAACTTTTACCAGAGAAACTATTTGGCTAATGGAAATTATTGCAATCTGTAAAAGGTTCACTTTTTAATAGAACACTGTGTACAAATAACTGGATGACTTTGCACCTGATGCTGCACACATACTTTTGCAGAACAAATATGACAAGATATGACTGGCGTACTTTTCTGGCAGATTTCGCACCTCCCTTTTATCGGCGTTGCTGGATGGGCACGTGTGATGCGACTTGCCGGCTGGATGATTTCTTTAGGCTTCTTGTGTTCTGGAAACCCGAATCTTTGCAATCGTAGCAGAAACCTTTCATAACTGAATGGTTTGCGCATGTCTTTCTACCACATCTCTAAAAAATTATATTTTATCAGAACACAAATTACAAAATAATTAAATCAGTAAACCTCGCAGATTAAATAACATCGTGATTGACACTATGTTTTCCTAATTGACACTTGTAATTTTCAGATTTTGCTTCCCCATTGCTTTTTGCTGCAATTTCTGTTTCATTTCGTATATTTTTTTGGTTTCATTGCACGGGGCTTGATTCTTTGAAAGAAATACTATTTCATCATCTTCGTAGTCCGAGTCAAGATCTTCGCGCAAATATTCGACATCACTTATATCAGAATCACTGGCTCTGTTGAACTCGACATCAAAAACACCTGACATCTGAAAATTGAGCATTTATGACTTTTATATGATTCAGTATTGACTGAATTGTGTATCTTTTAATATATTTTTTAGCCGAGAATGATGAAAATTGCCAAAATTATGAAACCTCGCCATCCGCGAATCTTATCAAAAATCCATGAATCTTATCAGTGTATATTTTGTATCTTTATATTGTTTTTGACCAAACCTTATGTGTTTATATTTATTCTGTATTGCCCATCACTATGCTAGGGATTGCAATAATTTCCATTAGCCAAATAGTTTCTCTGGTAAAAGTTAAAGGCGCGTCTGTTCAAAGATTCGTACATGCACAAAGTTTTTTATTCGGAAAAATCGATTTTTCAGCATTTTTTCTTAATGAACATGGAAGTGTTTGTGCTCATTCAAAAGCTCTCAAGTTGCGCTACAAGAATCTGCAAAAGATAATACCGTGAAATAACCTGTGCAAAAAGTGACGAGCCTTTTGGTGATTTAAACGTTGTTTTGGTAAATACGTCTTTTGGCAGAAAAATGGTTGGTTAGGGTTATTTTTTTCATCCATGCTTAAAATGTTTGTGTTTCTTAGATAGCCTGATGTATTTCCTTCATTTTAAGACATCATTTGCATAACTAGTGGATACATCAAAGTGAGAAACACCTAAAAGAAGTTAAAAATTCGATGATCAGGAATGTCCCGTTTTTGGAAATTTTAAATTGCCTGGATGTCCTCACTTTAATTTATAATTTCAAAAACTAATTGCACCATCGTGTTCAGCGTGAATTTCTGCACCAGAAGCAACAAAAGTCACCACCCGCCTTTCTCGTGTTAATGAAAAACCATTTTTACACCGTATTTGTTCCAGTCCTTAGCCATGGCGTATGATTTTTCAACCCTTCACACCTTCCACTCCACCGCCTCCCCACTCGAGGCTGACGTGTGATACAGGCGCCCACCAAATTTTTATTAAGGAGCATTTCGAATTTCTGTTGTAGTCTATTCGAACTTTTTTTGGGTAGATTATTTCATGTTTTTATTTCCATTTATTTTTTTTCTAACTTTTTTTAATTTTTTGAAAGTACGCCATGACCATTGCTAAAAAAAGCTTTAACGTAATTTTTCTTTGAAAAACGGTGATTTTAGGTGCTATAGGGAGTATACGACACTAGCTTTTTGGAAAAGGGGTAGGGAGTATACGGGGGTATACAGCAACGGTATTTAAAATTTAAAAATTTGCAGTCAAGATCGAGAAGCCAAAAAACTATAATTGCTAAAAAAATTTAAAAATGAGCGTTTTAAGCCCTTTTTGAGTTCACCTACTTTGATTCCACAGAAGTATGATTCCTAAAATGGCAGCTTCTAGCTCTCTGACTTTCAGAGTATGCATTTGATCTGCTGATTCCTTTAAGGAGCAGCATATTGGACTATAGTTTCTGAAAGAACAAAGTATTTAATTTAGCATAAAGCATAATTCCAAGCTTTTCGCAATAAGTTTTTGAGCAATACATAGAAAAATTAAAGTCAGATTTCGAAATTTTTAAGATTTTAAGATTTAAGATTTTAAGGGGTTTAACTATTATTTTATGGTAGATGTGTCAGAAAACTCTGTTTGTTAGTGTGTATTTTCTTTTTTGTTCTCTTTTTAGCCTTCAAATGTGACGTTGGCCTCAAAGGCTCATTTCAAATCAGAACTTTAAAGGCTGAAATGTTTGTTGTCTGCGGACTTTAAAATTTGACAATCAGTTGGTCTAATTTCTCAATGTTTGACTCTTAATGAGTGTAAAAGATATTTACTAATGAGTACAAATTATTGCAAAAAAATAACTTACAAAGTCTTTTCTTCTATTTCTTTTGGAGTTGCATTATCGTCGAAAAACAGGTCCAAATTATCCACTATTAACATAGACCCAAAATGTGTCACAAATACATTTTCTTCTTGCTGCTCTAACCCATTTGCACTATTTTGCTTCTTTTTCTGCAAGTAGTCTGATGTTAAAAACAATTTGTGGAGTATAGAATATCTGTCAACCACACAGGCACTAATACATTCAGCCTTTTGATCTTTAGACAAACGGTAACTTGGTTGCAGATTTAGAGAGAGCAAGTAATCTAGATATTCGGTCAGCAGTGAAGCAATTAAACTAAGTGTTCCTGCTTCCATTCTGTCAAATACAGTGTCTGTGATTAGCTGAGGCTGTAATCTAATTGATGGGGCTAAATTTTGGATTTTTATTTTCAAAACTACCTGTATGTCCATTTGGTATACGGTTTCAGGTTTTTCAATAGCAAACAGCGACCTTTGAGTCCGATAAATAGATTGAAACACACTTTGAACCTTGTAAAGAGTAGGATAGCGCTGGCGAAAGACTTCATTGTCAATAGCAGGTAAACCTACAGGCTTAGAATAGCAATCAGCATTGTTTATTGATGGAATATGGCTGGGCAATATTTCATTGAATCAGCTGGGCTACAGGAATTTTGTAATATATCTAGAAAATATATAATGAAAAAATTATGGGCCCTATCCAACAAAGAGGGGGTTTTGCCTTGGTCCCCCTGTTAGTTTTTTTGTCATTTTTCAGGCATGAGCAAGGATAGGCCAGCGTACGTTAGGACGGACTGAAATATATATTAGACTCCTGTTTTAGTCTATCCAAACATACGCTGGCCTACCCTCGCCTAATCCTAAAAACGCGAAAAATTTAACAGGGGAGGGGGACAAGGAGAAACACTGCTTTCTTGGATAAAGCACACAAATATTATTAAAACTGAATAATAAAAAACCTTCTGCTCTCATGCCCAGAGAAAAACATTTTTCAAGGCGGCAAGCACGACACATAATTCGAGAATTTTCTAATTTTTACAATTATTTTTTGAGATTTAGAAAAAGTGCGATTCACCTGTAGTAATCTGGCAGTTACTTTTCCATCTGCATTGATATTGGCGTTTGTTTAGGATAGCACGCCGAAAGAACACACAGCAAGCTCGACAACAAAACATACCAAACTTGTACATATTTGAAGAAGCTCCACAAACCTTGCATCTTGCTAGCTGATCAAATTTAGAAGTGGTAATTTGCTCAGTAGGTGATGACATATTGAAAGAAACAAGAAGAAAATAAAAGTCTGATATTTTATGATAAAAATCAGTGCACTAACAATGATCAAGTGCAAAAATAGACCAGACTATTGCAGGTATTGAATTAATCAATAAAGAGACACCAGACAGACTACAAAACAAATAAATATATTATAATGCACGTATTCTTTCTGGGCGTAAATAATAAAAATGGCTGCTTACAAATCGGCTACAGTTTTCGTTGCTAAAAACAATTTCTTTCTTTTAATTGTTTTATCAATATTTACTGCAATTACGTCATTCATATTGATGATAAAAATATTAATTGAGTCTATAAATATGTCAACAGCTAATAAAAGTGGGGTTTTGTTGCATTCGCTGGATGTCCGGGAAGTTCATGCAGACATTTGTACGCAAGGTGTTAAAGAAAAAAACTTAATTGGAAAACAGACCAAAAAATTTTAAGAGAATGCAAAAAATCTGATTTAAGTCAGTTTTATTGAAATCGATTTTGCGTCAAGTCATATTTTCAAAACGGTTTTTAAGTCTCAATTTCAATCAAATATATTATTTTTAGGTTTAAAAAAACATTAAGTACAAGGACGGGATCGTACTTTTTAAAAGATTTGTACTTTTTTTGGACCCCGGATCTTTTTTATTTTCGAAGTTTTACGTCAAAATCTTTTTTTTTCGCTTCAAAATAGCAAAAAGCACTGGATAAAATGGCAGTTTTAAACGAAAAATGACCAAGTTGTACTTCTTTGACCAAATGTACATTTTTCCAAAAATTTTCATTCCCATCCCTGATTAAGTGGACAATGGTCGTCACCAGCAATGAAAATTTCACACATTTGATTGCCTCTACGACACTTACTACGAAAATGTTCAACATTAATTTTTCAAACTCGTAAAATGAAGTTACTTAGGCTTCAATAAATAGAATTACAAGTTACTTGGCAGTGTCGTGGTAAAGCAGCAACAAAATTCCAATGCCGACTCTGTCTTTTTAATGATTTTCTTTCACTTAAAAAATAATCCTGAATGTTTTCGCAATAAAAAAATTTCCGACCGCATTCAAGCGTGCAAAATTCTCGATGCCGGTGACGGCTATGGTTCTTAAGAATTACAGTGAAATCTCGACAATACACCAGGAGAATAATTTGTGTACCGGCGGCTATTTAATGTGAATTTTTTAGTATAATCGCCGCTATTGGAAAACTTTTTTAGCCATTTTCTATAATTTGCGAGGTACTTGTTCGCAGCCGCCACTTTAATTTAGTTTTCTAAGTATGATAAGCTAAGTGCTAAGTATGCTTTAAAGTGCGTTTTATCAAAGAGAACGTTATAGAGGTTTAGCGTCCTGCAGCAGAACTTGGAGCTGATGTTTGATGTATTGTAAGCTCACGAGCAGCAGTATGGATATCAATAGTACCACTTTGCCGTTCAAGGATCGTTTTATTTGCGACATCTTGTAGAGCATGAGTTTTCGCACGGAAATATACACTTGTGACAGTCGGTCATGTAGGTGTTAAAGTAACTTTTTTAAATCTGAGTGACTTCCGATAGATTCCGCTTTAATTTTAAATTTATTTCGTCTTTTGAGTATAATATTTCTGATAAAGTTATTATACGAATAAATTCTTTGTCTATCACAAAAAAGCTCAATTTTTTAATGGCACCCTGTTATTTAACAAGTGTTCACATGGCCAGTTACCTGGCTAGAAGAAAACACCAACAACAATCAGAGGAAGAAGAAAAGCTGATCTTTTTTCTTATCGATTTTGTTTTCCGTAGCTTTTTTGAAAGTTTATGTTTTATTTCAAGTTTAAACAAATATGAAATCATTTTTTTATAAATGGAGGGCCCATTGCTGTTAATTTTTGAAGTGTTTCGGTAATGTTGATATTTAGTCGACTCAAGATTAATTTTTCTTGAAAAAATTGACAGCAGTGCTGGGTTTTAGTCAGCATTTCTCCTTTAATCAGAATGATTATTTTAAAAAGCATTTTGAAACAGCGTCCTGGACACAGGTGCATGTTAAGTCGATCGACAATCATAGCGTAAATAAGTGTCGAATTAGTGTATGCTTAGCACGCCCAGGCCCGACTGTAAGACCAAGATCTTCTAGTGCATAATTTAACTAGAATTCAAATCCAAAATAGTTCCTCAAGAAAAAGACGGCTTGGTTTCAGTTTCCAATTCCGCAATGACGTCAAATGTGGCTTGAGTACACAAATGTGGCTTGAGTACACCCCTTTTCAATAATGCTTCAAGATTAGAATTTTTTCGTTAAATTATGCATTAGAAGCTGCGATCTTACGATCAGCGCTTACTTTGTTATCTACAGGGTATTCACTAAAAACTGAACCATTTTTCAACTTTGTATGAATTCCAGCCTTTTTCATTTCTTTTTAAGTTTCAACCAGGCCTGTCATCTCAAAATTTAAAAAAGGACATCCAGGCAAAAAAAAGACGTTTTGACCATTTTTGAAGGAAAAAGTGCATTTTGTCTAGTGCTTATTGCCATTTTGAAGCAAAAAAAAAAAAGATTTGACTAAAATTTCAAAAATAAAAAAGATTTGGGGTCCCAAAAAAACGAATCTTTTTAAAAAGGACATATGGCGGCCCAGGTTTCAACCGATTTGTTATTCATAAATGGTCGGGTCGATATGTTTTCTCTGTTAATTTGATATTTTTCAATAATAACTAGGGACCCGATTTATATGTTTCTGCATATTTTTTGCGGATATGCTTTGGACTGAATACACCTTAAAAACGCTTTCTAGCTTAGTTTTGAGCGTTGTTATGGTGTTTTTACAACATATTTTGGCATATTTCGCCTTTTTAAAGCATATTTGCATATTCACTCCATATTCTGATTTTTCGAGGCATATTCTGGTCATATTTTGACTATTTTTGCGTAAAATTTATGAATATTAGACATCTATGCTAAATCTCTGTTATTTGCTTTTTTAAGGTAGCCTTTTTAGCTGAATCACCTTGATACCCATAAGCCAAAATTTATTTTGGGTCAAACTTTTTTTAGAAAAACAGTAATCTTCGTCTGAAAAACACATTTTACAGGTTTCAACAAAACAAAGTTTGTTCGGCGTTACAGCTTTAACTAAACACTTTCAAGTAACCTGTCGAAATAATATAATTTTTGTCTTCATTTAATAAATGCAGTGTGAGACTATTTTTTCTCCCGTTTCAGTGATTCAAATGGCAAAAATGACAAAACCTCGATTCTTTTTCAAAGTAATCATTTTTACTTGCAAGCCACTTTAACAGCCAATTTTTTATATAAACTGTTAAACTAATGGTTTTCTACTATAAAAATACATTTAAAAAACGGATCGAAATTTCAATTATTTCTTAGGATGAGGTATGTATTGTTTGTAAAATCCCAAAAAGATTTTTTTGATAATAAAGGCTGAAAAAGTGTTTTTATCTGTAATAACAGCCTAATTCAGCATATAGAATTTTTTTACGCGTAAATTTGTAAGGCATATTCTGTCAATTTTTCAGCATATTTCGCGATTTTCAGGGTATATTTCGCTGCTTTTAGGGTACAGTCAACTCCCGATTTAGTGTACGCCCTGGGGACCGGCTCCAGGTGTACACTAAATCGAGGGTTCATTCTAGTCATTTTAATTAACCGCCGGCCAAAATAATTTAATCTAGGTGTATACTAAACCGAGTTGTACACTAAATCCGGTGCACACTAAAACGGGAGCTGACTGTATATTCTATGCGCATTTTTTCTCGTTTTTAAAAGCATATAAATCCGGTCGCTAGTAATAACTTATTGAATTTTTGGCTGAAACCTCAAAAAAAAATTTTTTGGTGTTTCACCGGTCTGTGGAAGCCTTTGACAAAAATTATACAATGCTTTAGTTTTTTTGAACACCCTCTATATCACAATTGTCAAATAAATATTCCGAAAATGAAAAAATATATTTAGGTGGTTATCTCAAGACTCAATGAGCAGTCCTTATGGCTTAAGACGGTATAGTTCGGTGTCATCACTCCAGCCGTACTCCGTGAGACTTTATCGATCCTCTTCATTAAGCTTGGTAAGGCTGTGTGTTTTAGAAGGCCAGGGTGGTGTGCAAGCCTAGCCTGAGGCTTTTTAAGAGTAAAAGAGAGCTGCCACCTCCCCAACAAGGAAGATATTACACCCCATCACTCAACAAAAGATTATTTCTTGCTAAACTGTACAACCCATTTAAGATTCCAAGGAACTATTCTGCCTGTGACTTCAACTCCCAGCTACAAAGTAGTGACCGGTACAAGCCTAAATGGTCTTACACTACCCCTTCCTACCGCACCAGCTGGCCATATCGCACTTTTCGCGACCACAATTTGGTAGTTTGTTTTTAATACAAGTTAAATTAATTTTTTTTGCATATTTCAGTATTGCACTAGTTACTACGACAAAGTGTACAATTACTCACCTGTCTATTACCGGAACTTGTTGCATAACAGGCAATTTTATTTGCGTTTAGTAGGGACCTGAATAAAGCCTATTGCAATAGTTTATTTAAAATACGCAAAAATTTTCGTTTTTCTACTAATAATAATAATTTATGCTCAACCTAATTTTATGTGATGAATGCCCTGCCCAAAAGTGAAAAATTTACTCAGTATGAATTTATTTTAATGCCGTTTTAGGGCAACATCATATCATACCTCCGGTGTTACGATATATAAAAACTCATGCGAAAAAAAAATGATTAGTAACAGCAGTACCAGAATTTTTTAATTTTCTTTTCAAAAAAAAATTCGGGACTTGGACATTTTTCGGCCGAAATTATTTGGCGGGTATTTGGCTGTACTTTTTTTCTGTTTTGAGAAAAAAAATTCTGTTAGTATTTTTTGTAGCTAAGATTCAGAGCTTCAAAATGAGCTATTGACAAACAACGTCTGATTGCAAAACTTTGGATAAGAATTCTCAGACTGACACTAAAAAAGGGAGTTGGACATTTTTCGGCTTAAGTGTCAGACTCAATGTCAAACTGGGCATTTTGATCCACAATTTTGTAATCAGATGTCGATTGAAAATAACTTATTTTGAGGCCCTGAACCTTAGATACAAAGTAGTATTTACAAAAAAAAAATTCTCAATACAGAAAAACACAGCCAAAAAATGATCGCCGAAAAATTTCGTCCGAAAATGTTTTGTCTTTGATTTTGTCATTTTGGGTAGGCCGTATACCGTATTTTCTCTATTAATCACTCCCTCTCTAATAATTACCCCTCATAGGCACCCTGTATCTTAGCTCAAAAAAATTATTTTGCAAATCTGTTTTTTGCCTTTTCTTCATCACCACGAATTTAGATGATTCCACTTTTTAGATTTCGGTTGAGCACCCAAAAGTCTCAAAATCAAAATATTTTTTTTCTCGATTTTTCAGAGGTTGAAAATAATTACCCCTGGGTAATTAATAGAAGAAATACGGTATCAGAGAAGTTACTTTGGTTGATTAACACTCCGAGCCTCATGCGTGACTTTTGCCATTTCTGAAGCAGAATTTCATGGAGAACACGATGGCTTTTTCAGATTTTCTTTTCAAATCTAAAAAGCGGTTCAAATCGACCTTTGAAACATGTGACCCATATGCCGGGCTCTACAAACTTAGATCAGGCTATAACTTTTTTACAGATATGATTTTAATGTGTTTCAAAAACTATAAATGCTTCTAATTAGCTTTTCTATCTTTCTGTAGATTAATAATTATCACTTAGACCAAAAATAAAATTAAATTCATCAAAGATCCCTAAAATGTGAGTTTTGAAAATCGCAGTTATTTCACAAAAATGCCTATAACTTTCACTGTATCGATTTTTTTGAAGCATACTTCACGGCATCTGAAAAATCACATTCTGCGCTAGAAAATGACGTGTTACGTTATTATACGTGCCTCCCAGCCCGACTCACAATACAGTGTTATAAGTCCGTCTGAGGAATATAAGGATTTTAAGGATTATGTTTTAGATAGCATATTCGTATGCACTGCACACCCTGTAAAGACAATAAAACATTCTGTGTTTTTTAAAGTATTAAGAATAGTTTTGCACTATTTTCTGTCCTATTTGTTCGAAAAAAAATTTCAAAAGGCGCGCATTTAAATTTTTGGTCAAAAATTTTAGTGATATTTTGTATTTTCGTTCATATCTTCGAGTTGGTTCATGACGAAATCATATTCTATAGTTTATTTTGTAGCTGAACGAACAATCTTTTTTATGAATATCAGGTTAAGTATTCAGGTTAAGTAAAACTGCATTGCACCTAATGACGATTCACAATCGTCACTACAAGAAATTCTGAATCTCATCCCAAGTGTTTCACTATATAATTTAACTATTATACCAAAAAGTTTATCTAAATACCTATAATGCACCGGACGAATCCTCGAAATGTGGCGCGTCGAATAAGGTATTGTTTTCTCCTAGTTCAATAAACTTTTGATGCACTAGACCCCGGAGAATGTTAAGTGGACTAATTGGGTTAGTGTTCAGAAATTCATGCATACCATTATACTCATTTGAAAATTATTCATAAGAAAGCATAGATTACATCAGAACACACAACCTTAGAACCAGTTTCTCATGTAGAATCTGAATCCATAATCAGATCTTTGAAAAATCACAGAAAAACAGATAATTATAGAAGTTTATCCCAAAAAATGTATATTTCAAAAATGTAAAGTAGTTTTGAAATGCTTTTTTGGTCTCGAAATTCAGAATGTATGAGAAGAAACTGATATTCATAAAAAAGATTGTTCGTTCAGCTACAAAATAAACTATAGAATATGATTTCGTCATGAACCAACTCGAAGATATGAACGAAAATACAAAATATCACTAAAATTTTTGACCAAAAATTTAAATGCGCGCCTTTTGAAATTTTTTTTCGAACAAATAGGACAGAAAATAGTGCAAAACTATTCTTAATACTTTAAAAAACACGGAATGTTTTATTGTCTTTACAGGGTGTGCAGTGCTTACAAATATGCTATCTAAAACATAATCCTTAAAATCCTTATATTCCTCAGACGGACTTATAACACTGTATTGTGAGTCGGGCTGGGAGGCACGTATAATAACGTAACACGTCATTTTCTAGCGCGGAATGTGATTTTTCAGATGCCGTGAAGTATGCTTCAAAAAAATCGATACAGTGAAAGTTATAGGCATTTTTGTGAAATAACTGCGATTTTCAAAACTCACATTTTAGGGATCTTCGATGAATTTAATTTTTATTTTTGGTCTAAGTGATAATTATTAATCTACAGAAAGATAGAAAAGCTAATAAGAAGCATTTATAGTTTTTGAAACACATTAAAATCATATCTGTAAAAAAAGTTATAGCCTGATCTAAGTTTGTAGAGCCCGGCATATGGGTCACATGTTTCAAAGGTCGATTTGAACCGCTTTTTAGATTTGAAAAGAAAATCTGAAAAAGCCATCGTGTTCTCCATAAAATTCTGCTTCAGAAATGGCAAAAGTCACGCATGAGGCTCGGAGTGTTAAATGAAAAGTTCAGCTATCAACCAAAAGGACAATGGTACGATCGTTATACCTATCCACATCAGAGCAGCTATGCTAACTACAAATATCCCTTTAACTACTCTGTTCATGCTCCTACAACAGTTCTTACTCTTCTTATCAATACAACCCAACTTACACCACAGCTAGCTCAAGGCTATTAAAAGGTAAAACGTTTTTAGATTTATTTAAACCTTAAATTCAACCATTTACAGGATACTAGAACATATTTTACAAGTAGAAAAGGCTATGTGAAATTTTATCGTGCCGCCAACGTTCAGGCAAACAAAATAAAAATATTTTACCAAGTTCTTTTAGCAAATATAATCACTTTGTAAAAACCGTATTTACTGTATTAACTCACCACCCTCTAATAAGTCCCACCCTACGGACCCCATATCTCAAGATAGAGCAAAAATTTCGAAGACCTGTTTTTCGCGTTTTCTCCATCAGCAAGATCTTTCCTGGTTCCACTTTTCATATTTCGGTTGAGCACCCGAAAATCTCAAAATCGACCTCAAAATTTTCCGATTTTAGAGGTTGAAAAATAACTCCCCGTGGCGACTTCACACAGTAAATACGGTAAAAATTTATTGACGCTTGCTTGTATAGCGGTTCTACAAAAAAACCAAACAATAAAAATGAAACAAGTCAAAATTAGTGATCAAAAATATACAACAATCGGAATAATGATACCCAGCTTCCGCAGCCTTAAAGAAGGGGTGCAAGCTGTAAAAATTTACCCAAGTTTTTTTTGATGATGTTTTAGAGAAGTATTTGCGATCTCCGATAAACTTATGCAGAATTGAAATTTGGATTAGCATCATAAATATCGGAATTTTTAGATTCTTTCAAAAATGCCCTAAAATCGAAATGGAAAAGGAAAAAAACGCTCAAAAAAGGTTGATTATTTTTTTATTATATTTCGACTTTTAGGGCATTTCTTGAATGAATTTATAAATTCTGATATCGATAATTCTTATCCAAATTTTAATTTTGTACAAGTTTGTTCGACATCGAAACTACGAGTTCTCAAAACTACATTTGAAAAACTCAAAATTTGGATTAATCCTTTGTCGATACTATCTCCTTAATAGTTTTTACCTTCTTTTAAGCTCTATAGTGATGCAAATATAAATTTATACTCACATCATTTGATTTCGAATCGAGATGAAATTTTTATCAGACCAAGAGCTCGCCCTGGCTAAAAATTAAATGATGTTAAAAAAAATTCAATCAATTCAACGCATGATACCCTAATTTGCGTATACAGTCTACTCCCGATTAACCGGCACCCCTAGGAGCCAGCCTGGAACGCCAAATTATCGTGAGTGCCAGTGCACCGGAAGTACCATTTCCCCAGTTTATCGATTCATTAGTTTATTCCGCACCGGTTTATCGGCTGCCGGTTAATTGATGGTCAAATTTGTAAACTTTCTTTGCTGGTCAACCAATTTTTGCCAAAGAAGCCGGTTTACTGGGAGTGTCTGTCTATCGGGGTTCCGGTTTATCGAGATTGGACTGTATATCGTTGCACTTTGAAAAAAGGTGTCACCGAAAAGATCACCCTAAGCTATTACAGCCGCAATTAAAAAAACATCCGTATTTGAGGGTCGACAACCCTGGTCAACATGATAAAAGAATAAGCCCATAAAAGATTGATTTATGATATGCTCAAAGGACCATACTTGTTGATGACAATGGGAATTTGGCAAATTCAAATGCGCGCTGGACACTTTTTTTTCCAAAAAAAACTTTTTGAATTATGTGTTGTTGGAATATATTAATGAAAAACAAAAGCATAAGTGACCCATTTAGCTCAATGGTATAGCAGCGTGGGGAGGTTCGATTCCCGTATCTGCTGTATTGTTTTTGATCATTTAATTCTAAATACATCTGAATTATTTAAAAAAATAATTTCGGAATAAAAAAAGTGTCCCGCGCGCATTTGAATTTTCCGAATTCCCATTGTCATCAACAAGTATGGTCCTTTAATATTGACTAGTGCTTGGCGGCCCTACGGGCCGCTCTCGTTTTCGCTGGGGCTTTCAAAAGCAATTTTAAGAGCAATAAAAATTTAACTAAAGACTTTATTTCTCGAAGATTTCGTTCTGATAAATTCTGAGCATAAAAAACGATTTCATGACATTATTGTGTACTTGTCAATATAGTTCGCAATAACATCAAATTTGATGCTGAGCATCAAAATGGCTTGGCGTTTTGTTTTTCAAATGAGCATCAAAATAACATCAAAATAGCATTAAAATTTTTGTTGTTTTTTTTAATGTTTTTCAATGCTGTTTTTTGCTATCAAAGTATTCCCTTTCAAGTAAATTTTAGCATCTCTTTTAGTGATTCAGTTCTTACGATCCTGTTCTAAGAACTTGATGTACTGTAACAGTCTATCACCAGTGTCTTTAGGGTCTATTTCTCGTGGAAAAAGCAATACTTAAGCAATATTCTGGATCTTCGAAGACTCTTCTAATAAAACTTTTTTTAGCTTTTGCTTATCATTATGACTGAAACATTTAACTATTTGTACTAAGTCTGAGGTGTCTACCGAAGTACAGACGGATTTCCACCAAGTGTAAGCGAGTCTTGGCAAGCGATGTGAAATGGTCTAACACAATATGTTTCTAACTACAATTAAAGCTACACCAAGATAGGCAATATAAACAAAAACTAATTTTCGGGTGACTCCAGGCTTCTCAACTCCACCAGTTTCCACAGACATTAATTCATTTCACCAAATCTGATTGCCCTTCCTCATATTTGTCATCTAAAAGTTTTTTCACAATAAATTACAAACAAAAAGGCATGCTTACCTGGTTCTAAATCAAGAATCATATCAAGAGCCTGACGGAAGTGTGGTACCCGCTTACTGAGACCCGTCAAATAACTGAATGCTTGATACTGATAAGCCGGATATATTGAAGAACACGTTTTTAATTCCTTCTTTAGTCACTTCAAGGGACTTTTCAGTCATTTTTTTTTAAATCCTTATGCATTTTGCCTCATATTTTTTCATCCTTTTACAATATTTCTTTAAAGACTACATTTCTTGTAATTTTTTCGTCTTTTTTAGCCTCAGCCAACTTGATCTTGATGCAATTCCAAGATCTAACTCTTGATATTCCAACATAAAGTTGACCGTGATTAACCCATTTCTGCCGAACTGGGTCCCTGGGACCCAAAAATTCAAATTTTTCAAAAAAAAATTTTTTTTTTTGGAAATGTCACACATAGGGGTAAAATTAACGGTTTTTATTATAAAAACATTGTCAAAAATTGATGCGAGTAGTAAATCTTCGAGATATAGCCATTTCAAGGTCTCAGACTCACAGTTTATTTATAAAATACAAAGATTTCATTTCTTAACATGATATTTTTCAAAGCATTTACTATGCAGTCCAACATCACACTTTTTGCACCGTGTGTCTGTTCGGTAGTCGCAAACTGCACATCGAAATCTTGATCCAGATGTAACCTCTGGCCAGTGAGCAAGTTGGTCATATTGTTTTATTTCTGATTTTCGTCCTGGACGCGATGGCGGATTTGCATGTGTGCGCAAATAGGATGTGCAACGTAGCGGCGAAAGTCGAGGTATGGAGTGTTTGGATGTTGTTTTCGCCACAATTGCCAGGCATTGTGGACAGCAGTGTCTACTCCAAAACAAAAGCATGACCCACCACTTCTTGGATCCTATAGAAACCGGTAAGTTGTTGATGTTTTGATCCATTCTGTCGACACCTCCCATGTATCACAGCACATGTCCAACCACTTCAAGTATTTACCATTATTGAGGCAGCTGGAGTGTACCATGATTTATACTTGAATAAAGACAAATGTGATATACAAAAACAAAACATGCTGGAAAAGGAATCACAAAATGATGACTGCAATAAGACCAAATAATGAATCACAGTCTTACCTCTTACCCTCCAATACTCAATTACTCTTAATTTGAACACAACCATGAATCACAGTAAAGTCCAAGCTCTTCAAGTACTACCATCGTTGAAGCACTTGGACTGAACTATGATCCATACTTGAGTAAGAAAATTTCAAAAAATTCATAGACTCCATACAAAAAAATTCAATTCAAAATTGAAAGTTAATCCAAGTACTTGGATAATTCACAAAAAGTGGAGAAAAATATGAGAGTCTGACTGAGTCTCGACAACAAAATCTATTCGAGAGAGCCGATTGCTCATCACACTCAAAAGTAATAATGACAGACGTCGAAACTTTCGATACTCGAGAAAAAATTTACTTTAGTTTTCATGTCGAGACAAAATATTTGAGACATTTAAAATCTCATGCGGACAAACATACAGACAACTCTCTTTAGTATATAGGACTAGCCCCAGGGGGCCGGCGCGCTTCGCGCGCCTTACCTTTGCGTTTGTACAAAAACTGTTTTATACAGATACCGATGCGGACCAATATGTAGTAGGATTTGAAGCTTGCAGTCCCGACTGTGGCCATTTTTGATTTTTAAAGCTACCTTTGCATACCAATTGCAGTAGGGAATGAGGCTTGCAGTCCCAACTGTGGCCATTTTTGATATTTGCAGTTACCTATGCCTACCAATTGCAGTAGGGAATGAGGCTTGTAGTCCCAACTGTGGCTATTTTGATTATTGCAGATACCATTGCATACCAAATGCAGTAGGGAATGAGGCTTGCAGCCCCAACTGTGGCCATTTTGATTATTGCAGATACCATTGCATACCAAATGCAGTAGGGAATGAGGCTTGCAGCCCAACTGTGGCCATTTTGATTTTTGCAGATACCATTGCATACCAAATGCAGTAGGGAATGAGGCTTGCAGCCCCAACTGTGGCCATTTTGATTATTGCAGATACCATTGCATACCAAATGCAGTAGGGAATGAGGCTTGCAGCCCAACTGTGGCCATTTTGATTATTGCAGATACCATTGCATACCAAATGCAGTAGGGAATGAGGCTTGCAGCCCCAACTGTGGCCATTTTGATTATTGCAGATACCATTGCATACCAAATGCAGTAGGGAATGAGGCTTGCAGCCCCAACTGTGGCCATTTTGATTATTGCAGATACCATTGCATACCAAATGCAGTAGGGAATGAGGCTTGCAGCCCCAAACTGTGGCCATTTTGATTATTGCAGATACCATTGCATACCAAATGCAGTAGGGAATGAGGCTTGCAGCCCCAACTGTGGCCATTTTGATTATTGCAGATACCATTGCATACCAAATACAGTAGGGAATGAGGCTTGCAGCCCCAACTGTGGCCATTTTGATTTTTGCAGATGCCATTGCATACCAAATGCAGTAGGGAATGAGGCTTGCAGCCCCAACTGTGGCCATTTTGATTTTTGCAGATGCCATTGCATACCAAATGCAGTAGGGAATGAGGCTTGCAGCCCCAACTGTGGCTATTTTGATTTTTGCAGATGCCATTGCATACCAAATGCAGTAGGGAATGAGGCTTGCAGCCCCAACTGTGGCCATTTCCCCCTTTACTATAGCGCTGGATTCTGTTGTCTGTGCGTCACAATGTAATATAAAAAAAGATTAGGGGTGTTCCGTCGATCGGATCGAAAATCTGTTTGCACCATTCGATTCCTCGTGGTCGATTTACTGTCTGAAAAAATTATCAAAAGTTAGGGTCGACCGTGTCAAAAAAAAAGTTATGGCCACTTGAAAGTTGCCAAAACCCGTAGGGGGACCAAGGCATTTTCGGTGGTTTTTCTGGATTACCTTGGGGACCAAGGCATGCAAAATGGTTCAAATCTTGGTGGTAGCATGCATTATTATTTTGTCTCGAAAAGATTATTTAGTGTATTTATGGTTAGTAGGTGGCCTGGTATTGTATGTAAGTGTCCAGGTAGGGTATGTAAGTGCCCTGGTAGGGTGTGTAGGTGCCCTGGTAGGGTATGTAGTAGTCTGGTAGGGTACGTAAGTGGCCTAATAGGGTAGGTAAGTGGCCTGATAGGGTACCCGAGTGGCCTGGTATGGTACACAGGTGGCTTGGTATGGTACGCAGCTGGCCTGGTATGGTACCCAGCTGGCCTGGTATGGTACGCAGGTGGCCTGGTATCGTACGCAGCTGGCCTGGTATGGTACACAGGTGGCCTGGTATGGTACGCAGCTGGCCTGGTATGGTACCCAGCTGGCCTGGTATGGTACCCAGCTGGCCTTGTAGGGTACGCAGGTGGCCTGGTATCGTACGTAGGTGGCCTGGTAGGGTACCCGAGTGGCCTGGTATGGTACGCAGGTGGCCTGGTATCGTACGCAGCTGCCTTGTAGGGTACGTAGGTGGCCAGGTGGAGTCGGTAGATTCCAGTAGGGTATGTAGGTTGCCTGGCTGGGTATGTAGGTGCCTGGTAGGGTAAGTATGTGGCCTGGCAGGGTATGTAGGTGCCCTGGTAAAGTATGTAAGTGGCCTGGTAGGTATGTAGGTGGCTGAGTGGGTAGGTAAGTGGCCGGATAAGGTCTGTAGGTGGCCTGGTATATGGTAGCAAAGTGGCCGGATAGGGTCTGTAGGTGGTCTGGTAGGTTAAGTAAGTGCCTGATAGGGTACGTAGGTGGCTGATAGGGTATGTAGGTTGACTGGTAGGGTACCTAGGTGGCACCAGCACCGGCCCAGACCACCAAAATGACGCCCTAACCACGTGCGCACACCCGAACCACCGGAATGAGGCCCAAACCACGTGAGCTGACTTGAACCACCAATATGGGAGTCAAACCACGTGGGCACATCTAAACCACTCATATCGGGTCCAAAATACCAATATCGGGCCCAAATGACATGGCACACCCAAACCACCAATATCGGGCCAAACGACATGGGCACACCCAAACCACCAATATCGGGCCCAAACCACCAATACCGGGCCCATATCACAGTACCGGGCCCGAACCACCAATATCGGGCCAAACGACATGGCACACCCAAACCACCAATATGGGCCAAACCACCAATACCGGGCCATACCACAGTACCGGGCCCGAACCACCAATGTCGGCGCAAACCACCAATACCGGCCCAAACCACAGTACCGCAACCGAACCACCAATATCGGGCCTAAACCACCAATACTGGGCCCAATGCACCAATACCAGGACCAAACCACTGATATCGGGCCCAAACCACCAATACTGGGCCCAAACCACCAATACCGGGCCCAAACCACCAATACCGGACCCCAACCACAGGAAGTGTCTCAAACCACGTAGGCTCACCCAAACCACCAATACCGGTCTTAAACCACCAATACCAGGCCTGAACCACGGATATGGGGCCTAAACCACGTGGGCTCACCCAAACAGCCAATATCGGACCCAAACCACCAATACTGGGCCCAATGCACCAATACCAGGACCAAACCACCGATATCGCGCCCAAACCACCAATACTGGCCCAAACCACCAATACTGGGCCCAGTGCACCAATACCGGGCCTAAACCACCAATATCGGCGCAAAACACCAATACCGACCCGAACCACCAATATGGGGCCCAAAGCACCAATACTGGCCCCAAACCACCAATATCGGGCCCGAACCACCAGGAAGAGGCTCAAACTACGTGGGATCACCCAAACCACTAATACCGGGCCCAAACTACCAATATCGGACCCGAACCACCAATATCGGGCCAGAACCACCAATATCGGGCTCAAACCACCAATACCGTGCCCAAACCACCAATATCGGGCCCGAACCACCAATATCATTCCCGAACCACCAATTTCGGGCTCAAACAACCAATATCGGGCCCGAACCACCAATATGGGTTCACCCAAACCACCAATACCGGGCAAAGCAACAATATCGGGAATAAACCACCAGGAAAAGGTTCAAACCACTACCGGGATGGGTCCCGAACCACGTGGGCACACTTAAATCACTAATATCGGCGCCAGACCAACAGGATGGGCTCGAACCACGTGGGCAATCTGGAACCACCAGGATGGGCTGAAACTACGTGGGCACACCCGAACCATCAGGATATGCTTCAAACCACTAAAATGGGGCCGAAAGCACGTGGTACACCTGAACCATCGGGACGAGGCCCGAACCAGCTGAGCGCACTCGAACAACCAGGATGTAACCTAAACCGCGTGGGCTCACTCAAATCAACAATATGGGGCCCGAACCACGTGGGTTCACTTAATAAACCACTAATATCGTGCTCAAACCAACCATATCGGCCCAAACTAAGAATAACGGGCAAAAAACCACCAATATCAGTTTCAAACCATCAATATCGTGTCTAAACCACCAGGAAGAGGCACGAACCACGTGTGCTCACAGAAACTAATATTATGGGAGTCAAATTAATGTAGGAACACCCGGATCACTGATATCGTGCATAAACCACCAATACCAAGCCTTAACCACCAGGACGGGGCCCAAACTACGTAGCTCACCCAAACCACGAATATGCGACCTAAACCACGTGGGCACACTAGAACCACCAGTATGAGGCCCAAACAACGTGTACACACTTGAACCACCAATATCCAGCTCAAACCACCAGGACCACCACCGGGACGATAGGGCACCCACTTGGATACACCCGAAGCACAAGCTGACATAGAACCACGATCGGGTGCCCACTTGGATAAACCCCAACCACCATCGGATACCCGAACCAAAACATCAAACTACCAGCATAGGCTCCAACGCACTTTCAACACCCAACGAACAGCGGCATTTGCCGCTGCGGCGCTTCTAGTTGATTATACTATTGCATACTTCCCATTGCATACTGACTGCAATAGGCAGTGAAGGTTGCAGCTTCAACTGTGGATAGTAAAGATAAATAAATAAGGGACTGACACCTTTAGAGCCAAATGCAAAGGCATATTGCACTGGAAATAGGAGCGCTTCGCGCTCCTTGCTTTATTGTGAATGGTTGACTCCAATCAATTGGATTGATTCAACCAGCTGAACCAATTCAACCAGATGGATCAATACAACTGGACTGATCCATCCAACTGAATTGATTCAACCAGCTGAACCAATTCAACCAGATAGATCAATACAACTGGATCAATACAACTGGACTGATCCAACCAATTGGATTGATTCAACCAGCTGAACCAATTCAACCAGATGGATCAATACAATTGAACTGATCCAACCAATTGGGTTGATTCAACCAGCTGAACCAATCAACCAGATGGATCAATACAACTGGACTGATCCATCCAACTGAATTGATCCAACCGATTGATTCAGCCACAGCTGACACGACCACCCACCACACCACAAAACCTAAGAATGAATGAAAAGACTGACACAATTGCTTATATACCCCAATGACTACGAAATAATTTTTTGGTCTCGAAAGGAAATGATTTTCAAACGCAATTGTGTCCGGACACACAGACAGACAGACGGACACTCGTTTAGTAGTAGGGGGATTTTAGCGCCTTGAATTTCTTATCAGTTCTATTGTATTTTTATTTTCTGAAAAAATACCCTTATTTATTTATAAACTATTTTACAAAACAATAATTAGCAAAAATACAATTAACTAGCAGAACACAGGGTAATCACCGAACAAAATTATATTTTCAAACAGCCTTTTGACTATGATTGCCATGTTCATTTGTCATGACGCGCCTTCATGTTTTCACCCGCCTGCTTAATGTGCTCGCCTGAAAACACGTGTTTTTTAAACATAATTCATTTTTTCAAAGCATAAAATTTAAAAAGATGCTTTCTTAAAAAAAGAAACTAGTGCACAGTCAAAATTTTAAATTTCGTATGAGCATCTAAACTCCATCTACTGAAAATGTTATGAAAGAATATTTCGTCGAAAATTTTTAAAAAATTATGTATTATAAGAAACTATTAATCTGTATTGATCATTTTGTGATTTTGAACAATAAAATTTTAATCAAAATGTTCGCTAAAAAATCTTTGCTAAAGGCGATGATAATTTAGACTTTATATTGACTGGTTTTTAACTTTGCCCGCTGATTTCTCAAAAATGCGTGCTAATGTTCTCTTTGCACTGGTTTGAAAAATTTTCGTTCAAATCTTTTTATATTTTTCGTGTAGCCTAGTATTTTAGCTTCTTGTGAGCCATGGAATTCCATCGAATGAGTTTTAATTTCCAACGAATGCATATTTAGGTTTTAATTTAGGTGTTAAAACAAAATAGCACCTATTACATTCAAAGATCTAATTTTTTTTCATCTTTAAATTAATTGATGAGTTTTACAGCTCCTTAAAAAGCTAAAATTTAGGGCTGCACGTTTATGCCAAAAGTTTAAAAAAAACCAAGACAAAATTTAAAGAAAATCACAAATCAAAAAAATTAGCACGCGTCGGAGAGCATTTTTAAGATACCTTTTTTCGTGGATCAGGTACCACTTTTATACTCTATTTGTGTAATCTAAATTCACATACCGGCTTTTCCAGCAGTCTTGGCTGTGTCTCCGTGCTTGATACTTTCCCCTGCCTTGTCCATTCCGGCGTCTTTTAGTTTCTGTCCTGTAAATCGATCAAAATAATAATTTAATATATTTATGTTTAAAATGATAAACCCTACCTGCATTCATGGCTGTTTTGGCGGTGTCTCCTTCTTTGATGTCAATACCTGCATCCTTCATTTTCTGGCCTAAGATCAAATAACACTTTGGAGGTTAAAATGATTTTTTTATTAAAGTTAAGCTTACCAGCAGCATCTTTCATGTCCTTGACCTTTCCTTGACAGCGCCTGCGGCCCAGCTAGCTTTTCCTTGGCTTTGTCGATCACATTTTTCTCAGACATGAGCATCATTGAGCGGCGCATTATTGATTGAGATTGGTAAGTTTTGATAAAAGAATAAACTAAATTAACTAAATATTATTAAAAATCGAACAAATTCTAGAGAACGTAAAAATCGAGCCTTGAAACTAAATAGAAGTAATGCTTTGGACATGCAGAAAAGGAGGAAGCATTGTCAACAACAACTGAGCTGCTCTGCCTCTGCTGTTGTTATTGTTGTTTGGGGCAGCAGTGGTTCACTAGAGTATATCGACCGCCTCCACCATCTAGTAGTAAACAAGGATGAAGAAACTAAAGCACCAAACATCGACAAAAACACATTTTGTGCAAAACAAGATAAAACGCCAACCATAAAGACTACGCCAAATTCGAAAGACAGTTTGCTTAAATCAGCAGTTCGTTGACTTAGACAACAAAAACGGTTTTAAACAAATAATCAATAGTATTTTGATGCACTAGATCCTGAAAAATGTTTAGTGGACTACTTGAGATGCGTTTCAGAACTCTACACACCATATCTTGTCAATTCGAAATTTTTCTTAAAAAGAGATAAATTATTTTATCTATGGCAAACGACAAAATTCTTCATACACCTATAATCACGTATACACAGATTAAATTTTTAATATTGAATCCGAATTCGTAATTAGTTCTTTTAAGAAATTCAGACACAAAAATAATTATAGAAATTTGTTACGAAAATGGTTATTTAAAAAATGTATAGCATTTCAAAATGTGAGGCTTGTCTAAACTTTTTTTCTTCATTGAAACAAATTATTATGCATTAAAAAGTTATTATTCAGCTGTTAAAAAAGCTATAAACCAGAGCTTTATCATTAAGCAACTGAAAGATATAAACAAAAAACCATCCGTGCGTGACTTGAAAGTGTGTTTATCTCATTGTTGAGGAAACATAAATGAAAACTGTCTGCTGTATCATATTCACATTTCCTTGTGCTACCTTCATGCCCTGAAAGCGTTTACCGTATTTCCTCTAATAAGCGCCCCCGCTCCAATAAGCGCCCTTGCTCTAATAAGCGCGCCTTCCCCTAGAGCGAGATTGAAAAATAAGCGCCTCCGCTCTAATAAGCGCCCCCCCATCAAGTCCATTTTAGCTAGTATGAATTGCTATTTTCAGAGTGTTGATTTTTATTGCAGAATTTCAATTTCTATTAAAATTTGTGATAGATGGATGGCCATTGACGCTCAACAGGAATTGAAGTCTGGTGGCAATCCAAAAAGCGCCTTCGATGGATGTCTATCTCCAGTGGATTGTAGATGCTTGGAAATCACTTCCGGTTGCGGCCATTGCCAAGTCATTCCAGGGTTTGTTTTTTTCCTTTTTTTGCAAAACAGAATTTCTCCTTTTCCGATAGCGATATCACTGTCTGACATAATGGGAGCAAAGACAATCAAATTCACTGCTTCAAGGAACATGGACCGATTCCAGAGGGACAGTTTGAACTGCTGGCTGCGCGCTTTTCGGTTCTACAGGCGGCTGGGGCGGAAGAAAAGAACAAGGAAGAAGACAAAGAAAATGGCTAGATCAGCGACGAATCTCTTCATTTTGAAACGATGATCTTGATGTTATTAAACCAAGCTACCACATTGTCTGATTGTTTGTTGATTTGTCTTGTTATCGAATTTTGAATAAAATTCATTTTCTCAAACTTTCGCGGCGCCTTCGGCGCCGAAAGTTCAAATAATAAGCGCCCCCGCTCCAATGAGCCCCCCTAAGGGGAGGTTGAAAAATAAGCGCCCCGGGGCGCTTATAAGAGGAAATACGGTAGATTCGCCCTTGCAAATAGACCGAATAGGCTGTGCTTCAAAATAGTAAGACGTGGGGCGTGGCTAGACTTGAGCACTAGAATTTGCAAAAGGTGATTTACAAAAAAATGTTCAGCGCTACAAGATTAGCACACCAATCAAGATGAGAGAATGTAAAAACCGAACTGCAATAAATGCGCCCGAAGGTTTGCCCTGCAAGATCTGATCTTGATGATTTTCACACCAAGATATGCAGCGCAAAGTTTGTGTCGCAAGATTTACCACCGTTAGACAAGAGACTGAGAAATTTGGATTGCAAGATTTGTGCACGAAGATTGGCGCTGCATTTTTGTGTACCGCAAGATTTGCGACGCGCAACTTGCGCTGCAGGATTTACAACTGTAAGACAAGAGACTGTAAAATTCAAGTAATTCATTAAGAACTCCTGCTATTTTCGGAACTCCTGCTACATTTGATCAACCCGTTGAAATTCGAGTACGAGATTACCACCAAACATCACCAAAAAATATTAATACCCAAAATTTTCCCGGGTGTGTTCCAATAAAAAAATTATAATCCGTATTTTCATTAACCCTAGTCAAAATTCAAGATTGTTTCTAGATACAGTACACAATTAGTGTATCTTATCAGCGATAAAATTATGTGATAGAAATGAGGTTATGAAAAAAATCATTTTTATTGAGCTACTGGACAAATTATATTTTCAAGCTTTTGCATTAAAAATAAGCTCAGATGTCTGCTACAGAAATTAGCCCAATTATCAATGAAAAGCAACACACCGACTTAGGACTTCTTTTGCTAGATATGGAATCTGTATGTTTATTGAGTGCTGCAAAATTTAGTTTAGTCAATGCTTTTACTATTTAGAGAATAATTGAGCAATTCAAAGGGGTCATTTCGTCTTTTGTCGAAGATTTGGTGGACAGGCTGGACAGCATTTATGACGATGTGGGCCGCATGATGCAGAGCATGGAAAAGGTTGAATCCCACTGTTTAATTTAATCTATAACAATACAAATATTTTAGCAGGAAAAATCCGTACACACACTTCATCTGAAGATGGAAAGCACTCTGAGCAGTTGGACAATTTTGGAAGGCAAGAAATTTTTGAATTCATTTATTTATTGAATTTACATATTTACATACAAAATTTATATCAGCAAAAAAATTGCAAGGATTCCGATTTTTGAACGATTCTGTTTTCCGTAATGCTTGCAATTTTGGAACCAGACTGTTAACACTTCTGGGTGTTTTTACTCAGTTTTTTAAGTTGAATTCATATCTGGTCTCAGAATTTTAAAATTTGTGGTATGAAAGGGTTAACTGTCCTTTTAAAGTTAGGAACCTGAGAATCACACGTCTTATGTTAATTTTGCATTTTTATCTGTCATATGTAAATGGTTTACATACTTTTTATAGCATGTTGAATCTGACCGTCAAATTTCGTATTCCACTCAAGACAATAAACATTTGAAAATATGCGAGTTTTTTTTTATTAAATGTTTATTGTATTGAGCGGAATAGAAATTTGACGGTCAGGTTCAACATGTAAGCTCACTTTTATTAGCCAATCGACCATGCTGAACACGAATATGCTGTCAGAATTTTTAGTTCATTTAACAGGAATAATATATTTTGTTTTTACAATAATTTTTTGATTCGTTTTTCAGACTCTAGCTTAACATTTTTAATTCTCTTTTCGTTTTTTTTAAAGAACTCTCTTGTGCAGTTTTTCTTGCTCTATTGAATACGAAATCAGCAGCCTTTTAACACGAAATTGTCCATATTTGTTATTGACGACGTTTTTGAAAAAACGACACAATTGTTTCTTTTAAGCAAAACTATCGAATTGTATTATGCTTATTACCTGAACGATATGTCGTTAGAAAGCTTGGAATCTCAGCTTTTGAACAAGCTATGAAAAGTATGTAAACCATTTACATATGACAGATAAAAATGCAAAATTAACATAAGACGTGTGATTCTCAGGTTCCTAACTTTAAAAAGACAGTTAACCCCTTCATACCACGAATTTTAAATTCTGAGACCAGATATGAATTCAACTTAAAAAACTGAGTAAAAACACCCAGAAGTGCCGCTCGACCGTTCTAGTGTTAAAACAGAATTGGCAAAAATTTTAAAACTTGGGGTAAAACAAGTGTCGCAGGCAAAGGAGCTTGAAAGGGAACATTATGTAGGCATCGACTGTATACAGTAATTAAAGGTGGTGGAAAAGCTTATTAGGTTTGAAAATTTGAATAAGCTTTGTTTTTGTTGGTTTGATCCCGCCTGATGGCACGCTACTTATGTTGGCTTGTTTGACCAATGTCTAAGGATAATTAGGGTAGCTGATTCCTAATCTGGCGCTGAAAAAATTCGAATTACCCTTAGGCGTTAGTCTAACAATCCAAAATAAATGGCGTGCCAAGAGGTGGGATCGCACCTGTGCACCATTAACTGTGCACCCATAAAACACAAACGCTTTTCCACTGCGTCACCGAGGCCAAATTTTCAAACATTAGCAGCTCCCAACTCCTTCAAAGGGCCATGGCTACGCGTTTTGGATTGTCCCCCGCCAATTCAAAAATTTTCGCTCAATCATTGAACCTCTGTACGGATTTTTTTCGGCTTGGTTTCTAACAAAACTACACCTACAATTAAATTCTAGTCCTTGTTTTGTTAGAAACCAAGTTGAAAAATCCCTACAGAAGTTCAATGATTCGGCGAAAATTTTTGAATTGGCGGGGACAACCGTTGTCGGAGACGGCAATGGCCCTTTAAAGGACCATGGTTTTTGCGCGCATTGGCATGACAAAAATTTGAATTGGCGGGGACACTTCTCTTTCGTCTCGCACTGTACTCTTTGGAGTCGTTCGAAACAACTGCATAGATTACAGTGAGAGACGAAAGAGAAATGTCCCCACCAATTCTAATTTTGCACATGTCACTACGCGCAAAAACCATGGTGCGCAAAAACTACGCAAAAACCACCACAAACAAACTACCGTATTTGCTCTAATAATCGGCCACTCTCTATTAAACGGCCACTCTCTAATAAACGGCCACCCCCAGAGACCTATATCTCAGTCCAGAGTCAATATTTTTCAAATCTCTTTTATGCATTTTCTTAGTTACCATGAGCCCTCCTGGTTCCACTTTTCAGATTGTGGTTGAGCACCCAAAAATCTCAAAATCAAAATATTTTTTTTTCGATTTTTAGGGGTTGAAAAATAAACGGCCATGGCCGATTATTACAGCAAATACGGTAATTGTGTGATACCAACCTAAAAACCACCTTACTTAACTTTATCGCTTTTTATAGTTTGGTGACAAGATATTCACTTATTAACATATTCTACTTGATTTGTTTAGCTATCAGCACAAGCTCAGAGTTCAGTTGCAGCAGCAGACTCCTGCTGAAAACTTCAAATATAGGCCGCTTGAGCAGTTCAGAGATCCTTGGACTATCAGAAGTGCTTATAGAGGCAGAGAATATAGAGGAGGCAGACAGCAGGACCAAATCTACCACCAAGGCTATCTTAAGCCTGAACCCACTTTTCAACGCCCCCAGTATGACTCCAGTCCGCGTTACCGTCCAGACTTTGAACCAAATCATAGCTTCCGCTCGGATTTCGACGGTAATCAGCGCTATAAGCCAGACTATGATGGCAATCAGCGCTTTAAGCCAGACTATAACGGCAGTCAGCACTACCGTCCAGATTATGGCACTAATCAGCAAAGTCGCCCAGAATTCGAGCCAAATCAGCGCTTCCAGAAGAACAATACAGTCCAAGCTATTCTCCCAAAACAGATTCTTATCGCAAGAACTTTGACTGCAATGGCTTCGACCCTATCCAAGGAGACACTGCTTCTATAACTTCTGAGAAAAGGAATGGCTGTGGGAGTATGCAGAGTGCAGAACTGCAGTCCTTCCAGCCTAATTCTTTTGGCCTTAAGCAGAAACAGCGGCCTGTTATCAAAGACCGTCGCAACTATCAAGATGACGACGGAACGGCCATAAATTATGACAAGACTTGAAAGGAGAGGTTAGTCATTACTATTTTTATTTTACGAAATACCTATCTATAAAAATTAAAATTTAGTAAGAAAAAAGACTAAGGGATATATTAAATATCAAATTATCAAATTAAAACTGACATATCAACCATTTTTGGAGTTTTCATTTTTTTAGACTCGATTATAAATATTCTGGCTCTATCCTGAAATTTAGTCCATTTTGTTTTTTTTCGGAGAGGGAGCGGTTAGTCATTGAGTATTTTACTAAAATTTAACCACAAAATTACAATAATTTTAATTTTCCAAAATATTTAAAGTTTATTGTTTGAGTAATTCTTTATGCAAGCCACATTTCAGGACAACCAGCAAGCTGAATTTTCTGACCTCCAACCGGCTACCACATCGTCTGATTTGCACAAGAACAACCAAGAGCCAGCTAAACTCGAGTCACTCCAAGAGAGGTGGCTTTGGCTGCTCTGTTCAGCAGAACTCTAATTCTGGCGCTAAAACTATGCCTCAATCATCTTCAAACGACCAAAAGTGGACTATTAAGAAAACGGCTGAAGACTATGCAGAAAATCACTTGGAAGATAACACTGTTCGTCATTTTCATATATTTTCATGGCTCATTTACGGACTGTGACTTACACTATTTTGGCTCCATGAACACTTCCTCAGTGTTGGTTTCAGTATTAGTCTTAGTCCTAGTCTAAGCTGTTCACGGAGTGAGACTCAGACTAACTTTTTTACGTGCACGTAGTTTTATTCATCTTTTATTACAAAATGCTTTTCTTGATTTTACGGTTGAAAAACAGCTTCAAAAAGCGGCCGGTAAATTATAGTCAAGTAAAAAGTCGTTCTTACTGATTTCTCAGTCTAATTTCCGTAAATACCTCAGATGGAAACTAAGACTTAGACTAAATCTCTTTTGGCTATATGAACACTTTTTTAGTTTTGGTCTCAGTTTAAGTCGCGGTCTGTGCATGAGTCATCAATTTTTTTTAAAGTTGTATAGTTAACTACGTGAAAAATATTTTAAAGGTCGATAACATTTAACAAATACAAAACGTTAAATTATTCAATTTTTAAATAAAATTACCGTACTTTCAAAAAAAAATTAGGATTTGTGAACTTGTAGACAAAATTTGAGAAGAAATATAACAGACTTAAAATTAACTATCTGCTTAGTAAAAAACTAAAAAAGTTCTATAAAACAAGTTTTATAGCCCCTAAGTTTTTAAATCTTCTTAAATTCGATATTTTTATTACAGGAAAACAAAGAGAACCGACTGCCTATCTCTCAAGCAGCTTCCATTGCGTCTCCCATTTCTCATGAAGATAGCTCAACCAAACCACGTTTTTCTGGTGGTTTGGCCAATCTACTAAGACTGGAGGCTTTGGCTGTGCTACACACAAAAGTCTTGCCAAAGCTTGCTTTCTGCAGTTGGGAGGCAATGTGGCAGTTCAGAAAGACGGCTATAATGTATAATATCCTTTTTTCGTGTTTGCTAGACAATAAAATAATGACTGAATTGTAGGATCATGACGGCTTACACCTAAACACATCCTCGGAGTCGACCTCCGAAAAATTGCATTCTGCTCTTGATGAATGTCTGCAAACGGATACAATCCTGAAAGAGACAAACAACGAAGAGCAGGATAATTATTTAAAGAAGCCGGACACACAAGAATCCAATCAGTCAGTTAATAGTCAAGAAACAGTCGTCGAGCATTTCTCTGATGGTGGACAAGAGCAGGTATTATCTAGTAGCAAGTTTTTTGTTAAGGTTGTTTATTAATACACTTATTTTGTAGGAAGATGATAAGAATAATCACGAAGATCCTTGAAGCTGCATAGCAATTTATCACAAATCAAAACTGATTTCGTTACTGTCAAAAATAAATCATTTTTTGGAAGCTTTCTTGCCTCTGGTGTATTCGACATTAAAATTAGCATTTGTCAACTAAAAATTTTCTTAAAGGATCATAGCCGTCGCCGACAACGAGAATTTTAAATGTTTGAATTTGCGCGAGACAGTTCTTTTTCGTCTTTCATTGTACTCTTTTGAGTCATTCGAAGCAATTCAAAAGAGTACAGTGCGAGTCCCGCGCGAATTCAAACATTTGAAATTCTCGTTGTCGGCGACGGCTATTGTCCTTTTAAGGGCAACCAGACAAAGCAACAACGAAAATATTTTGTCGCGACAAAATATTTTTGAAATAACATTTGTCGCGCTACAAAATAATTTTTTATCATATTGTCGTGCGACATTGCAATCAATTTTGCTCTTTGTCGACTATGAAAAAAGCTTTTGCTTCCATACCTCTATTTTTATCATATTTCCGAGTACGTCGTACAATCAAATACAGTCAAACCTCGGTTATGCGCACCCCAGTTATACGGCACCCTGGGTTATACGACATGCTCGATAGACTGTATTTGGCTAAAGTTAGCTTATTGTTAGACAATTGATACCCCAGTTACACGCTTAGTTAAGGCTGGTCTCCTGAGTGGCATATAAAAAATATTCCCAGAATAAACTTTATCGTAAACTTAACATCAACAACAACACAGTAACGTACAGCAATGGATTCTATTGAGTTATAACTTCCTCATCTTCTTGAATTTCGTCCACATCTGGATCGTTTCCCTTCGCACACCAAACCGCATCTTGAATTGACTGAAGATGTCCGAGCAAAGCTTCATCAGATGGAAAGGCAGCAGCTGACTTCTTCCTCCACTCTGAAACCAAGGCATGGATTCTTTCTTCAGATTCCCTCTGCATAGGACGTATATTTCGGAACTCTTCCTCAGGTTTCAACTGGTGTCTTAGTTTTGAAAATAAGCCTAGCAAAGAAACAAAAAATACCTTACCGTAAAATCGCATGACAAACAGATTCTTCCTCATCCATTTAGTGGCGGATTATTTTACTTCGATCAGGCTTTCCACCCCCGGAAAGTGTGAATTGTACTCTTTGTTCCAGCTTTCCACAGCGTTGTTGGTAACTCGCCACTGACGCAATAAGTGTTCGCTAACATTCCAAAGCTTGATGTCGTAGAGAGCGAGTGCAGTGGAAAAACGATTCACCTTCTCTCTTTCTGCTATCCTGAAGTGAAGTTCTCAAAATAAGCGACAAGAAAACATATCTCTTACCGAATTGTATGTGTAAGAAAAACCATTGGCCCGAATTACACGCTTCCCAGTTCGTCCTGTGCCTTCCTTTTCGATTGATTCAGCCTCCAAGTATTCGATATCTTAGTCGTCTTCGCTATCGCTGCTTGACATTTTTGCTTCCTAAACACAACCTTAATTATTTCATAGTCGACGAAGAGCAAAATTTGACGAAAAACATTTTTTGTTATTTTGTCGCACGACGAAAAGCATACGACAATGCAACATTTTTGTTGCATTGTCGCGCGGCAAAATAGTTTTGCTGTTGCTTTGTCTGGTTGCCCTTTTTAAGCACCAACACAACGAGAATTTCACATATTTGAATACGCGCGGAACACTAAATAGGACATACAAGTTACCGTAAAAGACCAAGTGCAATACCCCCCCCCCATCCGAAGAGCATTTTTCTCTAAGCGTCCTATTTTGGGTTCCTTGATTTTTTTAGTTTTTTTTGCAATGTTAGCGCGCTTACTTAGGCTTAGGTGAAGGCTTAGATTTAAGCTTAGGCCTTAGGCTTAGATGAAAAAAGTTAGCTTAGAGAAAAATGCTCTTTGCAGGGGGGTTGTACACTTGGGGTTCTATCACAAGTTACTAGTTAGTGTAGTGGTAGAGCACGTCGACCAGTCTAAATTGCTAGTCGGTTCGATTCCCAATGTCGACTTTGTCTTTTGGGTGATTTCATTATTAGTTTACTAAAAATATTCCTGAATATTTTCGCACAGCCTAACTAAAGGCTATAAAAAGCTAAAACTTTTGAATTATCTGGTATATACAAATTAGAATACAAAATAAAGAGTAATTGAAAGTGTATTTAAAGAAGAGCCAAAGACAAAGAAATCTCTTGAAAAATCCTTTTTATTAATTTTAATAGTTTCGTGCTATTCAAAAAATTATATTACAGTGCACTCTAAATTTCATGACACGAAAAATTTGGTTTCAAAAAGTGCCGTGAAAATCGAGAGTGGACTTTTTGAAAAATGAGTGAAACCACTAAACCTAATAACCACCTAGACCTGTTCTCACGACGTCAGAATTTCTAAAAAAACCACCATTTCCATATATCAATAAACACTAAGACCCGCTTTTGATTCTTGGACCTTTTTAGTTATGAAATTCTATACAAATAAAACTGTGTATTGTATCTTCTACATCAAAAACAATGATAATGTCATTGTCTGAGAAAATTATATTCCAATACCTCCTTGTTCGAAAATAATTAAATTTTTTATCAAACTCAATTGTTAACCTTTTTAAGTGTGTGAATTTATTTCAGTAACTTTTTTCTCGCTTTTTTAATAATACAATCCTCATGCAATTTCTGTTTTCATCTATTTGCTTAAAGTTGAGTTTTGGGTAGCGAATTGTTCTGACTAAATAATCAATTCTTTCATGATTTAATTTTTTCATATATACACTTTTCATATATATGGAACAATACATAGACTACTTGTTTTGTTGGAATTAGATATTTTTTGACCAGTAACCAGACCAGTTATTCAGTAACGAAAAAATTTACTTACATGTTTTATATCGAAAAAATGTGCTTATTTTTCAAAAGGTTGTCTTTTTTATCTTAGGTTCAAGACAGAGGAATTGAATGATTTTCGTCAGAGCACAATTTCAAGTCCTGAACATTTGATCGCTTAATTGTTCTTTCTATGCTTCTGTTCACGGCGTGTCAAATCGGTCAAAACACCAAATCGACATTTTTCTAGTCAAGACAAAAAATTTGAACACGATTAAATTTGTAGTAACTTTCTCATATTTTCTCAACTTTGTATTCTTATTTGTAACTCATGCTTATATGTGTCCTATATGAGCTATTTTTAAATCAGTGGATTGCCCAGGAATCGCTCTATCGATTGGTGAAAAAATTTACCTAATTTTATCAGAAATTCAAAGATTTTGAACAAATAGAAGTTTGAATTGGCGGTTGGCAGAGTCAGCTCGCCAACTTTAAATAGCTCGTTCTCAGTGATTTCTCCCGGAAAAATAATCTGTCCTACAGTTTTGTAGTATTTTTCACCAGCTTTCTGCTGGTATCTTTGGTTTTTTCATATGAACACTTTATGCGGAGATCGAACAAGTTTTAGTAAATTTACACTCTTTAGGTATTTCAAGGGAGTTTTGGTCTGCAACTCAGTCATGATCATTCTTAAACCCCGTGCTGATGGTCTTGTTGGATAGCCAAGAGACTTAAGAGCATTTTGACACCAAACTTGTAAATAAAACATGAAAAAATGGGGTAAAAAATAGGGTATGCACCCAGGCGGATTTGAACCTATGACCTAGACAATGCGTATACAAAAATAGGTCCTCCCTTTAAATAGCGGAAATTGAATTTGAAGCAGACTTTTTGGACGAGAAGTATCCATAGAAAATCATAAATAACAGTTTTATGAATACTTAGTGCATAAAATTGAGCATATTTTTGTCAATGGTATTTAAAAATGAAAAACTATTTTGAATTTTCGTTAAAACATAACGCCAAGCCCGATTTGGTCATTTGACGTGTTTGACACGCCGTGTGTTGTCGTTAACTTTCATTAACTGAAAAAACCGCATATATAGCCAGATTAGATGCCTCCACAAAAAAACACAGTTTTAAGCAGGAAAGGGCCTAGGATTTCGTCGAGATAGAGCTTCGAAAGGAAAAATTTCACAATCACTGCATCGTTTGGCTGGCAAGATATAAATATGACGTCAATCGGGAAGACTGCAATTGCGCTTTATTAAAAGACTTCGAGAGCGTCTGCGTTAGCAAAGTTATTTCGTTTTTCCTTTTTTGTGGAATTTCGGTTAATATTTGTTTAATTTAGGTTTTCGTCGATTTGTAGCCATGTAGCCCTGAGTTTCTAGTTTTTAATAAGCTATTAAGTGGCTGACTACAATATTGATAATGGGAGAAAAATAATATTTTTTAAAACTACACCTATTTTTTCAAAATGAAATGTTCTCCCACTTTTCAACATTGTAGTAAGCCAGTTGATAGCTCATTAAAGCGGTAGGCCGTGCGTTAAGGCGCGAAATAGCAGTTTTTTTTTCGAATTTTTCGAATCGTCCCATTTTTCACTTGTTCTGCGTCAAATCTGATATAGATGACCTTATACTGTTTTTAAAGGATCATGCTCGTGCAAGGCCCAGCAATTGTTGAAATTTGAATTGGCGGGACCCAAAAACATTTTTCGCTGCAAGACATTTTATTAAAGAAACATTTTTGCCTCTTTAATTTTTGAATTCCGTCTAACCCAGCAATTGTAGTTGCAGCGAAAAGCATGACTACTAGATTGAACACATGTCATTCAGCCAGGTCGGATCCCCATGTTCAGAAAGAGCTAGACCTTTTCAGAGTGTCGTGTGCTCTTAGTTTTAGATTTGACGAGCTTCAGGTTCGGTTTTCGCTTCGGGTAACTGGTTCGGGTCGGTACCCGAAAATTTCGGTTCGGGTAACCGAAAATTTCGTTTTCCCAACGACCACACAAAAGAGCAAAGAAATTTGAGAAGAGTCGGTATGAACAGTCGGGTTTTACTTGTTCTGGCATCTTCGTTCACAGACTAAGCAGCCACCTGCAGAGTGAAGAGCGAAGGCTCGGCAAATTCAAAACCCGAACCGAAAATTCCGGGTACCGACCAAAACCAGTTACCCGAACCAGTTACCCGAAGCGAAAACCGAACATGAGGCTCAGCATATCCAAAACTCAGAACACACCACACTCCGAAAAGGTCTAGCTTATGTTCAACCTCGGGATCCAACCCAGCTGAATGGCATGGGTTTAGTTGAGTACTAATCCTTTACGCTGCACCCACAATTGCTGGGTTTGACGGAATTAAAAATTGAAGCGACAAAAATAATTTAAATAAAATGTCCCGCAGCGAAAAATGTTTTTAGGTCCCCGCCAATTCAAATTTCAACAATTGCTGGGCCTTGCACGAGCATGGTCCTTTAAAACTAGACAGAAAACTTAAGAAATCTAGACGAGAACGAATGTAAAAATTTATCGAGAAAGAAAAGAAATGCTGGTTCGCGCTTTTTCTCCCCATCAAGCACGATCATGCCCCCTTAAGAACTAGAGACTCAGGGCTACAAGATGGTGCAAAAAAAGTAAAAAGTTAACACCGGGAACAACAAAGTTTTAAAAATTTGACAAGGAGATTTGATGATTTTGACAAGGAGATTTAATCATTTTGACGAGTGTTTTTGATATTAGCCTTAATATATGAACTTTACCTATTTAAAATGGTAGATTTTCAGTGTTTGCAATGTCAATTAACAATTTCTCGGTGATTTGTGCCACCGGAGACTCCATAGAAGACTATCTTCCGCTGAAGTTGGGTCATTTTTTTGAAATCATCTTGAATACTTATTCCCTTTATCTGGTTTTTTGGAATTTGCCCTGGGAAAGAATTAAACAAAGAAAGCTCCCAGCCATCCATATAAACTTTACGGTATATATGATGAAAATTTTTATATCCAAAAAAATCAGTGCTTTAGATACTGCTCGCTAATGGTTTAATACTTTATTTTATCCACGCTTTATTCGTGCTAGCCAATGGAATAGTTATGGAGGTTTGATTTAAGCTAGTAAGTAATTTATAAACCACTTTTTGTATTTTAGCTAAAATACTTCATGCATCCGGAGTGTGCCTACACTATACTTACATGGCATTGCCTGGTTTTGCGAGTGCCCGCATTTTTTGCAGTTATTGGTTTCTCCCTTTTACATCTTTTTCTTTTTTTGGAGCGATGTTTAGCTACAGTGTTTTTAAAACAGTATGCAGCACACAGTCTTAGCTTTGGAGTGCTTGCTAGTCTACTAATAGTAACTTTATAATTAATTTTGATCAAAAAGTTTCAAAGAGCTTATTTATTTAAAGGCCGAAAAGTAATTTAATTCAGTTGTTTATGGTTGATCTAACTGAATTACGATTAAAAGCTTTGCAAAACTTTAGTCTTAACTGTGTAAAACTGTTCGTTTTACGTATAAAATTAAAAGTAAAGTAAAAAATAACTTATTATATAAGCTAAATAAAGGTAACAATATTTTTTGCAAATTTATCATTTCTAAAGGGTGGTTCATTAGGACAAGGATACATTTAATACAGGACCCGTAGTAAAAACGAAAAAAAATTAGACTGATGCTAATTCGACTATATCTCGCCGATTTGTAAACTTTACGAAAAACGGTTTTTAGGGGTCGGAAGATAATTAATCTGGCTTTCAGATGAGATATAAACTACATCCAGCATATGATAGCATAACTAAGATAAATCGATTTTCATAATTAGACTCCGAATTAGACTTTTAGAAATCCACTTTTTTAGTTGGGATGCTAATTGGCTGTAGAGCATAACGCAATGGACTTGAGGCGCTACTGGAATATAGGCCTCTCAAAAGCGCTACTGGAGTACACCCCACCCAGGCTTTGGCTTAGGCCTGTAAGACTAGGCTTAGTTTCAGGCTTAGGGCCTGGCTATTACTAACAAGGGCTTTTGTAATACAGTCGAATTCCGATATAAGGCCACCCCGATATAAGGCCACCCCCGCTATAAGGCCACCTCGAGACCAATTTTTTGGCCAGCAAAGAAAGAAATTAGTCAAAGTTCACCCCCGATATAAAGCCACCCCGATATAAGGCCACCTTCGGCCGGTCCCCAGGGGTGGCCTTATATCGGAGTTCGACTGTACCGTATTTCCTCTACTAAGCGCCTTTCCCAAAAGTCGGAAAATGTGGGCACGAAAGTACGGGAGCAGCGCAGTGGCTAGAAGTTCGAAGTCGATGTTCAGGTTGTTAAGGATTGGATGAAGGGAAAGTGGGGATTGTGAATAAAGAAGTTTTGGGTAAATTTTCCGACTTTTGGGAGGGTATTTATTAGAGGAAATACGGCAGTGTTTTTCAAAAATGGCGGTTTCGGTACCCGCCAAATATCATTTAAGAGAGTATATTCCAGTGAGAGTAAATCCCTTACAAATTCTTTAGTTTAAAATCAGCACACTGAAGCATTTAAAACTTTAGATACTTATACCAATTATTTGGAATGTTTATATTCTGCATCAAGACGATATGTTTGCCTACAAACCTTATTGTCTTCAAACATCAAAAGTGAATGCTGAGAAAATGATGGTAATGCTGTACACTCTTTTAGTTATAGACCTTACAACTACCGTGGGAGACTTTGCATTGAGGTACATCAATCGGCTGCAAAGACGCAAGTAAACATACCAAGCCTTAAAAACACTTTGCTTATTCAAAAATCTAACAATTTTTCAGAAAAGCAATAAACTACAATTTGCGCAAGTCTTACCAAATAGCTGAGAATGAGTCTACAACTAAAGTTATACTGTCTCTATCCTGCATACATTCCCTCACATTCACTTTATTTTTGTTGTTAACACTGATCGCGAGAATAGTTTCTACAAATTTCGCTTTTGCTGAATATATTACTGTATTAGAATATGTTCATACAGTATGTTATTTTTCTTTTTGTGGAATATTTTGTAATTATGGACCAAATCTTGTTACCTCGATTCTTGACCCTTATTTTTTAGCCTATTAACACGCCAAGGCCTGATGGTGAGACCGGCTGGTTCTAGCGCAGAATTTCATGGAAAATCCGAATCTGCAAACTTTTTTTTCAAAAAAGCCGGTTTGGCTCGAGAATTTCACTGATTCTGAATAGTGTCAAGTGGGACTTGGGCATGTTTAGAAAATCAGCTACAGTCGACTCTCTATATAAAATAACTCTACATAACATAAAACTTCTCATAACATAATCCTGGAAACGATTTGGTTAATCGCCCATAAAAAAGCCAAATGGAGTCTCCATATAACATAATTCTACATAACATAAAACCTTATAGCATAAGTTATTCTCGTTTCCCAGCCCATGGATCGGCTCTCTATATAACATAATCCCCTGAATGCATTCATGATTTTTCAATTCTCTTTGTTTCGCTGCTGTTGTGTCGGCCGAGCTGGACGCAATGGAGCTGGTGGAAGGAGGTCTTGACGATTATTTGGTGGTAGACGATCACAAAGTCGTGGCGGACCTCTCAAAAGTGAATGCAGAAGAGCCAGAAGCGAGCAGGTAATGCTCGGACTATTCGCTTCTATTGTTTTTTGTTTCAGTGATACTGAAGTGATGAAGGTCGAAGAAGAACCAGTGCCGCCAGTTACCAGAGGAGAAGCAACTTCCGCAATCAAGGTCTTTCAGCGATACGTGAATGAGAACACGGGGGATCCAGCCGTCCTCCATTTTACCGACAAACTCGATGATTACCTGGCACAATAACGCTTGAAGAAAAGAAAACAAAAGAGTCTCTTGGATTATTTTACTGTTAACCGCTGATCGTTAATTCGAATATTGAATGTTTTTGTTGGTCAATAAAGCTATTTTGTTAAAAAAAACTCTATATAACATAATTTTAGAAGTGTTTTAGAAAAAAAGAACTCCACGTAGCCTAAAATTATATATAACATAACCTCTATATGACATAACATTTTTGCCGGTCCCTTAACTTATGTTATGTGGAGAGTGGACTGTAGTACTAGAATATTTTATAAACACATACATAATTTTTCTATCCCTAATATTGTACATGTAGTTATCAGAAGCCACTTAACTATATGTCATTAGAAAGCTCAGTCGCTGCCCTTTCTAATGGGCTATAAAAATCATGCATGTGTTTATAAAATATTCTAGTACTAGCTTATTTTCTAAACATGCCCAAGTCCCACTTGACGCCATTCAGAATTAATGAAAATCTCGAGCCAAACCAATTTTTTGAAAAGCGGTTTACAGATTCAGGTTTTCCATGAAATTCTGCACTAGAACCAGCCGGTCTCACCATCCGGCCTTGGCGTGTTGAGTAAAGATTGTTTTTTAGGAAAAAACTTTACTTGCTTGTGAAAGCAGAGTGGCCTCTCTTTTTGTTTTTATCTATTTTACAGCGATTTCCATAAGTCTATATAGAGGTTGATATGTCTCTCGACACCGGAAAAAAGTTATTTCACGCTGCAAAGAATATTTAAAGCAAAATTTTTACAAAGCAAAATTTTCAGTAAACAATATTTTTCGTGAAAAAGTCATTTTTTGAAGGGTTAAATTTGGTATATTTTGTCAATTTTCACCCTTCATTTGCCGGTCCCAAGAGTTTCACCTCCCAAAATCATTTTTTTGCAGGAGAAAAAACTTTTACCAACGTCGAATGAAATATCACACTTTATATAAACTGAAAAAAATGCTGTCAAATAGACCCAAAAAACAGGTGGATTTAGCCACTCTCTTTCACAAGGGAGCAATACTACTCCAAAGTTGTATTTTTTCTACAACTTTCTAACAATGGTGCCTAAAAAATCGATCTGTATAAAAAATAAGGTTTGAAATCTAGGTAACGAGATTTCTTTATACATAGTCCAAATTTACAAAAAACTACTTTCAAGTTTATTGAATTCAGATCATTTCAATTTATATTTTTCCATACTTTGCATGGCTTCCTACATGAAAAAGCGGTTTTGTCAGAAAACTAAAATAGAGATTCCACTACCGAAAGATCATGCAGATGTTTACTTCTCTCAGTTTGAGCAGCAAATCGCAAGCTCCAAAGATGAAAGCAAAGCAGATGAAATTTTAAAAGAATGAACAGCAGTCCTGCTTCAAAAAATTTTAATTGTAAATAAATTCTGGTATGAAATACTTTCAAAGACTAAATTCAACAAAAAGCGCACATTCAAAACAAAATGACAAACTTTTTCGATGCTTATGACTCAAAATATAATAGTTATCATATTCAGTCTAACTTATTAATTTTTTAATGGAGAAAAACCAATCAAAAATTCATTTGCTTAAAACAAGGAGAGCCGAGCAAAGGCCGGAAAAAATACGAAAAAAATCAATAGGGGGGGGGGGGGCAAGGCAGTTTTTTCGGGTTCCACCATAACACATATAAGCCAACAGCTTCAAGCTTGACATCGAACTCGAAGTACGCGAACACAGTCAAGTTTGAGTTCAACTTCAATTTTGATTTCGACTTCGGATCAGAGGTGTTAAGGTAGCCGAAAATTCGAACAAGAACTCAAACTTGAACTTTAACTTGAAGTACGTGAACAAGCCATGAGCAATTTTCATCAAATTTTTTTTATTTATTACTTTTTTATTTCATAAAGTTTATTTTCTAATTTTTAGATTTTTTGTTGATAGTTGACAAGCAAACTGATTAAAATAAATATCTGCTTGCTCTTTTACAGAAGTTATTTTAACATTCGTATTAAGTTTAATAGATCTTTTTAGGTAGCTTGCACTAGCCAATTTGCTTAGAATGTTCAAGCAAATGAGCTGAAAAATGAAACGAATTATCAATTTTAATGTTTTTTCACTTACTAGATGAATAGTTTCAATAGCAAAAACATAGGTTGGTGACCCTGCAGTTGCAATCAAATATCTAGCTGCTAGTGTGCTCAACAAATAAGAAGTAAAGGTAACAGAGTGGACTAGTGATAGTATTAATATAATTTTTGTGGCAGCTTCATTTTCCGCGATTTGATATGACTTAAGCAGATTATAATCCAAAACTCGTCTGAAATTGATTGCATAATAAATACACAGGCTCGTTCCCTAGCCATGCCAACTTTTAAGATTTGAATTTTCTGATTTCAAAATTTTATTTTGATATTCAACCAAGCATTTACACGCATCGCAGTTCATTATTGGCAACATTAACTACTTTGAGTCAAAATATCAATCTTATAAACACATATGTCTGAGCAATAACTAACAGCATAATTTTTTTAACAAATTATTGCAATTCCGATGAAAGAAAAGGGTTCTTATTTATTCCATACCTTTTTCGTTGTATCTGATTAACTTTTAAAAGGGCTATATCTCCACAAGTAGTAAACAGATTAACAACAAGCGAAGTGTAAAGCATGGTCATCATTTTAGAAGAGTTTTTAGCAGATGTTTGCAAACAATAACTTTTAAATTCAAATAAATCGTCATCTTTAACTACGTATATATTTAGCAAAAGTGATGCCGGCCACTAAAAAAGAAATAATTAATATTTTGTGTAGAAAAAATAATTTTTAAATTTTCCAGATCAAATTATATTTGCAAGATATCTAAAAAAAATTCATTCTCGCAATTTCCGTTTAATTAACTCTCATCCTGTGAAACTGAATCAATTTGACACAGTAACTTTATTTAACCAAATATATATTTGAAAAATCAACAAATAAGTTAATTTTTTCAATGATATTCATTGTCACTATTCCATGATTGTCTATGGGTGTTTGAGCTAGACACAAAGGGGTTGCAAATGACGTAAAAATAATTTCTTTTAAGTCGTCTGCAAAGAAGCGTTTATGTTGTAGCGTGGATCACGAGCTAAAAAAAGCCATTTTACAGAGTAGTTTTTGAATTTGAGAAAGTTGAGATATGAACTTTTGAAGAAAAATTACAACAACAAAAGTTTTTTTCGTTTTTACACGAATTAGTTTTTTCAAAGGGCTATATTTCAACTCTCAGCATTTCAAAAATAATTTTGTAACATGGTTTTTGTAACTCTTGAGCTGCGCTACGACATAGTGCTAACACGATATCAATTTTTTTTGTCAGATAGAGTTACTGGGTCAAATTGACCCAGTTTTACATAGGCTTAACAGAAGAGCTTCATGGGATGAGGGTTGAGCACTTGCATCAAATTTGGTCGATACTGTGAATGGACCATAATTTGGGAAAGATTTGGGGAAACTGCAAATACAAACAAAAAATAACTTCCATAAACAAATTTTCGATGTAATTATTATTAGATATCCAAGTAAATTCAAAAACTCAAAATTGCCATTGATCATGCACCTTGATGGTATTTAAAAAAGATAGAATATGCGCGAAAAATATTCTAGATCATATAAACTTTTTACGACCTAGGAATTCTTAAAATCATTCAACCAAAAACTGACTATAATAAAGCAAGCAATAATGCCGAATATAGCGCTGTGCGAAGCATACTGTTCAAGATATATAGTGGCTAAGCAACGCTCCAAAAATAAAAAAAGATGAAGGAGTGAAAATCCTGCAATAACTGAGTATACGGCACTCGAAAAATAAGGCATTCCCAAGTAATCATTGTAAAGGGCATTCTGGATGAGCATAATGTTTTATCTGCAGTTTTCAGGTATTAGTTTATTCAAATTATTTTTGCAACCTACTTGCATTCTAACGCCTACTAAAATTATAAAAAGAGCATGGAGCCAGTACGAAAAAAGTCCATTAGATAGTAGTATCTAAACTATATAAACTCTATTCTAAAAGTTTGTCAAAAACTAACGGTAAAGTTTGGATGAATTTGAGGCAGCTTTTGTTTTTTGAGCTTTCTCCAAAGCAAGTGTTTTATGACTAAAGCCACTGATACAAGACTTATCAGCATTTGAAGAAACTGGGTAATGTGCAATGGCCAATAACTGTCTACAGTAATGCTCGCTGCACATGCTTCGTCGTAATTACGAAAACTCATTTAAAATTATATTAAAGTTGTGTATTTATCTAAAGCATATAAATTATTTGTGAAAATGTTTCTGAAATTATAATAGTTTAGTTTTTTTTGAAGCCCTCCGCGACTCCGAAGGGACTTGAACAAGGGCTTGATAATAATTAAATTCTCTCAATTAACGATTAATTCTCTCTATTCTCTCGTTAAGTTACCTTGGTCCGCCGAGGTGAAAATGCGAAAAAAAAATTTCAAAAAGTGTTTAAAAGTACATTCCCAATAATTTTTTGTTGCCTTTTCACGTCTAAAGTAGCTAAATGCCCGTAGGACAACATTTTGGCCATTTTTGCGCCAGGGGGATTGTGTACTTTAGCCGAGATGCGCGCACTCACTTACCTTAGACATGATTGCGAGTAAGACTCTTGATCAAAAATACATTAGGGATTACTATTACAAGCCAGTATCGTCACGGTAAGAGTTTTTAAAACTAGAAACAGATTTAAAGAAAAAGTCATTTTACAGATGAATAAATAAAAATAGTGACAGATGTAAAATTAAAGTAAAGTTTTTTCTCAGAACAAGACTTCTGACAAGGAAGTTTTTTGATATTTATAATAAATAATCTCTGTTGAATTTAGTCTATTTATATTTAATTAGTTAGAAAAACAAAGAAGAGATTTGAAATTGTCAGTTGCAATGCAGTGAAGGCTAACTAAGTGACCTAACTTACAGAAGGCATATCTTTGCGAGGGAAAATCTTTTAATTATTTTCTTTCCAGATTCGTTTCTTTATAAAATTCTCTACAAAACAGTGTCCTGTTGAGACTTAGCTGGTCTATTGTGATAAAAGTTATTTCCTGAAAATAATTGCTTTTCAAATGGCTGACACTATAATCTTTGGAATTTTGCGGTAGTATATTCATATGACACACAGGCAAATAACTTGTCAAAAGATAGCTCTGCTCCCCTTCTACAGATGCATTTTGCAGCTTAAAAAAATCTTTAGTATAAAACTTTTTTGACTATTTTTCGTACTTTCGTGCTAAGACAAAAATCTGAAAAATTCAAATTTTCAAAAGGCTCTAGCAAAAGTTTTTTGACAAAAATCCCATATATTGAAAATACTATTGTGTTCTGAGTCCAACGAGGCAAAGAAATTACTCGACCATTCGAGTGCTAACAGCTTAAACTTTTGCTCACTAGATGCAAAATTTAGTGCGCATTACAATAAATATATATCTGTTAGTCAACTTTGCAAAAAAGTACAAGAAAAACTAAGCTAATCTAGTCCTGCTACAGTGATGACTCCAGCAAAGATGAAGATGAACTTTCAGAAACTTCAGAGTCAATACAAATGAATAGCTTATCATTTTCTGTTAATAGTCCAGTGAGGGTTTTGATTGTCCAAGTTTTTCCTTGGACAAAACTTATTTCTCTCGCCTTTACTAATAAAAATTTTACAAAAAAAATCGTAAAAATTATCCAACTTGAAGGGGCTTTAAGTCTAGGAAAAGAAAAAATTTCCACATTTGGAATTGACATGAAATTTTCTACAAAAAGGTTTTCCTGTCTACGTTTAGTCCTTCTTGTGTTAAAAAGAGCATGTTTAAAAAAGGCAACATTTTGTCTAACATTGCAATGTTTCAAACATCATGTTCAACACATGCTGTTTTGCCACTTGTCGAAAAAAAAACTACCCACTGTTTTGGTAGGGTCACATTTCATATCGCGAAATTTCATATCCTGGCATTTCATTTCGCAACGTTTTATTCATTTTCTCTGATTTGTTCAGACTTTTCGACAAAGTGTTATTACCATCTGATAGCTAAGACTTCAGGATACAAAATGGTGTTTTCGGGCTGGGTTTTGAAAAAAATTTGCCTTACGGGCTGGTTTTTTGTTCCAAAAACACCTGTTTTTAAAAAAACGCCACCACCAAATTAAGCTTTTCACTAAAAATCCAGCCCGTAGGCCAACATTTTTTTCAAACCCAGCCCGGAAAACACCATTTTGTAGCCTGAGATCTTAGCTATCAGATAATAAAAACTTTTTTTCAAAAAGTTTGAAAAAAATCAGAGAAAATGAATAAAATGTTGCGAAATGAAATGTCAGGATATGAAATGTCGCGATATGAAATGTGACCCTACCACTGTTTTCTGTGTTAAGCTATTTTTTTCACAATTTCCCTATTTGGAAGTTTTTTAACACTGCCGGTCGGCAAGTCGGTATATTTCGTTGCCTAATTCGATGGAGGACACGCCTATATTTTTTCTTAAAAAAAAAGTTCAGAAGGATCAATAAACTGGGTTAGAAATGTTTTACTGAACGTTAATTTTGGTAAATTTTATCAAATTTAATTATTTTTATCTTTTCGAAATGTTTAAGTGCCTTTTTTAGGATGGTTTACCTTGACCCCCAAGGCAAAAAGTCGATTTTTGATAAAAAAAAATTTTTTTTGGTCAAAAATGACCTAGCACCCCCTAAAATATATTTCCTATCGTTTTAACGGTCTAAAACACCCTGAGAAGTTGATAAAACGCGATTTAAAGTTATGCGATCTGCACTACTTTAGCCAAAGACTATTAAATCAGGCAAAATTTGTTATTTAAAAATGTATTTTTCGCAAAATAAAAGTAATATACAAATAATTTAGTCATTCTTTTAAAAGCACCTTCATTACTAAGATTCTGTTTTTTTCAATCATGAAGCTCCATTCATACTCCCACGGGACACGGGACACGGGACAATTTTTCAAACACGTTTTTGTCTCTATCTCGGCTCCCAGCCATCATTTTTCACTACTTTTAATATATCTACAAGGCAACAGACCACGCTCTACAACATAGGGATAACAGATTTGCCATGATCAGTATCGAAAACGGTTTTTAGGCTGTCCCGCAGGTCAATGTCCCACGGTACAAATATAGGAATTTGTCCCACGGGACATTGACCTGCGGGACAGCCTAAAAACCGTTTTCGATACTGATCATGGCAAATCTGTTATCCCTATGTTGTAGAGCGTGGTCTGTTGCCTTGTAGATATATTAAAAGTAGTGAAAAATGATGGCTGGGAGCCGAGATAGAGACAAAAACGTGTTTGAAAAATTGTCCCGTGTCCCGTGTCCCGCGGGAGTATGAATGGAGCTTGAGTAAATCGGAAGCAAAATTTTATCTTAACGTATATATTTAGCATTAGCCATGGTTACGCGCTGACTTTTATGTCTGAGGTAAAATATTATGGAGGAAATCTAGTAAAAAAATAAAACCACAAATAACATATTTTTTTAAAGTCACATTTTATTATTTTTTCTTTGTATATTAATGTGCCAGAATCAAAAACACACAAATTTTAGTCTTGCCTAGAGCAAATTTACAAAAACAATTTTATTTATCTGTTAAAAACAAGCAGAAAAAAATTAAAATAAAGTGTTTCTTATTTTGATTTTTTCGAATTCATTCTTATTATCTATCAGCATATTAAGAAGCCTGTTTTGTAATTTTGACCTAACAGGTGGATAGTGATTCTCCGGGGTATCAGTTTTTTCTCCGTCATAGCTGTAGCCTTTTTTATGCCGAGTAATTTTTTTTTCAAATCTAAAAGGTGCTTCAAATCGGCTTTTGAAACATGTGACCATAGACCGGGAACTAAAAACTTAGATAAGGCTGTAACTTTTTACCAGATATAATTTCGATCTGTTTTAAAAACTATAATGTTCCTTCTGAGCTTTTCTATCTTTCTGTAGTTCCATAACAATCGCTTCGACCGAAATTAAGAATTAAATTAATTAAAGATCCCTCAAGTGTGAGTTTCAAAAATTGTGGCGCGTCGAATAAGGCATTGCTTTATAGAGCTGACGACGATCGATTAATCGCAGGTGCGATTAATCGCAAATCGCACCAAATTTGGCGAAAAATAATCGCATCGCATAATCGCATGCATGCTTTTGAAATAATCGCAAATCGCAATCGCAATTTGAGAAATTGCACGATTAATCGCAAATTTTGCCATACTGAAAAATTTACCAGCAAAATTACTTTTAGTAATGGATGGAACTTTTTTTACCGCAAAAAAATTGGAAATTGCTGCAAAATATTTTTTCTCACCGTAATGTGATCTTCCGGCAAAATACTTTTCTCACCGCAAAATACTTTTTTTCTTACGCAAAAATACTCTTTTCTCATCGCAATTTTTTTTAATCAGAAAATAACTTATCTCGCTCAAAATCTCACCCAGAGTGGTCAGAAGCACTTGAAAGATGGTTTTTAGGATTAACTAAAAAGGAGTCAATTTTCGCGAAAACTCGATTTCACGCACCAGTATCCCACTTTAATCGGCTTAATCGCTGAGAATCTAACTCTAAGCCATTCTCAACCACCTTAAAGCATCCTAAACTGTTCTAAACCAGAATGTAAGTATTCTGAAAAGTCTGAAGGTTGGTTCAGAGCGGTTAAGGGTGAGATTCTTAGCTATCGAGATGACCAAAGTGTGATTCTGATGCGCGCAATAGAATTTTCGCAATAAGTTCACCCCCAAAAAACCAGCTTTTAGGTGCTTTTGACCACTCTCGGGTGGAATTCTGAGCGATCCAAGTGATTGTCTGACTAAAAAATTCAAATTCCCGCGAAATTTTGACTAAAAATCCTTGATTTTCTCAACAATAATCTGAATATGCTTAACTACAGGTACTTATTGTTGATAGTTGTCGCAAATGTCCACGTTTACTTTAAATAAAGCTTTTGTTTGTGCATAGTGTTAAAAGTTTTGGTTTCTAGGAGCTAAAAGCAAAAGTAATCGCATAATCGCGCGATTAATCGCACCTGAATTTTTTTGCGATAATCGTTGCGATTAATCGCATTTAATTTTTTCAAATAATCGCAATCGCAATCGCATCGGGTTAAGACCAAAATAATCGCAATCGCATAATCGCAAAAAGCCAAATCGTCAGCACTATTGCTTTATCCTTATTCGATATACTTTCGATGCACTAGACCCCGGGAAACGTAAAGTGGACTAATGAGGGTGGTGTTCAGAAATTAATGCACACCATTGTGCTCAATTGAAAAGTATATTTAAATAAGCATATATTTCATCAGCCCACAACGGTAATAGACTCAATTTTTCATGTTAAATCCAAATTCATATTCAGATCTTGAAAAAAATTACAGAAGACGTACAATTATGGAAGTTTATAGAAAAATGTATATTTTAAAAAATGTAAAGTAATATTAAAATTCTCTTTTGGTCTTGAAATTTTCAATGTATAAAACAAATTCATTTGCTAAAGAAAGCCTACTCACGTAGCTACAAAATAAACTTCGTATCATAGTTTTATAATGTGAGTGCTCAGAGATATGAATAAAAACACGGAATATCAATAAAAATTTCAACCGAAAATTTAAATGCGCTCTTTTTGAATTTTTTTGCACAAATAGGACCGGAAATAAGACCTGAATGCTTTATTAAACGCGGAATGATTAAAGGTTTTTACAGGGTATGCAGTGCTCCCGAATATGCTGTTTAAAACATAATCCTGAAAATCCATATATCCCAGACGGACTTCAAACACTGTTTTGTGATTCGGTCTAAAGGGCATGCATGACAAAGTAACACATTATTTTGTAGCGCAGAATGTGCTCTTTCAGATGTCGTAGAGCATGTTTTAAAAAATTTGATATAGTAAAAATTATGGGCTTTTTTTGTAAAAAACTGTACTTTTTAAAACTCACACTTGATGGGCCTTTAATTAATTTAATTTTCAATTTTGGTCGACGCGATTATTATGGAACTACAAAAAGATAGAAGAGCTCATAAAGAACATTATAGTTTTAAAACAGATCAAAATCATATCTGGGGAAAAAGTTACAGCTTCATCTAAGTTTAAAGTTCCCGGTCTATGGGTCACATGTTTCAAAGGCCGATTTGAACCACCTTTTAGATTTGAAAAAACTCTGCTTCCCAAGATAATTAATCTGGTCTGATATATAGGTCCTCGAAGTAAAGGGGCCGGTTTATCAGAGCGGGCCGTTTAATTAGAGAAAATACGGTATATAGGTCATAATAAAAAAAATCTATCTTATTGTAAATATGATTATTATGATGATTAAATTTTTAACAAGCAGGTGTAATGTGTATGCGCACATAAATATATGTACATAGAAAGTTGCACCTGTAAAGTAGAGTTGGTGATGTGTAAGAAAAGCTTCTTTTTATATTTCTAACTTCGTAAAGTGGTTTGATCATGAATAATGAGCACTCTGATCTTGTTAATCCATCAGCTGCTTATTTTCACACTGTAATAATGCACACAAGTTCTGTTTTTAATACGCTCATTACAATAGTTGCTGTGTGGCTTATTCTAAAGCACTCTCCTAAAACTATGAACCCTTACAAATGGTTTTTGCTGAATGCAACGGTACTTTTGACAGTATAGTTTACAGAAATTTCGCAAAAAAATAACGTCTTAGTTACAATAGCTTTTTTTCCTTTTATATATTTTTTTAAATTTTTCAAAAAAAAATATTTTAAAATAATTAGGCATCGACTTTGCTAGATACCACTTTTTTGACAACTTTGTTTTCTCAAAAGTTCATTTTGAACAAGAATTATGAAATTATTCGGGGAATTCTAAATTAGGCGATTATCCGGTTAATTGCCATCATAAGTTTTATATCGAACTATAAAAATCACCTTTTTTAGTTGTGAATAAATGTAATTGCACTGCTTGTACAGGGCGTCTCAAAAATATTGGGTGTTATTCGAAATTTAAGCAAAAATCTTATAAATCAATTTTTTTTAATGTAATTATTATCACGTTCACTCTTCTGCCATGGTTTTCATAAAAAATAAAATTCATAGTGTGTTTGCAACCCAATATGACTTTCGGTATGGTCAAGAGTGTGAGCTCTCTAAGGGTAGAGCCTCTTCTCGAACTCAGCAGCTGGCAGAGCAGGAAAAAGTATATGGCGAGATTCGCAAGATCTAGGTTATATATAGTCCTGTTTGTCACACTATTTTTCTTAAAAATCATACTCGTGTGGAGATTTTTGAAAAAAACCGGAAATCGGACGGGCAAGGGGCTACATACTCAAAATTTTTGAAAAATACCCTATAATTCTGAGACTCCGTGTATTTCTTCAATTTTTCTTTACCGGAAAAATAGAACGGAAAATTTTCGGACGGTTCTTGCAATTTATCGGGTAATTGTCCCAGAAATTCTCCGTTCCACAGCATTAAAAATTTTTACTCCAAACCTTCTTACCTATTTTTAACAAAAATAATTCAAACTATTTTCAGCTTGTCGAAATATATTTGAAACAAAGTATTTATTGAATATTAAAGTTTTTTGTTTTTAAATTTTTAAAGTTTCATAAAAGCCAACAAATTCGATGTCAATTTAGATTTGGTGCTACGTCCTTGATCTCTACAATACTGTGTTCTACATTCCTTTCACCATTTTTCCAGCCGTTGGCACTTGTACTTTAGGTCTTGTAGGGGTTTCTTCATCCCACTGGGGTCTAACTTTGATTGGGTTTATTTTCAGTTGTTTATTTTTTGACGTCAACTCAACAAAAACTTCAGGCTATTTTTAACCAACTTCTAGGCTTTTGTGGTGTTTCCTTGATAACTTCGTTGTTATACAGATTAGCAGCTTTATATGACCAAACAGACTTGATGACTTCTCGAGCTGGAATCTTTGCCATCATTGCTGCGCATCTGTTCTATACTACACCTTGTGTTTCTTACTACTTGATAACAATGGAAACTTCCATTGAAGATATGATTTCAAAAATAAAAGAGGTGAAAATTTTACTTTTACTATTTGTAAAGAAATAACTGGTGACAAATAAGTTCGTGGACAACATTCGGGCTAATTGTTTGGGGCAAAATTTATTTCGTAAAAATATTCCAAACATATGGTTTTGTAGCCCTTTCCTTCCTCTTCCGAATGGTATATAAAGTTCCATTAGAATATTTCAAAAAAGCCATTATTTGGCTACAAACACATGTGAGGTCATTTCAGGATGTTGATAGGCACTTTTATCACTTTAGCTGATCAAAATTTGAATTGGAAGTTTAAGATTACATCAAAATAAGAGCAGCATGTTGTAGCGCAGTTCAAGAGCTACAAAACCCACTTTCCACAGTAGCTTTTTAAAGATCTGGGTGTTGAGATATGGTTTTTTTGAAAAAATTAATATCTTGAAAAATGACCAAAATCAAATTTTTTCCAAATTTTTTGGAATTTTAGTCACTTTTTCAAGATATTAATTTTTTCAAAAAAGCCATATCTCAACAATCGAATTTTCAAAAGCTACTGTGTGAAGTGGGTTTGTAGCTCTTGAACTGCGCTACATTATGGTGCTATTTTTTTGCTGTAGCTCTGAACTTCCAATTAAAATTTTGATCAGTTAAAGTGATAAAAATGCCTATTAACATCCTAAAATGACCTCACATGTGTTCGTAGCCAAATAATGGGATTTCAAAAATATTCTAATGAAACTTTATATATTATTCGGAAGAGGAAGTAAAGGGCTACAAAACCATATGTCTGAAATATTTTACAAAATAAATTTTGTCTTAAACAATTAGGCCGAATGTTGTCCACGAACTTATTTGTCACCAGTTAGCTTTTAAGACAAAACCTGAGTTGGTACCTTTCTTTTTGGAGCATAATTGCAGTGTTTTTGTCAAAATAAATATTTTGATGACTTATGCTGTTATTGCAGTTACTCAGGTTTTTATCTGTGGTATTGCAGTTGTTACAATAGTCTGGATTTGTTTTCGGTAAGTATTAAAACTTTTAGAATCAATAACGGTGTTTTAAAAGACCATACTTGTTGATGCAAATGAAAATTTGGCAAATTTAAATGAGCGCGGGACATTTCTCTTTCGTCTCGCACTCTACTCTTTGGTGTTGCTCAAAAATAACCCCAAAGAGTAGAGTGCGAGACGAAAGAGAAGTGTCCCGCGCGCATTCGAACTTGCCAAATTTTCATTTGCATCAACAAGTATGGTCTTTAAATTTGTTTTTGTCTCACCTATAAGAGTGATCAAGCAACAGTTACGTTAATCGAGTTGTACATCACAGTCAACTCTCGATACAGTGAGTTTTTTCGGGTCCCTAGAGACCGCAGTAAATCAAAAATTGATGGATATCAATATTACATTAAGCTAAAAAGCGTTTTTACAACAAAACGCAAGAGGAAATGAAAGAAATAAAATCATGGCTATTTGAATGTGAAAAACATTCTCATGATAAAGTAAATTGGAATTTGGAGGACTTTATTGTGAATTTACGCTAAATTGAGAGGCAATTTCAAGGGTGGGATCAGTTAAAAGTTATGTTAAAGTCAGGTAACATTAAATCGAGAGTCGACTGAATAGTTTAGGTTTTATCCGGTACCTAGGATATTAACTGACTGTAATATATCCCCGATATAGTGTAGCTCTCCCGATATAGCAAGATAGGGCATTTTTTCCGGTCAAGGTATGTATGCTTTTGTACATTTTTTAAAATTTTTTGGGATAGTGACGTTTGTTTAATAAAAACCAAATATTTGGGTTTGTAAACAGATTTTTTAATTTTTTTTAAAGAAAACTATACCAGATGCGAGATGTTATGTCACCAAAAACATACAAAATGCATCGTATGCTCACTAATGCTCTTATTCTACAAGCAAGTCATTTATATGTTCTGTAATAGTAAAGGAACATGCTTTTTCCAGTTCATAATACCGCTTGTTTTGATAGTATTGCCTTATATATCTTTTGGGATATTTGCATTAACACAGCCCAGTTATTCTCAATGTGGGTTTTTCTAAATATAATAAACATAATAAATTAAAATTCAGTAGTTTCCATGATAGTTTTTGAAATTTCATCTGTGCACACTACTGCTAATGCTGCGATTATGATTTGGTGCATAACGCCGTACAGAAATGTTATTGTTAAGCGCATCAGAAGAATTGTTTGCAATGACTCTATAAAAGTTACTTCTGTGGAATTGCCTACAGCATCAGATTTACGCACTTCCTTTATTTCTCGCTTGAACATTTTGAAGCAATAATATGCGCACAGCTAAAAAAGTAAAATTTAACAATAAAATATGTTAAAACATGTAGTTCATGTTGTTTATTTTTCTGATTTTTTGACAAATTTCATAGATTATTTTTTCACCTATAAATTGAAAAGTCAGAGCGTAACCATAGCTTTCACTGATTACATACTTACAGATGCATAATTATTGCTTACTACTTATTTATTATTAATGTAAACAGAAATTCAGATAGTTGAAAATAAAGGTGTTTTTTAACGACTAAATATTTTTGGTTTTCTTCTCTTCACATTCATAAAAATGCAATTTAGGGAAAACAAGTTTTACTTCATTTGATAACTTTTTCAGAAAGCTTCAATTGTTACGCAGTTTTTTGCAGATTTTTCGTTTAACTCACCTCAAGGTTCTAGTTGACAAGTCTACTGTGGACTTGCTATTTTACTTTAAAGAGAACATATGATAGTGTCTATTTTGAACAAAAAAAACTTTTGAAATGTTGCTTGAAAATCTTTCTTTTAGCGCCATAAAACCAATAAGCACATAATAAAACGCCATCAATCGATTTAGTTTGCTAAAAACCTGAAAATGTCACGAAAAACGAGTTATCACAAAAAAAAATCTTGAATTTATAATGTTTTTTGCATTATCGTGTAGCTCTGGAGCTGGCTTTTCTTATGAGCTAACATACTTTGTTGAATCAAATATGAAATTAACAGATCATGAGTTTTTAAATCGAGATTCTAAATCTTTTTTTCAAACCTCTTGTTTGCTACATTTTCAAATCTTTCGGCAAAGTTGAATAGGGCTACACTAAAATGCAAAAAAATTATAAAAATTATGACGAAAATTTAAAGGAAAATCATCCTTTTAGTACTGACCTGTTTTTCGACTCGGATGCTTGAAGTCAATTTCTATTCCCATTCAAAACCATGCGGTATTTTTTAATCAAATTTTAAATTTGAGCCTTTTGAACTTCAACGATACTAAGGGCTGTATTGGGAGGCGTATGGAATAATAGGGGCCATTTTATGGGGCAGGGCCAATTCGTATTCGCAACAAAACTTGCATTCCACAAAACTCGTATTAGCAAAATTCGCGTTCGACAAAACTCGTATTCTAAAAAAAATTATTGCTTTTATAAGTTAAACACGCATTCATAAGAGACATCATCCTAATGTAAGTTTTGTCAAATACGAGTTTTGTCTTATACGAAAAACGCGAATACGAATCGGCCCTGCCCCCATTTTATGCCAAAAAGGTAAATGTCGTAATTTCCGACTGTCTTTCAACTATAGATTCTTATTTCGAAAAAGTGGACGGCAGCGATCAACTAGGCTAACTAAAGTGGTCTAGCAGAAGTTATTTAAACAAAAATATGAAAAAGGTACCTAGGCTGCCAGCATATCAAGGCTTGATTGTAGATCTACAAATACTTAGGACCTTTTTAAAGGACCATGGTTTTTGCGCGCAGTGGTACACGCAAAATTTGAATTGGCGGGAAACACTTCTCTTTGGTCTCTTCTCTTCGGTCTCTCACTGTACTCTTTGGAGTCGTTCGAAATGACTCTAAAGAGTACAGTGAGAGACAAAAGAGAACTTCCCCGCCAATTCAAATTTTTGTCATGCCACTGGGCGCAAAAACCATGGTCCTTTAAGTAGCTTACATCACTCTTTTAATATCACACCTCACCAGTGTTTTCATAACTAACACTAACACCTAACACTAACCTAACAGTTAGGCTAACACTTAGTCAGTGTTAGCCTAACTGTTAGGTTAGTGTTAGGTGTTAGTGTTAGTTATGAAAACACTGAGGTGACCTCACATCCTTTTTTCCGCTTATTCAACTAATTACATATTAGTATACTGATATTAACGGAGATTATATATTTTTTATTATTAATGTGGAGAAACTTCCTTGTCAAAAGTCTTGCTCTAAAAAACGAATACTAGAAAAAGACTAGCAATTTCAATACGATTCTGTTTAGCCTGTTTCCTTCTGCTTAATTGCTTCGATTTAGTAGTTTCTTTCTAAATACAAATTTAATGATGTAAACAGTTGACTTGATGTTACGAGAACTTCTAACGTTGATTTTAAAACCTAGAATTAAGCAGTATAAAAAAGTGTCATACAGTCAAACCTCCCAATAACGAACCCCAAAAGTTCGTTCCCGCCTATTGTCCGACCTTTTTTTACCTCAATTTTTATAAAACTTTTTCTATTTCTGTTTTCACAGTCTGGTTGCAAATATCGTCAGGACTACGATTTCGCCGATCGTTTTAGCGAAAGAAAAAAGTCTTGACCTTAAAAAAGCAAAACCTCCCATTAAAGTAAGGTTTTTTGAAAATACGGTTATGTTAATGGGAGGTTCTGCTTTTCTTAGGTCAAAAGTTTTTTCTTTCGCTAAAACAATCGGCAAAATCGTAATCCTGACGATATTTTGAAACCAAACTGTGAAAACCGAAATAGAAAAAATTTTAAAAAATCGAGGTAAAAAGTGTCGGACCCTAGGCGGGAACGAACTTTTGGGGTTCGTTATTGGGAGGTTTGACTGTACAGTCGACTTTCGATAACCCGCCAAGCCCTTCAGAACTTGACACTTTTTTCATAAATTTTTGTAGTCTTTCATTGAATGTGGTTCGTCAGTCTAGTGCGACATAACGCAAGGATACCTATTTTTCCGATCATTTTTAAAAATGTTAAAAGTTTTGCCTCTATGACCCGCGCTTCTTGATAACTCGTCACCCTAGTTTCAAAATAGGGTGACGGACAAAAGTTTCAACATTTTTAAACATGATCGAAAAAATCGGAATTCACTCGATATTTCTCACTACATTGTCGAATCCGATTCGGCGAAATATTTTAAAAATTAAGGTGAAAAAAGTGTCAAACACTAGGCGGCAGACAGTACTTCAGGGGCGTAGCGGGTTATCGGGCATACACTTTAGTCTTTTTTCAAGGATATTCCAGCATTGAACTTTTTTTTTAAAAAAGGATACTGTATTTTTAGTTTACCTTGTTTTAAGGTATCTCTTTAAAAATAAAAAATTAATCGGACTTTAAGAACTGGCTTTGTTGAATATAACTTTTTTGCATAGTATTTTTGTATAGTATTTTACAAATACTTTTGAATTTTAGATATATACATATATATATATTAAATGAGTTTTCGCAATTACGATGAGGCATGCACAGCAGGTTTAACAATAGACAGTTATTGGCCATTGCACATTGCCCAGTTTTTACAAATGGCAATAAGTGTTGTATCAGTGGCTTTGGTAATAAAACATTTGCTTTGGAGTAAATTTAAAAAACAAAATCTACCTCAAATTCATCCAAACTTCACCGTTAGTTTGTGTTACATTTTCTAAAAACATAAAATCTTGTATATTTAGATACTACTATCCAATGGACTTCTTTTGTACTTTTTCCATGCTCTTTTCATGCTTTTAGTCGGTGCTAGTATGCAAGTGGGCTTTAAATTTGTTTCTAAAGATTGATACCTGAAAACTACAGATAAAACATTATGCTCATCCAGAATGCCCATTCGCAATGATCACTTGGGAATGCCTTATTTTTCGAGTGCCAGTATTCTCAGTTATTGCGGGATTCACACTTCTTCACTTTCTTTTCTTTTTGGAGCGTTGCTTAGCCACTATATATCTTAAACATTATGCTTCACACAGCGCTAAATTTGGCATCATCGCTTGCTTTATTATAGTTAGTTCTTACTTTTTGTAAACAAATTTACGAGCAAAACTGAAGTCATTGGTGAAAAGTTGATAAAAAGAAATTAAAACTGTTTTAAACATTTGGTAAATAAACTTTGACCTAAAATGTTTTTTATCTTCTCAATCACAGAATTTTAATTTTTTCAGTGGCCCACATCACTTTTGTTAAATATATGCATAGTTCAAGATGACGATTTATTTGCATTTAAAAGTTATTGTTTGCAAACATCTGCTAAAAACTCTTCTCGGATGTTGGTGATGTTTTACACTTTGCTCACTGTCAATATCTTAACCACTTTTGGAGATATAGGCCTTTTAAAAGTTAATCAAATTCAGAGAGACAGGTAATTAATATCACAAAGTGGCTTTTATCGGCTATCCGGAAGTTGGTCCTTAACCCAATGCATACCGTATTCTCTCTAATAGACCGCCCCTCTTTGTTCAAAATCGTGTTTGTGGCATTGAATTTTCGACCTATTTTGTGAAAACTTTTCAGGCAAGTTACATCTAAATCTGTAGCCAGTGAAATCAGCTACAAATCAAGGGAGAATGTGTTTGAAAAAATCTTCAAAAAGTGGGCCGAAAACACAATGCTACAAGTACGATTTCATTTTTAGGAGGGTCTACAGAATTTATTACCCCGTCTAATATTTTATTTTTCAGTCGACTACTCAAAAAAGCACTACGGAATGGGTACCATTAACTGGGTAACACCACCTGAGTACTATCATCTGGGTACTACCATTGGATATCTGGTGCTTTTCCTAGCCATCCTAAGTGACACTAACGCTTTAATTTCACTAAAAAATGATGTTTGCCACCACCGAGATTTGAACACGTGACCCCAAAATACCGGTAAAATCCCAACTGGCAGCCCCGACTGGCAGCCTTTTTCGAATTTTGTGGTCCTGGCACGGAAAAATATTTTAACGTGAAATATTACTGAACCAACCAGCCGACATCGAGGACTATGATGATTAGCAATCATTGAAAAACTTGTTGCTGAGCAGTGTGAAAATTATAATGGGGAAAGCAGAAATTTTTCTGTAGTCAAGTCTCAAAAAAAGTTAGTGAGAATAAGAACAAAAATATATTTTTCCCCCAATCTATGAGTGAGCTGCAAAGCAGCCAATCCTTGGCCGGGTACAACAACCTGTTTGTCAAATATTATTAGTGTTACTGACATAGTGTTACTTAGAATTGGCTCGGAATCGATATTTGGACCGGAACCGGAATGTGACTTTTGCTAAAACCGGAATCGGAATTTCACTTTTGCCGAAACCAAATTTGGAGCCTCAACAAAGTGTTTTTGAAACAAATCGCTGCTGATATACATGCTTTTTTGTTTATTTCGGTATTTAACACAAAAAAATTCAAAAAATTCGACCCATTTGAAGTCAGCCAAGCAAGAGCAAAACTATGATATAGTCGGGCTTAAAATTGATATTTGGGTGGGAACCGGAATCGGTATCCGAAAAGAGGCCGGCGAACCGGAACCGGGATTCTGGGCCAACTCTAGCGTTATTAGTTCAAATTAGTTTGTATGTCTAAGAAATATAGTGGAAATTTGGCTGCCAGTTGGGGGCTGCCAGTTGTAGAGGGCTGACAATGCATTTTAAGAGGCCACCGATTTTTGCAATTTTCTAGAATTTTTTCATCTTTGATCTACCTTTCATCTTTGACAAAGTCACGAATTGATTTTCAGTAACTCAACTTTATAATGATTACGTTTTTTCCTTTCAGACGGGTTTTTGATTATAATCTGCTTAAGTCATATCAAATTGCGGAGAATGAAGCTGCCACGAAGTTGATATTAACACTTTCACTAGTCCATTCTGTTACTTTTACTTCTTATTTATTAAGCACACTAGCAGCTAGATATCTCTTCGCTACTGCAAAATTAGCAGTCTATGTTTCTGCTATTGAAACTATCCACCTAGTGAGTAAAAAGTTTTTTGATCAATATGCATTATTTTTCAGCTTATTTGCTTGAACATTCTAAGCACATTGGCAAGTGCAAGCTACCTCATGGGATCTATTAGACTTAACACGAGTGTAAAAATAACTTCTGCAAGAGAACAAGCAGATGTTTATTTTAATCAGTTTGCTTGTCAACTATCAGCAGAAAATCTAACAAGAAAAACCTATCTAATAAATAAATAACGTTACAAATAAACTTTATTAAAGTCGATCATCATTGAACACAATAAATTACTAAATATCCGTATAACACTACAGTCCACTCTCAATGAACCGGCACTTTTGAAAAGCGTGATTTGGCTGGTCGAAAAGAAAATGAGACAATACTTACTCTCGGTAAACCGGCACCTCGAAATAGTCTCCTGTATTACCATTGTTGAGGTAAAATTTTTTTTAACTAACCATGTAAGAAGTTTGTAAGTTTTCAAATTGAAAAATTTCTAGAAAAAATCAATTAAAATTTATATTTTGAAGCAAATGAAATGAACAAAATAGCTTTATTAACTGTTTATTTATTTTCAGTTCAACCTTCACAAATTTTAAATTTTTTTAGGCCACATTATAGCGGCCTAGAAATCGAAGATTTTTATGCGTACTTTATAGTAATACTTGACTCAATTAAAGTCTATCTTAAAGATAGTACAAAGCAGTACAAATGCACAATATACCGTGAATGTTTCAAAAACATATATCAATCCTTTAAAAGTCGGGAAAATTCAGGGGCGATCCCAAAATTTTGAGTGAAAATACAAAAAACTAAAGGACCCTGTCTCTTCCTAATCATGGCAATTTCAAAGGGTTGAATGCGCGCGGGACCACATACATTTTGTCAATAATGTTTTCGAATTATTTTTTTAATTGCATTTTAAATTTAAAAAGGTTATGTTCTATTCGATATAAGCGGAGCAGTCAAAGTCGGATAAGTAGTCCAATCTGGCATTGTCAAGCGACGTTGGGCTCGACTAGTGAGAGTGATAAAATTTACAAATTTATTTTCTAAACAATAAGCGCAAGCAAAAAAACAATTCGAAAATATTACTGACAAAACGTGTGGTCCCTCGCGCATTCAAACATTTCGAATTGTCACGATAAGGAAGTGACAAGTTCCATTAAAGAAGGGGTGAAAGCTGTTAAAGGACCATAGCCGTCGCCGACAACGAGAATTTCAAATGTTTGAATTCGCGCGGGACAGTTCTCTTTTGTCTTTCATTGCACTCTTTTGATTCATTCGAAGCAAGTCAAAAGAGTACAGTGCGAGACGAAAAAGAACTGTCCCGCGCGAATTTAAACATTTGAAATTCTCGTTGTCGGCGACGGCTATGGCCCTTGAAAGGGGGGGGGAAGCTACTTAAGTTTGAAATAGTGGCTTCCATGGCGCAGTGCGTAAGCGCTCGCGTTTTTTGGCCCAAAATGGTGTTTTTTGGTGTTTCAGGTTCAATCCCACGTAGTGGTATATTTTTTTGCTTGTTTGGCCAGTTTAGAGGTAATTAGACTTTTTTGTCGCCCAATTCGGAATCCAAATTACCTGTAAACTGCCCAAAGAAGTCAAAAAATTGTGTGCCACTACGTGGGATTGAACCTGCAACGCCAAAAAAAACACCATTTTTTGCCAAAAAAAACCCGAACGCTTACGCACTGCGCCATGGAAGCCACATTTTCAAACCTAAGTAGCTTCCTACCCTTCAAGGAGATAGTCTCGACACAAAGGATTACCGTATATCTTCTAATAAGACCCCATGGGGCCTTATTAGATAAAATGCGGAAATATTTCTCAGGGCATTGTATTTTTGACCTTAGAAACTCCAAGATTCTTGGGCCTGCGACCACTCAAAAAATAGTCCTGTTCCTTGGCTACATTTTGAGTGGTCATGCGCCTGAGAATGTTGAATTTTTCGTTGCTTAAAACGAAATGCCACAAGTTAATTTGGGGGGTCGCGTGTTCTAATAAGGACCCATTTGGCCTTATTAGAGGATATGCGGTATACCAAAATTTGTGTTTTTTAAATGTGGTTTTAGAGCCATATATTGTCAACAACTCGGTGTTGCGATATCAAACAAACTTGTGTAGAATTAAAAGGTGGATCAGCAGCATCAATATCAGAATTTCTAAATTCCTTTAAAAATGCAATAAAAATTGAAATGAAAAGGGGAAACCCCATCGAAAAAAGGTTGATTAGTACTCTATTGCATTTCAATTTTAAGGGCAATATTGAAATAATTCCCAAATTCTGATTTGGATGTTGCTAATTTAACTTTTAATTCTGCACAAGTTTGTCTGACATTGCAACACCGAGTTGTCAACAAAATATGACTCTAAAATATGGCTGTTTAATTAATATTTTTAATATTTTTTAATATTTTTAAAATTTTTTAATAATTAAGTGGCTCTGGATCTTGGCTTTTAAATAAGCAATTAAACTTTGCTGGATAATTCGCAAATGTGGAGATTAAGAGGTGAAAGAAAAACCGTAAAAACATCCTCTCGATGTCTTTTTAAAACTTGTGAACTCTAAAATTTGCAAATTACTTAGCAAAGTTTTTTAATGGCTCATTAAAAAGCTTAAAAAAAGAGAATTGAAAAATCATGACTGCATTCAGGGATTATGTTATATAGAGAGCCGATCCATGGACTGGGAAACAAGAAACTTATGCTATAAGGGTTTTATGTTATGTAGAATTATGTTATATAGAGAGTCCGCTGTAGATATCAAAAAAGGCGAATGGCCTAAAAAAATTCTGGTCAGAAATTCCCGTCACAAATTTTTGCCTACGCCAGGACTATAGCACACAGTCTTGGAAGCAATCTTAACGAAAGAATTCACTGATTACGACATCTCGCGGTTTTTTTCTGACCATCAAGAATTGCAAAAAATTTGACTTTATCTCTAGATTTTATGGTGCTCAACTGAAATTAGAAAAACATTATCAGTAGAGCTTATGACAGTGCAAAAACACAATAAACTGCAAAATAAAAATATGGGGTAAGATTGATATTCTCGAAGTTAGAGGAGCTTTTGATATAAAAAAAGAAATGAATACCGTATTTCCTGTAATAAGGCGGCATGCCGCCTTATTTTTCAAACCCCTGAAAATCCGAAAAATTTGAATTCAATCTCGAGATTTTCGGGTGCTCAACCAAAATCTGAAAATAAGAATCGGTAGAGCTCGTGGGAGTTAAGAAAACGCATCAAACAGATAACCAAAATATTTACTCTGCTTCGAGATATACACCCTCAAAGTTGGGGGTGCCACCTTATTAGAGGGTGCCGCCTTATTACAGGAAATACGGTAATAATGTGAATTAAATGAAAACTTTCAAGTTTTTATTTTTTCCACTGGTTTTTACTAACGCAGGATGTGTGGCCCTAAAAATGCAAAAAATAAATGAAAGGTGTTTCACAGACATGTAAATATTCCAAAAAAAGGCTGTCACTGAAACACTAATCCTTTTCCAATAGTTTGTTTGTGTGTGGCCACACATAAATCCACTACTTTTGTGGTACAAATAAACAGCCCTAGCCGAAATTCGTCTGGACCTGTATTCGAATCAGGAATTCATGTCCTATAAAAGAGTTCGCGAATGGCAGTATCTTCACCTCATTTCCAACTTTGGGAATGATCTCCATCTTTTTCTCCACCCTTCTCCTTGTTCTAGTCCAAACCGCTGAAGCCAACAGTCAGCCTGTTGTCAAGTTAGATGTGTATCAAGCTCACGGCTTTGTCTACCAATACCAAGAAAATGGCCGAAACTTGTCCAGCAATGTCTACCTTGCTTTGCCCTATGCCAGACCTCCACTTGGAGAACTTCGACTAGAACGACCTGTGCCTCTGCCCTCCAATCCTACTAGAATTGTCAACAACACTGATTTGCCTCCAGGATGTGTACAGCAGGAAGACATGGCTGAACTAGACCCTCCAAATGGCAGGATCACCTATCCCACCTCTGAAGACTGTCTCATGTTGAATATATTCACACCCTCCACTCCACCACCCAAAGGCAAGCCTTACCCAGTTTTGTTGTGGATCCATGGAGGTGGATTTGTGTATGGCATGAACAGATTCTATGGATGGCCTCAATCTGCCCGTCATTTCAATTCTCGTGGAATTGTGGTAGTGCACATCCAATACCGTCTGAATTTCTATGGCTTTTTCGCTTTTGGCACCAAAAAGGAGACAATGCTAATCTCGGCTTGTTTGACCAAACAGCTTCTCTTGCCTTTGTCAACAAATACATCAGCCAGTTTGGTGGTGACCCAAAACAAGTGACTGTAATGGGCAACAGTGCCGGAGGTGCATCCACACACTCTCTTAGTCTGTCTCCCTACTCTCGCAACTACGTCAAACAGACCATTCAATCAAGCGGTGGTCTTTACAGCCCTTGGAGCAACACTGTTAAAACCCTTGAAAGTTCTAATAATTTGTCCAAATCGTTGGGATGTGACTTGGCTACTCGGGAGCTAACTAAGAAATGCTTAAAGAATGTGACAGTAAAACAAGTGCATGGTGTGCTTAAAGGATGGGTAAGCTATTGCGGCAAATCACCAAATATTGACTAAATGGTTTAGGGAAGGATGCGCAACTCCATGGATCTGATCTACTGGGGACCGATTCGTGACGATGACTTCTATGACGGAAAAAGTTTGGCTCAACTTAATAAGGAGACAAAAGTCCGAAAAACTTTATACGGATGCACCAAGGGAGACGGTCTGATTTTTAGTGAGTCCTCTCTCTTATTTTTAGTAATGCCATAAAAGCAGTTTAATTTAAGCATTCGACAGTGGCTCTGTGATCGCCAAAGTGTTCGCCTATGTCATTGGTAGAACTGTGGACCGACAAGCAAATTTCACTAAAGCCGACTTCTTGGACCATGTGAACAACTATTTGGCTAGTGAAGATGCTGCTGGACCTAATGTGGCTGAGATCCGAAAACTGTTGCTGGCTTACTATTTGAGAGGTAGCAGCAATGAGTCGAGTCTACCAGAGAAGTTCTGGTACACTCGTTTTACTGATGTACGTGTTTTTATTTCGGATTTTGAATTAAAATTTAAAAATACATATAGGCTCAAACTGAAGGAGAATTTTCGGGTGGTCAGATTTGGGAAATGGTTGAGAAGATGAGCTTAAATTGGCAACAACATGTCTACTTCTTAGACTACATTCATCCTTCCCATCGACCATTGGTGGGCATTGATATTACTTATGAGCCTCACGCCTACGAATACCAATATTTGATGGATGCCCAGCCATATTTCCCTTTCAACAAAAGTGAAACCAATCCAACAGAATTGGAATTCACAAAGAAACTTGTAGATGCTTTTGCCAGCTTTATCAAGACTGGAAACCCATCTACAAAAGCTGTGCCTTGGCCAGCTGTTGGCCAAGAGAAAGTCAAGATCCCATATTTGCGTGTGGGACAGGAGGTGCTGGCTGAAAACACCTATTTCATTGAAATCGCTAAGCTTTGGCAGAAGGTCTTTTCTCTAGGCTATGCCAAAGGCATCTTTTATCAGCAATGATTTGAAGTTAGAAAACAATATCTATTACATTGAGTGTGATTAAGCATAAACAACTTGCTCCTGAGTCAAATAAACTCTTACTGTTGAACACAATCACATTTTTTCAAGTTACCCAATGATTACTTGGACATATATTACTGAGCACATACAAAACCACATTTGCACCATTAAAAAAATCCATTACGAAAATTGGACTTCTATTTTCATGTAGTTCTAAGTCATTTTGTTTAATTCGTAGGCCACAGAAGATAGTTTTAGGAAATAGCCAATTTTTAATTATACTACGAGACTGTCCTAACATGTTAAGACAAGAAAAGCACGAATTTGTTTAAAAAAAAGAGGGTAAGAATAGGCACTGAAATTTTTTGATCGAATATTGAAAAAATCAGTTTTTTGAGGACCACACAACTTGATGAGCACAGGGATTTGCAAAATTTCAAATTGAGCCGAAATTAAAATTTAACATTGGCTTTATATAATTTAATTTTTTGAGGAGCCTAATGAATACCACACAAACTTTAGTAATTCGCTAACCACTTTTTCAAAAACGTCTATGTAGCAATATGTTTTTAAAAACTATCTTAGATTCATGGATTGTTCCCAATGTTTTCTCATCATTTCTAAACCACCTTGAATGTACAGGAACTATGAAAATATACCGAAACCATCTAAATAGTATAAAAATTACATGGGTAGTGCATTGTACCCAAATTACTTGAGTATTTTGCCTCTTTAATCGCTTGTTTTCTTATGTATTCTGTGAGTGCATCTAATGCCTTTACATACTAATTCGAAGACGTTTTTGTTATCTTTTCATTGATCTCTTAAAAGGGCATATGTTTATTAGAAAATCGTGAAAAAATGAAAATTTTACAGGAAAAAGCAAACTGACAATTTTGAAATTTTAACAACGGATTCGTATTCAGCAATGTTGATTTGCTTGAAAACTGCTCTTGCAATAAAAGGTCAGAGTTAAATTTCGAATCCTTCTCAAGACAAAAACTATTTGAGCTTCTAAAAAATTCAATATTTAAACAGTGGACAAGTGGACTAATCGGCCAGATATGGTCGAATTAGCATCAGTCTAATTTTTTTCGATATTTATGGGTCCTGACTCACACAAATTATGTGAATTATTACTTGTCCGATACATTAATGTTTATTTAAAATGCAATTGCGTTGCGCAAAATAAATAAATAAAATAATTTGCGTAAATCAAAAAAATAGGTCCAAAAAACATTTTCCGCATTTTCGGCTGTCAATCGCCAATGCAAAAACTAGAAATTTCCATTGTCATCAACAGTGTTGTCCACTTGACTCTCTGACTCGTGAGTGTCTTCGAATTAGTATGTAAAAGCATTAGATGCACTCACAGAATACATAAGAAAACAAGCGATTAAAGAGGCAAAATACTCAAGTAATTTGGGTACAATGCACTACCCATGTAATTTTTATGCTATTTAGATGATTTCGGTATATTTTCATAGTTCCTGTACATTCGAGATGGTTTAGTGTTGTGTGGAACTGTTATTCGTAATTATTATTGTCTCGACACGACATGGAGTCTGCTGTTGACTCGTGTCGCTCTGTTATTAATTGTGATCATTCCGTTTTCCGTTATAAAACCATCTTGTTGGTTCGCTCTGCTATCTCTCTCAGCTCTCAAGAACACAACAATTGGCGCAGTCAAATGGATTTGGATCAATTCAAAGCAATTATGGAAGCCCAAGCTCAGATCCAAGCCCAAGCTCAAGCTCAGCAAAATCAAATTCAAGCGCAGCAAAATCAGCTTCTAGTCAATTCTCTTAATGAAATTTTTCAAGCCCTTGGGGTGGTGCAGCTGTCAATCCTCAAGGCGACACTAATGCCTTTGATGGCTCAGCAAACCGAACTCTCCAGTTGGTCTCTTCGCTCTCAGCTCGGATGGAAATGTTCGTCTACAATCCGATGGAAGACCATACATTCGACAAATGTACGCTCGCTACTCAGTGCTCATTGAAAAAGATGGTGCCTCTCTTCCTGATGAATCGAAGGTCAGACTTTTAATTGGTAAACTTTCCGAGTGCGATTTCAGGAAATATGCTGATGCAGTCCAGCCAAAAGGTGCCTATGAAAAGCCATATGCTGAAGTTGTGGCTAGCCTCAAATCTCTCTTCGCTGCAACTCGTTCTCTGGTTATCCGCCACTATGAAACTCTGAAGCAAGTGCAAAGCGGTGGACATGATCTCATCTCATTCAGTACTCAAATCAATGCTTCTGTGGAATTAGCTAAGCTCGGCTCTATGGATGAAGAAGATCACAAGTGCCTTTTCCTCATTTCTGGTATGCAAGATCAGTGCGGTCAGCGTGCTCGATGCATCCAGCTAATGGAAAGAGCCGAAGCCGAGAATAAGAAGACCAAACTCAATGAACTGGTGGAAGAGTGCAAGAAGCAGTCCATGTTCAACTCTCATCTCGATCAACTCTCGAAGCAAATGGCGTCAAATCAGTTCTCTGCTGCTGCTGCTCAAATTCCCAGACGAAAGGATGTCAAGTTCCGCTCTCAGCCAACTCCAAATGCTTTCCGCTCTCAACAGTTGGGAACCAAATTACGAAAATTCAAACGCAAGCATGCTTTCAATCAAGTCAAAAGAGCCTTTGATGGCGTGTGCGACAGCTGTGGAAGGAATGATCATCAACGCTCCCAATGTCGTCACCAGAATTCCGTCTGTGGAAATTGCCATCTGAAAGTACATATTACATCAGTTTGTCGCAGACTCAACTCCGACAAATTCAATCGTAACTCAAATGCTATTTACATAAACGATATATTTACAGGTATGGCTAAATTTTCCCTATCGAAACAGATAAGGTGCCTCAATGGAATCTCTCTCTTGTCATCAACAAAGTCCGATGCAACAATCTGCTAATAGATACAGGCGCAGAAGAAACACTCTTGACAGCTCAGACTTGGAATCGAATCGGAAAGCCACCTCTCCAGCCAACTACAAGAAATGGAAGAAGATTTACTGGACACTCCTTCAGACTCTTGGGCGTCGTCAATCTCAATGTGGAATTCAAAGAAGAAGTTCATCAACTCAAAGCCTGTATTATACAGGGAGGCCATTTATTTGATCTAGTTGGACGACCATGGATAAAAGTCTTCAATTTAATCAAGCTTTTGACGGCCTCTTATCAAATTATAAACTCTGCACAAATTCTTCCAGGCGATATTAATTCAGCAACATCTACTCCAAAGACGCTCTCAGATCAGCTGAAACTCAAATTTTCGGATGTCTTCTTACATTTAGAAATGATGAGGAAACAATGGGAACAATCCATGAATCTAAGATAGTTTTTAAAAACATATTGCTACATAGACGTTTTTGAAAAAGTGGTTAGCGAATTACTAAAGTTTGTGTGGTATTCATTAGGCTCCTCAAAAAATTAAATTATATAAAGCCAATGTTAAATTTTAATTTCGGCTCAATTTGAAATTTTGCAAATCCCTGTGCTCATCAAGTTGTGTGGTCCTCAAAAAACTGATTTTTTCAATATTCGATCAAAAAATTTCAGTGCCTATTCTTACCCTCTTTTTTTTAAACAAATTCGTGCTTTTCTTGTCTTAACATGTTAGGACAGTCTCGTAGTATAATTAAAAATTGGCTATTTCCTAAAACTATCTTCTGTGGCCTACGAATTAAACAAAATGACTTAGAACTACATGAAAATAGAAGTCCAATTTTCGTAATGGATTTTTTTAATGGTGCAAATGTGGTTTTGTATGTGCTCAGTAATATATGTCCAAGTAATCATTGGGTAACTTGAAAAAATGTGATTGTGTTCAACAGTAAGAGTTTATTTGACTCAGGAGCAAGTTGTTTATGCTTAATCACACTCAATGTAATAGATATTGTTTTCTAACTTCAAATCATTGCTGATAAAAGATGCCTTTGGCATAGCCTAGAGAAAAGACCTTCTGCCAAAGCTTAGCGATTTCAATGAAATAGGTGTTTTCAGCCAGCACCTCCTGTCCCACACGCAAATATGGGATCTTGACTTTCTCTTGGCCAACAGCTGGCCAAGGCACAGCTTTTGTAGATGGGTTTCCAGTCTTGATAAAGCTGGCAAAAGCATCTACAAGTTTCTTTGTGAATTCCAATTCTGTTGGATTGGTTTCACTTTTGTTGAAAGGGAAATATGGCTGGGCATCCATCAAATATTGGTATTCGTAGGCGTGAGGCTCATAAGTAATATCAATGCCCACCAATGGTCGATGGGAAGGATGAATGTAGTCTAAGAAGTAGACATGTTGTTGCCAATTTAAGCTCATCTTCTCAACCATTTCCCAAATCTGACCACCCGAAAATTCTCCTTCAGTTTGAGCCTATATGTATTTTTAAATTTTAATTCAAAATCCGAAATAAAAACACGTACATCAGTAAAACGAGTGTACCAGAACTTCTCTGGTAGACTCGACTCATTGCTGCTACCTCTCAAATAGTAAGCCAGCAACAGTTTTCGGATCTCAGCCACATTAGGTCCAGCAGCATCTTCACTAGCCAAATAGTTGTTCACATGGTCCAAGAAGTCGGCTTTAGTGAAATTTGCTTGTCGGTCCACAGTTCTACCAATGACATAGGCGAACACTTTGGCGATCACAGAGCCACTGTCGAATGCTTAAATTAAACTGCTTTTATGGCATTACTAAAAATAAGAGAGAGGACTCACTAAAATCAGACCGTCTCCCTTGGTGCATCCGTATAAAGTTTTTCGGACTTTTGTCTCCTTATTAAGTTGAGCCAAACTTTTTCCGTCATAGAAGTCATCGTCACGAATCGGTCCCCAGTAGATCAGATCCATGGAGTTGCGCATCCTTCCCTAAACCATTTAGTCAATATTTGGTGATTTGCCGCAATAGCTTACCCATCCTTTAAGCACACCATGCACTTGTTTTACTGTCACATTCTTTAAGCATTTCTTAGTTAGCTCCCGAGTAGCCAAGTCACATCCCAACGATTTGGACAAATTATTAGAACTTTCAAGGGTTTTAACAGTGTTGCTCCAAGGGCTGTAAAGACCACCGCTTGATTGAATGGTCTGTTTGACGTAGTTGCGAGAGTAGGGAGACAGACTAAGAGAGTGTGTGGATGCACCTCCGGCACTGTTGCCCATTACAGTCACTTGTTTTGGGTCACCACCAAACTGGCTGATGTATTTGTTGACAAAGGCAAGAGAAGCTGTTTGGTCAAACAAGCCGAGATTAGCATTGTCTCCTTTTTGGTGCCAAAGCGAAAAAGCCATAGAAATTCAGACGGTATTGGATGTGCACTACCACAATTCCACGAGAATTGAAATGACGGGCAGATTGAGGCCATCCATAGAATCTGTTCATGCCATACACAAATCCACCTCCATGGATCCACAACAGAACTGGGTAAGGCTTGCCTTTGGGTGGTGGAGTGGAGGGTGTGAATATATTCAACATGAGACAGTCTTCAGAGGTGGGATAGGTGATCCTGCCATTTGGAGGGTCTAGTTCAGCCATGTCTTCCTGCTGTACACATCCTGGAGGCAAATCAGTGTTGTTGACAATTCTAGTAGGATTGGAGGGCAGAGGCACAGGTCGTTCTAGTCGAAGTTCTCCAAGTGGAGGTCTGGCATAGGGCAAAGCAAGGTAGACATTGCTGGACAAGTTTCGGCCATTTTCTTGGTATTGGTAGACAAAGCCGTGAGCTTGATACACATCTAACTTGACAACAGGCTGACTGTTGGCTTCAGCGGTTTGGACTAGAACAAGGAGAAGGGTGGAGAAAAAGATGGAGATCATTCCCAAAGTTGGAAATGAGGTGAAGATACTGCCATTCGCGAACTCTTTTATAGGACATGAATTCCTGATTCGAATACAGGTCCAGACGAATTTCGGCTAGGGCTGTTTATTTGTACCACAAAAGTAGTGGATTTATGTGTGGCCACACAAACAAACTATTGGAAAAGGATTAGTGTTTCAGTGACAGCCTTTTTTTGGAATATTTACATGTCTGTGAAACACCTTTCATTTATTTTTTGCATTTTTAGGGCCACACATCCTGCGTTAGTAAATAGTAGTGCTAACTGGTGTCCCAAAAGTTCGGTATGGGTTTCAACCCTAATATTTTAAACAACAGTTATGGCGAAACAAGTTTCTTTTTATACAGTTTTGTAGCCCTTTTCACACTTTTCCAAATGAGATATAAAACTTTTAGAAATGATGAAATTTAATTTGGAAAGTGAATCAAACAAAGAAAGGGAAGAAAAATAAATCATGCATCAGCTTTCTTATGCTAATTTGTTTGTTTTTTAGTCTATTTTATTTGCTTATCAATTTTAATGTCCGATCTTAAATGAGACAGAGGTGGCATCATGGGCAGAGGCCAACCTGGGTGACAATTGGTGCTTTCAACAAGATGGGGCGCTTAGCCACAGGGCATATGAGACTCAGCAGTGGATTGCAGAGAACTTCCCAGATGCCATCACAGTGGATACTCATTGGTGCTATCTCACTGGTGAATGGGCTCCAAACTCGCCTAACTGGAATGTCATGGACTATTTTGCATGGCCATACCTCCAGTCAAAGGCCTGCTCATAGCCCCAATACTCCATTCCAGAGCTGAAGGCGTCTGTGGTCAGGAAATGGGATGAAATTCCCCAACAATTTATCCAAAATGCCACTGACAATTTCTCCAAAAGACTCCGAAAATGTATCGCTGCCAATGGTGGTCATTTTAGGCATAGGAGCGTTTAGGCAATTTTGGGACATTTGTCCAAAAATTGCCTAAACGACTTAACATAACGCCAAGGATTTCAAATTTTTAAAATCATTTTTACTTTTTCCATAGTCGCGTGTATTTTTAAAGCTCTTCTATCTATTTTTAAAAAGTAAAAAGTATTTTATTTCTTTTTACATATTTTTTGCTTTGTTCAGATGAAAGAATTTTCCTGAACTAAAACTGATGTGGTCGAAAAGTTGCAGCAGCTAAAAAACAAGGAAGTGAAAACCGAAGATGTCGATGCGTACTTCAAGCTGCAGTATAACAAGAAGTGCGTGCCTAAGACAATATTCCGACACATGACCAGGGTAGCTGCGTTACATCCATACCGAAGCCAAGAAGTCGTCGTGTTAGATGTTATATTTTTTTTATTTATTTTTCATATCGTTGTTGTGTAAAGGCCGCTACAAACTAAGTTCGGTAATGAAATGGTTTCAGTCAGAGAGAGCACTGGCTACCGGCTATACAAGTAGTTCCGAAAGAGTCTATTTGTATGTATTGACTGCAGAAAGTAATTTTTCCTTGTCTAAGAATGATGCGTAAATATTTAGTTGAAAGTTTTAGTAGTGAAGTTCCACCAGCTCCTGCACATATGCTGAGAAAAAAGGACAGTCAATTCTCGCTAAACAGTGGTTCCCATGCTGAAGGATGCCGTCTCCGTCCAATCAATGAGCTAATAGCCAGAGACATTGACCGAGTGATGAGAATATGGATATAAACTTGGTTATTTGTTATTTTGAATCTTTTTTTAAAGATTTGTTTAAGAAGAGCACTGCTGATGCTATGCACCATTTGAGTTGCCTTTCAAATACGCTAGATTTTCTTGCCGCAGCTACCCAGCTTCTTGCCAATTCCGAGAAAAGGGAAAATCGCAATGCCATGAAAAGAAGGCTAAGACAATGCGAAAGGTTGTGGCTCGATCGGTGAAGCGTGCTTCTGAGGTAATGACAGTATAAGAAGTTGTAGCGCCTCTAAGACAAAGATATCCCTAGGAGCAAGATGTACCGAGAGAATTCTTTCAAGTCAAGCCGAATGGTCACTGCTTTTATGGGTTAGTTATTACATAAAATTGTATTAATGTCTTCATTAAATTGCTTAGATCAATAGCGTTAATAATCTTTGGCAACGAGCAGGACCAAGGAAGAGTGCGTCGAGAGCTGATGGCTTACTTGGACATGAACCGAAAAGTGAAGTCGGTAAATTGGATTTGCCCAAAAGAAGATATCGATGATTACATTGAGGATCATGTGGCTACGTCGGAATAACACTTTGCCGAGCAGAAGCACTGGGGAAGCACTCAGCAGTTGATTCTTGCAGCTCGTCTCTACCACCGCAACTTCATCGTGTTTCAGCCAGATGAAAGGACGAAGTTCTTACATTTCTCGGTCGTCTATGAAGATGTAAGCTTTCCCTTATCGTAAAAGATGACTGATAGTTATGATTGCCGTTATTTCAGTTGAATACTTTTCTGGTATCAGGGCCTACTTCGATTATCCGCTACAAGAACAGCTACTTTGATGTTGTGCGCCAAAGAAAGAGAAAATGAAAAAACCAAAAGTTAAGAAATGTTGTTGTTGAACTGTTTTCCAAGCTGTTATTGGTTCGAAGTCGAATAAAGTTTGAAGTGTTTAGTGAGTCTTTTGAAATAGAAGTGTCTAGTACGTGAGAATATTAAAAAAAATCTGGTGCAACCACCCTATAGAAAACCGAAAGTGAAAGCTGTCTAATTCATATCCGTCTAAAATATCACTCTCATGTTTTTAGTCTTATGTTTCTCAGTTTTTAAAATTACATATTTTTCCTCATTGGGTGAGCCAAATACCTAAGGAGTGAGAAAACAATGTCAATCAATATGCACCATATACCGTATTTTCTCTAATAACTCACCCTGCTCTAATAACTCCCTCCCCCCCCTCAACTTTGTTGACTCATATCCCAGCCGACAGAAAATGTTTTGCAAAGCTGTTTGTTGCGTTTTCTTAACTTTCGCAAGCTCTACCGATTCCACTTTTTAGATTTTGGTTGAGCACGGGAAAGTCTCGAGATTGAGTTCAAATTTTTCACATTTTTGAGGATCTAAAAAATAACTCACTCGGGTGAGTTATTACAGGAAATACGGGACATTCGTCGAATGGGACACTTGTCCAAAAAATGCCCTAAACGCCTACGGTAAGAGAGTCGAGCAAAAAAATTTAAAAGTTAGTCAAATCGGTTGTCAGCCCATTTGGAATGTATTGCAGCCCTGATGTTCTCAACATGTTTTGTCGAGATCGAAAAGGATCAAACAGAATATTTTGACCTCACAATAAAGGTTCACACCCACCTAGAGCCAACATAAACTTGAAGTACACATAGAGAGCCAAAAAAAAGAAGAGCTCAATACGTAAAAAATACACCCGACTATATAAAAAGTAATAATGAATTTAAAAATTTAAAATCCTTGGCATTAGGCAATTTTAGGACATTTGTCCAAAAATTGCCTAAACGCCCACGCACCGTCATTTTATTGAGTAAAATGAGTTTTGAAAGTTTAATATCTTATTTGAAAGAGGGCGAGAAGGAATACAGGACTCTATAAAAAGAATTTTTTTTTGCCAATTTATGTTTAAAAAAATCCATACCGAACTTTTGGGGACACCAGTTAGTTTATCTTATCTACCTTTTTATTTAGTTTTTTTTTTAAATCAAAAGCTTCTCTAACTTTGAAGACGTTTATGTTGGATCCGATAATTATTTTTCAGTTTATTGTGCTTATTTACGCACTTATTAGTCATAACTTCCGTGCGCTGGCCTACCCCGAGCCTAAGGGCTAATCCTGAACCTGTTTATTTTAAAGGGCAGTTACAGTGATTTCGGAAAGTTCAGATTCTTGGAGGGGGGGGGGCTGTTTTGCTGGTAGCGCTAAAGTTTTTATTTAATTAACCTTTTCATCATTTTTTTTCTAATGAATGAAGACTTTCATGTTGGGTCAGAGTCATTTTTTTCTTTAGCACATCCAATACGAACTGGAGCACATCCTTTAGCACATCCAATACGAACTATTTAATTTCTTCTTCAGTTGCACCCAATGTGTCTGCTCCATCAGCTTCTCCAGCTTATGGTTCGAATCAGATGTCAGCCATGTATTTTACACAATTACAAATTTAGATTTGGCTGAGCTCATGGAAGCACTCAAAGAGGCCTATGCACAATTAGCTGCCAGTGGAGCTTCTTTGCCCCCAAATGTTAGTCTGCGTACCACTCCAGGGCCTACTGCAGCTTAAATGTATTCTCATAAAAAGTAATAAATTTTAATGATAAATTTTAATTCTTGAAATAAAAATACTGCGTTCAATTTGACCTGCTTATTTACCACAAAAAAAAATAACATAGAAAATTTTTATTCACTGATTTTGTTCGGGTATATTTTTCAAGGTGCACATAGAAAAATTGCTCTAAAAGTGAAATTTTAGCCGCCAACTATAGGAGCTAGAAGCATATCGGTGCCTTTATCATGCTCATGTACACATTAATAAATACCGGGTAAAAAAAATTTCCGCGGTATTTTTAAGCTAACTTTAAAGCTTAAAAATTGAAAAGCATCAAGACAATGTTGACTTCTAGGCACTTTATTTGTACTATTTGAAAAAGCGAAGACTTATGATACAAATCTGTATATTTAAAATAATTTTTCGAATAATTTAAATGCCTAAACCTTAAGGGTTAAAGAAGTGTCATTTTTAACACTCCGGCTTCAGTGCGTTAGAAATATGAGCCTAAAGCCTTTTTGGACACCATAGCTTGAATTAAATACTGGCTAGCTGAAAAATTCGGAAAAGATTGAAAAACTGCCATAGCTCTCCCCTTCATCGATTTTCCAAGAAAAATGCATGACGGTAGATAAGCTACCAGGTTTGCAAAAAAAAAGAATGTGAATACGCTGTAAATAAAAAAAATTCAAAATTAAAATTTTTCAAACTTTCCGAATTTCGCCGGGCCACTCTATACTTGTTTTTTCAACAATATAAATAGGAATCTTTTCTTTTATGCAATCTATGTGTATGGCAAAGTATCGATGAAAAAATCTTGATTTATTATATATTTTTGGCTGGAGGCCTTATTTTTCAATCTGTCCAAAATTATGTGATAGTGAACTGAGATTAAAAAAAATATATGATTAGACTGTCTTTTAAAAGCCATGCGACTGGAAATATTGTTTGCTGTAAAATACGCACGCCTCTCTTTTTCTCGATGAAAATCAATTTGTGTTTGGTTGGTTTTGTAGGGAAGTGCTGCGTCCACACTCACAAAATTGAAACAAACAGCTAGATTCCTATCTTTTAGCTTGCTATTTGAAGTTATTAAAAAATTTTCGACCATTATGGCTCTGAATAAGAAACTCCGAGCGCCTTTTGAGAGGAAATACGGTATGTACATATTATTAACAAATATCGTATTTTCTTTATAAAACAGCCCTCAAAAATCGGGAAAAATTGAAGTGGATGTCAAGATTTTTGGGTGCTCAACCAAAATTCATATAGTGGAAAAGGTAGAGCTCGCGCGAGTTAAGAAAGCGCAATGAACAGTTTTAAGAGATATTTACTCTGGACTGAGATATAAGTCGTCAAAGTACATTGTGTCCCAAAAAACCTGAAATTTTTCAAAATTAACACTGTTTTATTCAAAGGTTTTGAGTTTTTTTATTTCTAAGATCATGTAGCAGTGTTTGATAGCTTGTTCGAACGCCAAGATCAAGCGCTACGTGCTAGTACAAAAACATTTCGAAAATTACAACAAAATTTATATAATTGTATCAGATTTTGTTATTCGAATTTAGACATTTAAAGCATCTAAATTGAGACAGTTACAGCCATCAAAATTTTGCGTGTCGCATTTATTTATTTTTTTTTCATCGTGTCTCTATTTTTTATATTGAATTTGGTGTAACAAGGTTGGACGGTTGCAGTCTTAGGTCATAAGGTCAGGTTCAAGGCAAGCAACATATGGGAAGCAACCACAGAATGAGTTAGCCCTGTGCAGCGAACCATGTTAATCTCATGTTGAGAGCTAGACCTAAGGCTACGGCAGAATGAGAGGACTCGGTACCGGTCTCACAACCGTTATTTAAACATCCTTGCTTATGCCAAAAAAATCTGTATATCAGACAGTGCGCGGAAGCCCTTGACAAAATTTTGCGAATTTTCTCAGGTTTTTTTGGGCCACCCTGTATAGGGTCCCGTTTATTAGAAGGACCCGTTTAATAGAAAAGATACGGTAAAATATTTTTTGAAAATATTGCAAATATTTAATTTTAGCTGAAATGAGCACTGAGCAGCATTCCTTTATTGAAAAGTCTGAGCAAAAACCTCTCTTATGCGTAAGTTTTAAAAGAAAACATATAAAAATTAGACAGTCTATTTTCCAAGTAATAATTATGACTTATTTCCGTTTTAATTATTGAGTTGTTAAAGTACAGGGTGATCCAACTTTTTACCCATATTTGTTTTGCCCGTAACTTTTTTTATATTCATTGAAATTTTTGTACGACAACTCATTTGAAAGCCCTGTTTCTACCATTTCGTTTAAAAAAAAGATTCGCTCAGTTTGATTACTCTGAGCCGAGTTACGGACATTTTTATTTAATTACTGGAAACCGACAAATTTATTCAACAAATTCAACAAAAAATCAACAACAATGTTTCTTATCTTGTCTCGACGCTCCTTCCATTCCTTTCAACGCAAATTCCCAGACGACGGCGAAAATCATTCATTGCTCTCTCGATCATGGCTAGCGGCAACTGTCCCATTTCTTCGACGATCTTTTCACGCAGTGCAATCAAAGAGGCCAGAGGCTGATCCGTGTAGACCAAACTTTTTATGTAACCCCAACAGAAAAAGTCCATCCAGGTTAAGTCAGGCGATCGAGGTGCCCATAAGATTGGTGCAGGATTCCGACCAATCCACCTATTCGGAAAATGAAATTTCAGCAGAGCTCGAACCTCAATTCCCCAATGTGGCGGAGCCCCATCATGCATGAACACCAGTTGACCAAAATTTCTACTTTCTACTTCTTCTCTTTCCAGTAATTAAATAAAAATGTCCGTAACTCAGCTCAGAGTAATCAAACTGAGCCAATCTTTTTTTTAAACGAAATGGTAGAAACAGGGCTTTCAAATGAGTTGTCGTACAAAAAATTTCAATGAATATAAAAAAGTTACGGGCAAAACAAATATGGGTAAAAAAGTTGGATCACCCTGTATATTATAATTGTCGTCATCCAAGCATCGGAGAAAACGAATTTTAAATGATCTAGCCAAATTTAGCAGCACAATAACAAGACTGAGCAAACATCGGAGGGTGAGTCACCAGCCAGCAGTAGCATCTACCGCCACCAACCACTGATCAGCAATGATGTGCTGCTCTCCAAGCACTTGTCCGACTCAGCTATATTAAGCCTTCCTAAAGGTTACTTTTCCATTTAAAAAGAATTTAATTTAAAGATTTTTCAAATGAAGCACGACTAATTTTTTAACTGATAGAAAAAATCCATTCTTTTAAAAAAGAAAAGTAGCGGTATAAAAGACGCTATAAAATCGATTGATTTTGGGTGGAGGGAACTAAGTTGTTTATCGCAATTGCACTCCTTTCTTCAGTTATAGAGGGGCAAAACAGATAGACACACAAATTTAGGTGCATCCTAACAATAAATCAAGTCTTTTACATATTTGGATGTTTCTAACAAGACTTTTTATATTTAGTAACTTTTTATTTATTTTTTATATATTCACAACTGAAAAAAATTCATAAAGGAAAGTAATTGAAATTTTTCACTATTCTTTCTTTTGTAATGTTGTTTACAACTAGCCTAGCTATGTTATGACTCATCCAGTTTTAGACATTTTTCGGTGGCTCTAAAAACATATATAAACAAATCTCTACATTTTAAAAGACTTTTTTTTGTTTCTTTGAAATATATTTAGTTATACTATCCTTCTGTAAAATTGGTGATTAAAAAAATATTTCAGCAACTTTTTGATAGAAGTTTAAATATTTTAGATTATTAATTATAGAAAAATCGAAAATGAGAAATAATATTGATATGAAATCTATTCCGAAATTGAGTCAGTCTAGAGGAGTCACTTTGCCCATAATCAAATTGAATGAGGTATTAATTCAAAAATATGCCAGCTATCTAAACTTTTTCATTTTCAGTTTTCTGCATCTAGCTCTCCTAGGCTAATACGCAGTGGTTTTACACGCGCCACATTTGGACCTTCTTCTACACTTAGAGAAGGGCATTCTCCTCCTCAAACTAGCTCACCTGTTGGCTATACACTCAGGTAGTATTTTTAGATATGTAAACTGTAGAGCCTTCAAATTGTTAAAGTTTTATTTAGGCACAGCAACGAGCACTCATTTTCACATGATCTAAACCGAACCACAGTTTCTGAATCTTTCAATGTTGGATCTAATGGAGAAGATGATGTGCAAATAAGAATTTTTTTTCCAAATGGAAAAGGTGCGTTTTTTTCGTTTCAAATATTTCAAAAAAAATTATTTTTACAGCAGTCCAATTTGCTGTGGAAAATGGCCAACAAGCGCCTTCTTCGGCTTTGCTAGACCTAATGGCCGACCATCTGGAGATTGACAGTGCAGTGGCTTGTGATGCTTTCGCATTGTGGTTAATATCTCCTCTTCTAGGTGAATTATTTTAGTGTAAAAATATTGGCAGTGCAGTTTCAAAAAAAAATTGGGAAGAGGTTGCATTTTTTGGACACAAAGTTATTGAATTTCTTCCGATCATAGTTTTTTTGCTCAAGCCGCTATAAAAATTATATTCTTCAATATATTCTGACCAAAATGATAAATCATACATATTTTGTATATACATAGAAATTTTTAAGTGATATAATTCCATCTTTTTTTAATTTTAACCCCGATTTTTCATGGGTGAGACGCCCGGAAGGCGTTGACTGGAGATATTTACATTAAATCTCGTGAGCTTATGGTTTCTGCCTTAAAATTGCTTTAAATTACTGCTTGCATACTTACAAATAATGTATTCTTGCCTTCTTTTAGTAAAAAGAGTCATATAATACTTTGAAATTGAATTTCTATATTGGGTAGTCCTAGACAAAATGTTTAATTTTGGTCAATTCATTTTAAAATTATCATCTTTTTAGATGTGAAGAAGTCGAATTTTTTTCTAGATTTAATTTCTTACAAATTATAATAAATTAAAAAAATCTTCCTTCTTCAAGTGCATAGCTTTCATAATATTCAATTTTTTGATTAAATTTTTTTCAGAAGTGCAGCTAAAGCCCCACCATGTAGCCTTTGAAGTACACGAAAAGTGGCCTGCCTTTCTAAGAAAATTTACAACAGCCCAAGAAGAAGAAATTGCATTGGATGAACCGTTGCTAGTACTCAAAAGAAACTTCCAGTTGACAATAGAACATGAGTCAGAAGTAAGATTTTAGATATTCAATTAAGTGAGACTTAATTAATTTGCTATTTTTAGTATATAGAAGAGTATGAAAGGCTGAGCGAAGTGCTGTATTTAGATGCCAAAGACCAGTATATGAGTGGCAGGTATTTGGTGGACGTAGATGTGGCTCTTGAGTTAGCTGCTCTCCAGCTGGCTGTTGACTTTGGGCCTTATGAGAGTAGTGAAGAGACCCTTGAATTGATTCAGTAGGCTTTTTTGATAAATTTTAACACCCTTCACCAAATTACGGTAAAACTCTTAACGTAAAAAACTTTTTTATGCTTTAAATACGGTTAAATAAACATTGGCAAATTCTAGTTTTTAGTGATAATCTCGGCCAGCTAGTTCCTGCTCAACATTCGAATACCATAAAAAGCTTTCATCTGTTTGGTCTGTCGATGATTGAATGCAAAAGTGGTCTTGAGAAGGCAATGATGGAAGAGTACAAAAAATGTTCTGCAAACTACGTGAACAACCACCAAAGAAGGAAAAAATTTCTTGAAATCCTCCAGAAAACTCCATTTTATGGGTCCGTGATTTAAACATTTATTTTTTTCTATATTGATAAATTTGACTTTTAGAGCGGCATTTTTCACGGGAACCAAAGAAAGAAAGCACAGCCTTTTATCAGCAATTGTTCGCAGGTTAACTGGTTCCTCACACTCTAGCAATGTTGTTGTGGGCATCAACCATCAGTATATCACTGTTGTAGACCCAAGCAGACATGAACTACTTGAGTGTCAACCTATTGATACTTGTGCTTGGGCCAGGTCACCTGAGTAAGCTTTATGGGCCACTATCACGATATGAAGATAACTTTATTTGTTTTAAGTCCTGTAGATGAGGAAGAAATTCCGGTATTTGTGATCCAGTACCCAGACACTAGCTCTATTAGTAGCAGCAGTAGTAGTAGCAGTAGCAAGAGGAACGGTAGCATCTCAAGTGCCCACAGTCCAGCAAAATTAAGCGCCAAAGAAAGGATAAATGGCCCATCTGAAGTCGACAAAGAAATCACCATAGAAGAAACAGAGAAAAATCAAGAAGATTTTCCTTTTGTGAACCGACAAGTTAGTGTTTTTAATCAAATAAAAAATTCGACCCTGGTAGCAAATACCCCAGCATAAATTTTTCTTATAAAACACTGTTAAAAACTATTCAAATAATTTTCCAGACTACTAAAAAAGTGCGTAAGACATCTCTTTGTATTACGATATGAGAAAAAGGTTAAAAGTGGATAATTCAAAAAAAAATCATACGGGGTGGTTTAACTCAGCTTTTTATTTATTTATTTTTATTTTAGATATTCAGCAAACAAGCAGTTATGATGGACGCTCTTCTTAATACTTTGTGTTCTGATTTATATGCTAGGCTCAGTGTTGTACATTAAGGTTTTATTGTTCTATTATTGTCTTTTTGTAGCTACTACCACCATCAATGATCGGGTGAGCGGCAGTCATAGCAATAGTTTGTACATGTACAAATTAAAACAAACCTATCACTATAATCTCATGAGCTTATGGTTTCTGCCTAGAAATTGCTTTAATTTAATTTTCGCTTGCTGTAATAAAGTTTTATAAGGAATTTTTACAAGATTAAAAACACCGATCAAGATTTTATACTCGTTTCAAGAACTTTTTAAAATATTTACCTTTACCATTATGGTTAGTCTATTATACCTGTAATTTTGGTGACTAAACCAGAGCTTCCAAACTAAATTTTTCAAAATAAAATCAAAAATAAAGAACATTTGGTCAAAAGTGCCATTTTATCCAGTGCTTGTTGGGTTTTGAGTGCCGAAAATAAAGATTTTGACGTGAGATCTCAAAATTTCTAAAGATTAAAGGTCTCACATGAAAGACAAATCTTTAAATAAAGGACGGTTGGGACGCGCTGGACTAAACTCAAATATTTTGCAGAATTTTTTCACCTCTTTTTGTTTTTTCAAAAAATTAAACAAAAATTTCCATGAGTGGAAAGTCGATATAGTGATGTCGGTGGGGACACCATATCGCTAATTGCACTATAGTAAGATTATACATTAAATACTATGGCAGGAGTATGGTTCCTTGAAAAAACTCCACAATTACTAAAACTTTTTTCTATTTCAGGCTAGTTTTTTTTCAAAGCTTCAAGGCTAATTTATCGTAAAAGTCTAACGTCGAATCCAAATATTTTCGGATACTATAAAAATGTTGACAAAAAACTCAAAAAAATATAATAGAAAAAAATATAAAAATATAGTAGTTCCTATTAATTGTCTGTAATAAGCGAGCTGGGTAATTTTTTCGAGCTGCTTGAATGACATTTGAGAGTATGCAAACCAGGCATCACATACAAAAATTTATAATTTAAAAAATTATACAAAGATTAATCTTTGAGTGTTTCTAAATTGAAAAATTGTTTATTTACGTACTTTTAAACTCTATAAAACAGTTTGTGGTTAATAATAAGTTTGAAGCTTTGCAAAAACTTTTTGATCATTGAAAAAAGGATGACAAAGTAAAAACAAAAGAAGTGAGAGTTACTGATTTAGAAACTGTGCATAATTAATGTGAATAGCAAGAAGACGAAAGATTTTGAACAATAAAATCATTATGTCATAAGTTATTTAAATACATCTACTGCAACTTCTTCTATTGTGACTATATATATTTTTAATCCAACTGAATATTTTAGTGCATTTCCGGTCTGACACTTTAGAGTGGTATTTTTGATCGAAAAGGTTGCTTGCAAAGGTTTTAAGCTTTTTGAATTTCTCAAAAATCAGCTTAGTAAAATACATGTTTATGTTTTTTTGCTTTTTAGAACAACATCAAAGGGAGGCGGCTCATTGAACTAGTTTATAATGCTCGATATTTTGACATGCCCCTGTAAATTTTTTGTCATTTTTAATCTCTGGCAAGGCTTAACCAGCGCATAATAGAACGGTCTAAAATATGCTATGAACAAACATCTTAAGACCGTTTCAACATGGCCACCCTAATCCGTCTTTATAAATCCCAAAAAAAAACTAGAATTGGATTAAAAAGCATATGACAGGAATGGGAATGCACTTTTTTCGCCGCCGCCTCCACCGGCAGAGCGCTGGCCGCCGGCGCTTTGAAAATGCCAATTTCACGCGGCGGGCCGGCGGCCGTGCAAGTATGGCTGTATGTGAAGTGGTTAGGCAAATTAATGAATTTTCCAGGCACATTCGCAAATGCTTTTATTTTTGGTTGTTTTCTTCTTAATTTTGAATTTTTTTCTGACTAGCATGTAGCCCAAGATCTCAGCTTTCTCACAAGCTATCAACTGAGCAAACTAGGTTTGCAAACTGATTTGGATGAAAAGTGTTTTAAATAGAGCAAGTTGTTTCGAAAATTTGGTCCGCTTGATAACTTTATTCTTCAAATTTTTGAAATTCGGTTTGCCCAGTTGATAGCTTGTAATAAATATGACATCTAGTGCTATATGTCGGTCAAAAAATTTTTAAATTGAAAAGGTAATGACTACGAATAAAATCATTTACATATTTGCCGTTATAATCTATCAATTTGACGGAAAAATTCAGGGATTTGCCGGAAGTTTTAGTAAACAATTGAGGGTTGCCCGTCCACCAATTTCTCTTTGCAAGCGTGCGCAGTGGTTCTAAGTGAAGGCGTTGCTGAGCCCACACACGGGGAGGGTAGCGTAATCACTGGTCCACAGGGGCTGGACCCTTCCTGGTCGGAAAACTCTTCGAATCAGGGAATGCTCAGGGAATCTGTCCTTCCTGGCTAACAATATACGACGACGACGACGACGACGACGACGACGAGCCAGAACTTCGGGGTTAGTCCTTAGGCCTCAGTGTTGACGGGACACCGGATGGGATGTGTACTGGGGATCTTGGGGTAGGAGTAATTTCCAAATTTTATTGGTGAGCACCTCAAACTTGGGTAATTAAACCAATACAATCACAAATAAATGAGCACACGATAAACAAATATGCGTGTGGCTTATATTTTCGATATGAAGCATATGGAGAATTATATGATGAAAGCTTGATTTTTTTGGTGTAATTCTATAAATCGTTATAATTGGTAAGTAGAAATGAAGAAAAAAATGATTTTGAGAAATTTCGGCAAATTTTTGGAAAAATCTGATTCTTAGTCCCAGAATCTGATTTTTTCGAGATTTGTCTGATTTTTTAAAATAAAAGATAGCGACCCTGCAATGATCACTGGATGCATTGGTTTTTTCTTCCAAGAATAATCAAAATGTACCTTTTTGGGCTTAAGTACACAATCCTACCCTGACCCGAAAATTGCAAAAATGGTGTCCTAAAAGTATTTTAGCTAGTTTTAACGTGAAAAAGCAAGAAAAATTAGTGGGAAGACACTTTTTAGCACTTTTGAATTTTTTTGCATTTTGGCCTTGGGGGACCAAGGTAACTCAACTTAAAACGGTATGTGGACATCTCTAAAAGACCAAAAAAGGTTAGATTTAAACATAGTTTTGTTGACTGGGGCCTACTGCATAAAGAAACTCTCGTATGCATACATTTTTATGCATCCAGAGTAACTTTCGAGTGGTTTGTGTCTAAGGTATGTGGGTGTGCGCATCTCAACTCCTAGCCGCCACGCGAAAGGGGCGCAGGGGGCTTGGTTGGTTAGAGATGCGCGCACTCACTTACCTTAGACATAATTTCGAGCAAGACTCTTGATCAAAAATGTATATAGAGACTCTTTTTGCCCAGCTCCAGTGACCAAAACAGGGTGAAAACCACTAAATAAGGTATCTGAGTGCCTTCCAGAACAGCCAAAAAGCCTATTTTTGGTCAAAATTTTTTTTTTGGAAAGTGCTTTCCCAATGGTTTTTTCATCTTTTATATACATAAAAGTGGTCAAATCGCGTAAAAACGAGCTTTAAACCAGTTTTCGGGCCAGGGGGAATTCTGTACTCCGGCCCTTTTTTGTGAATTTTTATTCCTATTCCTGCAATATAGAGATATAAAAGTGTAAAATGTTTTTAAACAGCTTTGAAGTTAGGCTGTAACGAAAAATACTTTGTTTAGTAATTGTCTAAAATATTTTTGAATTCGCTTCTTTTTTACATGCAAATCGTTTTTATCTTCGAGGGCAGCATAATATATCAACACCATGCTTCCTGTTGCTTAAGACATTTTCTAAAAAAAATTCTCTACGTTTTTTCTCAATGTTTTTTGTCTTTTTGGTATCCGGAAAAGGCAGTAACGATTTGCGTTTAGGGTTAAGCTCAATTTGTGCGATTTTTAAGTGTGTTTTACATACTTATTTTTGTCAGAACGAAAACAACTATATGTTTTTTAAATTTCTTTTTGACTTTTTAATTTGTATAGCACACTGTTTTGAGCGGATATTTTGTTACTTGGAAGTGTAGACAAAGATTCTATGCTCTTTTCAACAGATGAGGATAAACACACGAATTACACCAATTACGAGGTCTTTAATTCATATATTTGCTTCCTATTTAGCTAAAAAAATCGTTATCAAATTCTATGAAATATGGCTTAAGGCTTAACAAATTAAAAATGCTCTTTCTGCTCTTCTTGCCTTTCCAAATAAACCAAAAATGCCTTTTCAGCCAATTTAAAATTCCTATTGCTTAATGCATAGTATTTTTGAAAACAAGATTTTCGAATGCAGTCTAGCCTCTCAATAAGGCCTCTCTAATTTATGATTCTCTCCTTATGGCGACTATCTAGGACCGATTTGTTACGCATGTTTTGGTATCCACCCCAGTTATGGTGTTTGGTCAAATTTCAAATTCCGCTCCAAATAGCAATTAATAAAAGGGCATTTTCAAATATTTGTTATCAACAGCGGAATTACCAATCTTAGATACAGTTTTACTGAAAATAAATGCGGCTTCAGGATCAAGGGTTTCTTAAGTGTATAAAAAAAGTTTTATGTTAGCTTATTTTTCCCATATTTTTAAATAGTTTTTTTAACAACTTTTATAAAACTTCAAACGTTAGAAATATCATTTTAAAAAAGTTCACGTAAAGTATGTTTTCCACACGTTTCAGCCCTCAATGGCTCGTTCACGTACTGTGACTTAAAGTTAGACTGAAACTAAAGGGCGTTAATAAAACCCTTTTAAATTTGAAGAATGACATACAAAAACGTTAGATGAATAAGCTTAGAGAAAAAGCTTGCAAAGAAAAGGTTTGAAGCTATTGTTCAACCGCTAAAGACTTAAACACATGAAGACAAATTGACTAAGTCTCAGTGTAAGTCTCACTCCGTGAATACCTTAGACTGATACTAAAGGTATTAATGTAGCCAAAATAGCCTCAGTCTAAGTTGCAGTCCGTGAACGAGCCATAAAGCACACAAAAAGTGGTGAGAACTGATTTTTGAAAGACTCAAACTCCAGCTAAAACTCCTTGTAAAGCTCTTTCATAGACAGGCTACAAGATAAGAATAAAACGAAAGTTTTATATTTTTTAAAGGGCCATTGCCACTTATTTTGAGTTGTCCCCGCCAATTAAAAAATTTTCGCCTAATCATTCAACTTCTATACGGATTTTTCAGCTTGGTTTCTAACAAAACAAGGCCTAGAATTTAATTTCAGGTATAGTTTTGTTAGAAACCAAGTTGTAAAATCCGAACAGAAGTTCAATGATAAAGAAAAAAATTTGAATTGGCGGGGGACAGCCGTTGTCGGAGACGGCAATGGCCTTTAACTTTTTTCTTGAGAATACTCATTATTAAGATTAATAAGATTTTGTATTTCAAAAAAAAAATAAGGCGGACCAGCAAATCTTTTTGAATCATTCCACTTTTCAATCGTTTTACATTAAATATAATACAGTTAACCCTCTACAAACGGGCACCTAAGGCTCGGTCCCTTGAGGTGCCCGTTTGTAGAGGGTTTGACGGCCGGAAATCGGACAATTTTTCGCATAACATCAACCAGTGATAACAATATGTTGTACATCGATAACTGTAAAACTTATTGTATTATACGAGAAATTTTTAATCTATTACAAGCAGGACAAAAAGTGAAGACTTTGCCTGATTTCGCTCAAAGCTAAAAAAGATTCTGAAAATTTTTGTCTCCGAGAAAAGATTCTGTTTAAACAATAACGCAACCCTATGTAATTTAATTTTTAATAAATGGTCTTGTTGGGATTCATGACTTAAGTATGTGTGCATGTGCTTTTTAGAGTATTTAGGTACCCTTTTTGGCTGCTATAGTTTCAAAGGAACCAGTGCGAAAGTCTTATTTTAGCTAAAAAATTTAAAAATAGTCTTTTTGGCGGTAGGCGAATATCGGAAAAAATAGCTGAATCGCTTTTTTCATTCACTGAAATAATCGCAAAAAAAACACGTAAATCCACTGCAAAAAGGTTTGCCCGTTTTTATCTGAAATAATTGCATAGGAGACATTAAAGTATTACGTCGGTAGAAATAAACAAAAGCCGCCAAGCGCACAAGTGACCTATCCTTTAGGCATCCCTGGATTTTGATGAAACCTTAAAAAAACTGGAAAGTTCCAATTTTGACCGGACCGAAAACCGAAAAATCCTTAGCTCACCGGCCGGAAACCGGAACCGGAAAACACAAAAAACCAGATTCCGAAACACATTCCGGTCGGATTATTGTCCAGTTGCCAACACTAAAAATAATTGAGTATGCTCGCTTTTTCAATTCGCTTCAAATAAAGCAGCCTCTCAACTTTAAAGACCTGTATTTCTGTCCAGAGTGAATGATCTTCAATGCTGCATATTGTGTGTTTTTAAATTTCACCGATCCTACTTTTTAGATTTTAGTTAAGTAGCCAAAAGAATTCGAGAGCGACCGTGAAAGTTTCCGATATTTGGGATTTCTTCTAAGGCTACCGGACGGTCTTTCAGAAATAAGTTCAACGAGTAAATAGAGTAACTGATAAAAAAGTAGTTGAAATGACAAAATAAATTTTGAGTTTCAGAAAGTACCAACATTAAAACTAAAAAACCATTCAATTACCCCATTTACTCGTTAAATTTCCAATCTCTTAATCTCTAAAATTTCACAAAACACATGCAACTATGTATAATTGTATACATCCTACGCGAATTACGTTGACCACATTGGATGAAAAATTGCTAATTAATAAAATCGAATAATATTGCTTACCATGAATTATTAATAGGCTGTGTGCCTAGATTAGCTGGTACTCCCTTCTACGATTTCATGATGTTTTTTAAAGAATTACAAATAAGTCCTTATTTTTTATTTCATTGAAGAGTCATCGGCCATGAACAATGCTTTTTTATAAAATGTGACGTATTGATTGCTAAGAAAAGGTGTTAATTGTTGAAGGAAGTAAATAAATTGTACTTATAAACGCCTAAAAAATTTAGTATGCTTCAGGGCTTCTTCAAAATGATCGGAGTTGCACATGGGCGTAAAAAATCTGACGGGTGGGGCAGCACACGGGGAAATTTCTTTCTGAGGCCATTTTACCTACACTATTTTTTAATTTTGACTGGGGAAAAAATCTGACAAAAGAAGAACACGTGCCCCCCCCCTGCCCCACCCCCTGGCTAGGCTCATGGAGTTGGAGTAAATTCTATACTCCGTTGTTAATTGTTGAACTCCGGGAGTATAAAAACTCCGGGTGTATAAAAAGAACTTTTGTGAAAATGGAACCCATCTCTGTCGCCCCTATGGTCTTTTCGATAACAAAAGAACAGCTTTGAAAAGTAAAGACAAATAAGTATAACAATTTCACCACATACTGTCTTTCCTTCATGCGTTTTTTACAAATCTCCATCCCATGGATGTTTGGGAGGCTTAGCCAAATGTGGAATCGGTAATGGGTATATATTGTATATTCTTAAAGGGGAGACATTGGCGGCTACTTTTTGACATTGTTTTCTACTTTTTATTTTTAACTCCATAGGACAGTAGGAGGTCAAAGTTTTCCAAATTTTCTCTAGATATACCTCAAGCCTCATCCTACACTTTAAGAGTCCTTACGACCTTATTGAGGCAGAAGAAAAGGTAAAAAAATGGTAGAAACCAGTGTCAAAAGGAGCCATAAATGTATCTCCTCCTTAAATTCATATGAGATTGGTTGAGACTTAAAAATTTTCTTATTTTTACGCGCTTGAAAATAACTCACCCAAATGAGCTATTAGAGAAATACGGTAATCGTTAGAAAAAAACTTCGCTTCCTACTTTAGCACCAGATTTTTTAATGCGTTTTAGTGTTGCCAGCTGTATTTTGGAAGCACGCGATTGTATAGTTTCAGTTATATGCCGTAGTTTAGTCCCCAAGTCTTTCATCTAGTCTAAATAACATCAAAAATACCTGATATTTTTTAAATGACTCAAGGAATTAAAAAATGGCGTCAAGAATTTTTTATTTGTAAAGAATTACCTTTTTTCAATTTTTTTATTTTTTCTTGTGTTTCCATCACTAAATAACAGTTTTTTTAATAGACCGATTTAAGCAAGTGATAGCTTCTAAGAAAATGAGACGAAAGAGCTGTGTCATCTTCTTTATTTTAAGGTACAAATACAAAATATTGTATATGCGACATTTATTTATTACTCAAAAAACAATTTAATTTTTTCTTATAATAAGTCGTCGACGATTTGTTGTTCTGTTTTAAGAGACTTAAACTGTTAATTCAGCTGCATTCCGTTAAACTTACATTTTCTTGTCTAAAATCTTGTTTATAAACACATATATTTTATTTTTCAGTAAATTATTTGCTTCTAAAATGCACCAAAAATCATGGCAACCTACTTTATCACACTTATTTTTCGTAACAAGTCTATATATTTTGGCAGTGGATAGTGTCATAAACTCTGGGTTTGAGGAAAAACCAGCAAGGAGAATGTTCAGGCGGAGTAGTGCACCAAATGAGGCTATACCACAACCTGATTTGAACGAGCAGAGAAATCAGCCAAATCTGCTTATTTTCAGTGGAGAAAACGAAGAAAGCAGCTCCGGCTCAGGATTATTCAAAGAATATTTGAGCAGAGGGCTGTACACTTGCACTTCTAGATATGTCCAAACCATAACCAAATTAAATGCATTAATAAAAGTAAGTTTTTTTTATAATTGTTTCTAAGTTGATTTAAAAATTAATTTTCCCAAAAAAATTAAATTTTTTATATATCTCTTTTGGTGAAAGGACGTCTCCGTTTTTTTCAAATGAAAAAGAAAACCGGAAAGGCAAAAAGTGATTTTTTGAAAATAATTGTCTTGATCCCCCTTGTTATTTTTAAACGCTGCTTATTGGTGTTTTCAAAACAACAGGGGACGGCCAAGGCAATTTTTTTTTCAAAAAATCACTCTTTGGATTTCTGGTTTTTTTTTGAAAAGGGAACCTAAACGAGCCGTTATTTTAACTAAAAAAAGTAAAATTAGAATTCTATGAGACATTTGTATTCTATGAGACATTAGACATTTGTTCAGGAGGCTTATGACCAATACTCTTCTTGCCAAAATTAATGGAAGACACATCCGAAGCTATAAACACTGACCAAATAGATATGTTGGAAGAGATGCTTGACGGATGGCCTACAGAATAGTCTTTTACTAAATTGTTCGATTTTTCGGCAAAAATAGAATTTTTTTTATTTTCAGAGCTGAATTTATGTCGGCTTAATAAAGAAATAAAATAGAAATTTCTTTAAAACTTGAAATCTAGACTGTGAAAGAAAAATTGCGAAGCAAACAAAAAATTCGCGTTGATCCACTGTTTTTTGCTGTTATTTTGTTTGCGATTCTTTTCAGGCTACTGTTAATGTGATCAACAGCACAGCTTTCAAGTAGCTTGATAGAATTTGACTTGTCATCAGATGAAGTTTTAACAAAATAACGACAAGGCCAAAAAGAAACATTCTTTGCAGGTCAGCCTGAGGATATGCGTCATTATTACAAGTCAAATCTCATGAAGTATAGTGAAACTTCTAATTGAACAACATGGTTTATAAAACCGACAGAGGACGTGGCTAAACTCAGAAAGAGGGGGATCACTTTTTATTGCATTTTAATATAGAGCCAAACAAAATTTTAGGTTGAAAAAGAGAACAATATGTCGTTTTATTAGAAATTGTACGGCATTCAAGGTGTCATTTCAGATGGGTTATCATGATCACGTTTGTTCTCTCGCACTAATTACTGTCCTAAGGCTTCGCCACGCTTTACGCTCTGAAATGGCCATAACTTTTTTTTTCATTTTCCAAAAGTTTGGTATTGCTGAAAAAAATGTTGAAAAAAATTAACAGTCCTCACTCATAGTCTCCACTAGCTCGGAATGAGGACTATTAATTTTTTTCAACATTTTTTTTAATAGTACCAAGTCGACCAACATTCTATTTGGTAGCCCTGAATCTCAGCTACAAGACGACACCTTCGAAGCCTAATAATTACTCATGAGCTCACTTGAATACATATACATCTAAATATTATATGTATGTAACGACATTATAGAGTGCATTACTGTACCCTAATACAACATTTTCAGAATAATAAAAAACGTTATAAATTCATAATCAAATGGTAGTTGTTGAGAAAGCAAACAGTTTTTCAATTTTTAAAGAATCACCCTAGAGCAGTTTAGTAAATAGCCGAAAAAGTTGGAGGTTGATGAAATTTTTTATGAATTACAAATTTTCTATGAAAAAGAAAATGGCAAAAAATAACATTCTATTAAAAAGGAAAAATAAAAAATCCGCAAAATAATGCTAACAATTTCTTTATTTAGTTTTACGCAATATTACATTTAAAGGCAGAACAAACAAAAAAACCACATAACACCTGCTTGTAAATTGCACTTTGGATATTTTAAGACACCTCAGGTCTGAAGCAGCTGCATTGTAATATGTCAAATAAAGTGTTTATATCGATAAATAGTTAGCTAAAAAATCTATAGCAAGTTGGTGAAATTCTATGGAGAACGCAAAGATGACCACTGCACTATCTATTTTGCTCATTCTGGACTCAATTTTGGACATTTCAGGCTCTATACTAGTTGTTTGTGTTCTAATTGTGCTTAGCAAGACCCAATTCCTGCACGTTAATTGCTACAGAATACTTACAAACACAGGTGGTTTGTATCTTCTTCACTCAACTTCTAAACTTGCACAAATTGGACTAATGTTCCTTATACATTTTCACGATTCAGACACAGAATTCGTATCTTTTTTTGAAGATAAGAAAGACTTTCTTTTTTATTGGACAACCTGTTAGGCACTTATTTTCTTATGGTCGGCGCTTTTAGCCTACCAGCCATAGCCATTGAACGAGTTTGTGCTGCCTTTCTGGTGACTGACTATGAGAAAATGACACGTCCCTTCATTTCTGTAGCTTTAATATTAATGGTCGACTTAAATGCAACACTTTTCACGCTAATTTGTATCAAAGGTTATAATTTTTCAGTTTGCTAAATACTGAAATAAAAATTTGTTCTTAAGGTTGGTTAAGCATGTACTTTGTATTGGCAACTATTGCCTCTACAAATATCCTTGCTTTAATAGTAAGCTTTTTGCTTTATGATAATGTTGTTGTTATTGTTTACAAAATTGCTGACGCATTTTTTAGTTCATGGCATACTCTTAGATAATTCCTCATCTAAAAGTTCAGTTGTTTATGTACCTTTTAGGATATCAACACCATTTACAGTCAAACCTCGTTTAACCGACACCCGTGGAATAACCGAGGGTGGCGGTTAACTGGGGTGTCAAATAACAGAGGATAGAATAATTAATAGGTTAATAAAAGTCCAAAAGTCCATAAAAAATGACACGACGAAAATGTGTTTGTTCATAAAAGCTATTTCCAATGGTTTTAGTATCAGGTTGGTCAGAAGGTTCGAGACCTCTCCTGACACACGTTTATTGTTGGGTTTTCCTTTTTATTTTAATTTTTTTTGAGGTAACAACTAAATAATAAGTATTTTATTACAAATTTAGATTTTCTTGTAAATACCGTATTCTCTCTAATAGACGGGTCCCCTACGAGACCAAAACTAGGGGGTAAACCATGTTTTATTGCATTTTCAATATGAAGTCAAAAAAATTTTTGGATGTTGAAAAATAGACGGGTCGACCCCTCTATTAGAGAGAATACGGTAATCCTTTTCGTGTGCTATAACTGATTCCTGTCCACGAATCAAATCCGTAAACCCATAAGCAATGAAACCAGATGCCCTTAAGTTCAATTTTTTCAACGAATAATCAAATTTTCTGCTCGTTGGCAAAATAATTCCTAAGATTGCATCCTACAGCAATAAAACAGTTGGAGGTCAGTAGAAGAAACATTTACTGAATAATGCTAGCGACGAAGCACTTCTTAGCCGAAATCTACCAGCTTTTAAATTGTCTTGAATTCAACTTAAAAAATGTGGCCTTTTTGATTTACTGATTAAATTTGTGGATGTAAAGCAGTTATAAAACATGAAAGAAAGTATTCATCAAATTCATTTGTTATCGCACCAACGACAAATAAAAAATCGAAAACAATTATTTTCAAGGGTGGTTGCAAACTTTCTGAAAACCTGATATAAAGCCAACTTTTTTAGAAAAAAAACATCTACAAAATATTTTTTTTAATCTGAAATCTTAAAAAATAATTTTTTTAATATAATTTCTAAAGTGAAATAACGCTTTACAAACTTAAAAAAATATTACAGCTTTTTCTCTATTGTGACAAAAGAAGTGTTCACTTTTACCTCAAAGGTCTAAGTCATCAAAAATCGGGCACTTACTCTCTCAGTGAAAGATTTTCTGTAAGATTTTAAAATTGTCAAATATCACATTTATCATATTACACACCTCAGTGTTTAGAATACCCAAAATGTCAGGATTGCAAAGGTTTTTTTTCATTTAACAATTTTTTAAAAACGATTTTCTCGCTTAGTTGCTCAGAAAGTTGTTCATGGCCTTATTTTTTGGATGTTTGGGTTTAGTTGCTGTGTACATGTTAGGTATATATTCTGGAAATACAGACAGTTCATACCTAATAATTGAGTGCTTTGATGTTGGAATTGCGCTGTAAGCTGTTTTTTTAAAGACATAAACTCTTATATACAATTATCTACAGCGTTTTTTTAAATTGAAGTTGTTCTAGCCTGTAATTTTTTTGATCCAGACACATTTATACAAGTTTATTCTTGTTTGGAAGCTCTCATATTATCATTAAACCCCCACCTTTTGGTTTTGTGAGAACAAAATTTTCTTTGTAAAAAATCATTTTTGAGAATTTGATTATTTATACAGACATTTTCATCACTTTTACCTGTTAAAATATTTTTCATTGTTAAGCAGTATCAAGAGTTTTAGCGCTACATTGTATCGAAATTCAAGCGCTGCAAATTATTTTTTCCAGAAAAAAACAATTTAGTCTAAGAGTACTGAGATATGGGCTTAAAAAACAGCAAATGACTAAAATTCAGTTTTTCTTCATTTTTTCAAATTTTCTCGTTATTTTCAGAATTTTTTTTGAAACGGCTACATCGATTCAAAAACAAATCTGTAAATTGGGTTTTGTATCCTTTGAGCTGCGCTACAACATAGTGCAAAAATAGTGCTGCAGCGCTTCACGATAAATCGAAATTTCAATTAAAATATTTGTCCCTTGTCAAAAATAATCGAATTCTCAAAAATGATTTTTTCACACTGACAAAATTTTTTCTTACAAAAACTGCACTCACCCGCACGCGGAATTTCCTACTGAGCAGTCTAGCTCGAGATATTCCACTTTGAAAGTACCAGAAATAAGCTCAAAGAAGTTATTTAAAAAAGTGACACAGCAATTATGTTCTTGTGTAATGAAGTGGTAAAGATCTAGGTCGTCTTATTTCATGTCGAAGGTTCGATCCTTACGCTAAGAAAACATATTTTATTCCACTTTTTTGTAGATTTTATTTAAACAATTGAAAAAAATATCTCAACCATTCTATTTGTTTTGTCAATTTTTTTATTTGGGATCAACAAAAAATCAAGGTCAGTGGTTTTGACAAATTTTTGAGATGTGTATTTTTAAAAAAATTTGCTCCTTTCAAGCTACAAAAATTTTTCTTCAAACTTATTCTGCCTAATCTTTTTTCCCTAAATATGTTTAAAAGCACGGAATAAAATGATTTTTTCTTTGATATAGTATAAACGGACTTTTTCGGAAGAAGTAATATTTTAAAAATCCAAGACCCGGAAGCAAGTATTTGAGCACTTGGCTGTGAAAAAATATATCTGGTTAAACTAGGCTTGGCAGATTGTGTTCCGGCGGGATTCGGGATTGGGATTTTTGAAATTTTCGGGATGGGGACCGGGATTCTCAAAAATGTTGGGATCCCGATCGGGATTATCCGCTAATGAATTTATTCGATTAGATATTTCAAAGAATTTATTTTAACACACAATTGCAACACTGAGAATTTCGATCAATAAGTAAAGTTAACACATTCTAGAGCTTTGTTGAGAAAAATTAGTCGTTCGGCTTTTGAACTGAACTGATTGAAAATTTTAGACTACACATTTTGAGACTACACATAACACAGAGGAAATGACTCATGTAACTGGTGTAACAAAAGTTCCCGGACAAGTTTTGAGCTCACTTATTGAAAATTTAACGAAAAAAGAAAGGAAGAGCTACAAAACACATATTACAGAATGATTTTTGAAAATCTGAGTGTTGAGATATGGCCTTTTGGAAAAAATCAATTTCTTGAAATAATGACCAAAATGAAACTTTTTACCAATTTTTCGGATTTTGGTCATTTTTTCAAGGAATTGATTTTTTCCAAAAGGCCATATCTCAACACTCAGATTTTCAAAGATCATTCTGTAATATGTGTTTTGTAGCTCTTGAGCTGCGCTACAACATGCTAATACTGTATTGCGGGATTCATATGGGATTCCCGTCCCGCTGCCAAGCCTAGTATGAACCCTGTTCACTGATATTGATTTTTTGCTGATCCCAAATAAAGAATAATAGACAAAGCAAACAAAATGGTTGTGACGAAAAATTCTCGATCAAAATTTATTAAAGGGCATGCCCGCGCTAATAACAGATGGTGCCCGGGAATTCAAATTTTCCCCCTGATAATCAAACTTCTGTACGGATTTTTCAACTTGGTTTTCTAACAAAACTATACCTAAAATTAAATTTAAGGCCTTGTTTTGTTAGAAACCAAGTTGAAAAATCCGTACAGAAGTTTGAACATTAGGAAAATTTTTTGAATTGGCGGGCACCGCCTCTTGTTAGCGTGGGTATGCCCCTTTAAGTTTAAAAAAAGTGAAAAAAAATGTGTCCTTGGGGTGAGGATCAGTGTTGTTCCAGCGCCGGGATCGGCGCCGGCGCCAGCGCCGGCGCCGACCCTTTCTGAGAAAAGGCCCCAGCGCCGAGCGCCTCCCTTAAAAAATTTTGGCTCCGGCGCCAGCGCCGGCGCCGACCTCTTTTGAAAAAATACCCCAGCGCCGGCGCCAGCGCCGGCGTTCATGGCAGCGCCGACGCCGGCGCCGGCTTGATAATTTTGCTTTTGCTGTAAATTTCATGAAAATTCCTATTTTTTCAACAGTATGTTTTGTACAGTGAAAGTGATAATAATTTTTTGCTATCTATATCGATTAGAAGCATACCGTTTATATTTGCTCTATTAGTTCCTCATGATAAGTGAATTTTGAAATACAGGGTGTTTTAAAAAATCCGCAGAATTTGAGATGGCTATAACCTTTTTCTAGAACGAATTTCTGTTTCACTAATCGTTTTCTCTTGACGGGCAATTTCGTTAAATGTATAATGTCAAAAGTATAATTTTCGGCTCTAGGTGAATTCATCCTCAACCAATTCATCCTCGGTGAATTCATCCTCTAACTAATTCATCCTCGGTGAATTCTTCCTCCTTTTTGTCCTGGCAGAATATGTTTAAAGACCTGATTTTTATATATTAAGAGAGCACCCTCATTTTGTGGGGCAACCTCAGAGAGCACCCTTATTGATGTCGGACCAAACAAGGGCTAAGAATTGACCACCCTAACCAAAATTCCTGGGTATATAACTCCTAGTCAGGTGGGTGTCCACCTGGATAGCCTAAAAATGTAAGCAAAAAAGGTTTACACTTAGTGGGACTCGAACTATTAACCTCGGTGACAGCAACCCCTCCCCAATTTATACCAAGTGGTCGTAAACCAGGTGGTCGACCACTTGGATCAAATTTTTTTTACTTTTTAGAGTTCCAAAAAAAAATTCTGCACTAATTAGAGCATGCTGAAGATGGTTTGACAGTGGTAAAATCACGTTTTATCAAGAAATTTTCGATTTATCGCTAACGATTGATTTTGATAAATCAAGAATTACCAATAACTCAAAAATTTATTCATAAAATGTAATTTTACCTCTGTCAAACCATCTTCAGCATGCTCGAATTAGCGCAAAAAAATTAATTTGGAACTCGAAAACGTAAAATTTTTTTTGATCCAAGTGGTCGACCACTTGGTTTGGTGCATGGATTCTCAGGGTGATGTAGAGGTTGCTAGTGAAAAAAATGTTTCGGGACGCGAAAACGTAAAAAAAATTCCTCCAAGTGAATGACCACTTGGTTCGGTTTGGTAAATGTTCGTAAATTGAGTGGTTGGTATTATTTGGTATTATCAAACAATTTTCAGCATAAAATTTTTGGTATGCTAAAATCGGGTTTTTAGTGATTAAGGCCGCACTTGTGTGATTCAGAGCCATTTTATGGCGTTAAATTCACTTTTAGCTGGTTTGAGGTTGTTTTAAGAGGTTTGAGTTGGTTTGGATGGTTTAAGACCATTCGGGGTTTTAAGGTGGTTTTGAGTGCTTTGGGGTGGCTTCGGGTGGTTTGGGACCATTTGGGGTGAACAAAACCCTTTCACCTAAGTTTAAAAATTATAACAACTATATTTCCTGCCAAGACAAAAAGGAGGATGAATTGGTTGAGGATGAATTCACCGCCGCCCATAATTTTCGCTTGGTCTCCCTGTTTTTTCGGGTTTAAGCCATCTAGGAGCCACCCACAGACCAGGACCACAAAGGGACCAAGCGAAAATCGTATTTTCGACATTATACACCAATGAATTGCCCGTCAAGAGAAAATGGATGAAAGAAACATAAATTAGAAATTCGGTCTCGAAAAAAAGTTATAGCCATTTAAAATCCTGTGGATTTTTCTCGAAACACCCTGTATTTTCGTTATGCTGAGAAATAAGTCCATATAGGTGGAGTTATTAGAGAAAGGAAATTCATGAAAGCAATAAGTAATCCATATTAGTCTTGTGAAAATAAAAGTTGTGTGAATTACTTTTTCAACAATAGCATATGAAACCCTGGTTATGTTACAAAAATAAACTAAAAAATTAAAGAAAATAAATAAAATAAATAAAATATTTAAAGAAATGAAAGAAATTGCAGCACAAAAGTTCTGATAATTTATTTTAAAGTTAAGAATAATTGTCTTTCTCAATTTTAGGCTGTTAAATTTTAGAAACAGCGCCGGCGCCATAATCGTTCAAAAACAGCGCCGGGGCCAGCGCCGGGACGAAAATTTTTAGCGCCGGCGCCAGCGCTAGCGCCGGCGCCGGAACAACACTGGTGAGGATCGAACCTGCGACATTAAAAATGACAACCTAGAATTATAATACATGATTGCTATGTAAGTTTTTTAAATAAGTTCTTTATGCTAATTTCTGCAACTTTCAAAATGAATTATCTCGGCTTTGACTGCTCGCTGGGAAATTTTGCTTGCAGGTGAGTAACAAGCTCAGTCAGAGCTATCTTTTGGCATATAACTTTTTTTTGATAGACCGGTGCGGTCGTGCCTTTCCCGTGTAAGAGAATTTATGAATCAATAAAATTCTATAGTTAAGCACTAAGTATTATGCACTAAGAAAGATTTAGGATTACAAATATTTTGCCAGTTATTATTTTCCTTGAGCTAAAAGCCTTTCAACAAGAACTAAGAGGAATACAAAACTGTCACAAATGGAACTCGTTGACATATTTGTCTTCTTTTATCTACCCAAAGCCTTCAGTAAGCCCCAAAAATGACGAGGCTGAACAAAATAATGCTGTGAAAACTTCTGCTCTGCAGCTAAAAAATGTGCTTGGTGTGCCACTGATACAAACCTCTGTAGAACAGGAAACTAACACCTACTTCAAACAATTGGCCCAAATGTGGGACAATAACGTAAGTTTTTAGTTTAGTAAAAAAAGATTGAAATTTTATGAATAAGTCATTTCAGTATCAGAAGACGCAGCTTCGCTAACACATTTTTGAAATAAAACTTTTTAATTTTTTTTTAATTTGCTGAAATAAATAATTTACTGACAATCCTTCTTGTTTAAAACAGGGGTGTCTTCAAAACTAAATGTCTTCTTAAAAAATTTGCCCCCATTGAACTTCTTGGGCTTGCATTAGACTCGTTATTTTCTGATTGTTGGCAGTATAAGGTATCGTATTTTCTCTAATAAAGCCGCCGAGGGCTTTTTTTAGATGCTAGAAAATCTTGTAATTGTAAATCAAAATGGTCCTAACTCCAGTTCCTAGTCAAAAAACAAGGTGGCCTAATTAAAGGAAGTACGGTAATTAAAAAGTTCAAATTCAAACTAAAATGATTCCAAAAAATTATTGACAATATCTACGCGTGAGTAGTACATGGGCCAATATCCATTCATCAAAGGATGCCGCCTTTTTGCCCTATACCTGTGGGGCACTTTCAAAGAGACGCCCCAAACCTTTCAATCTGGAGCGGAGCCACTCAATTGACGCCCATAGGTTTAGGGCGTCTCTTGAAAGTGCCCCATAGCGTCTCCCCACAGGTATAGGGCAAAAAGGCGGCATCCTTTGATGAATGGATATTGGCCCATGTACTACTCGCGTGTTTAAACTATTTATAAACATGTATTTTAAAAACAATCAAATACATATTTAAATAAAAAAAATTCACATCATGTCATGAAATCAACTAAACCCCTTTATTTGTATCTTCTTTCTAGTCTGCACTTAAAATGAGCACATTGCATAGTTCCTCCAGTAATGCGTTCTAGACTAGGCAGTATTTTTCCGGAAGAGACCTTCAAACACGAGTTTTATTAATCTTTTTTACCTGCTAAAATAACCTTGAATATATTAAATAGATTAGACATTATGAGAAATAGTTCCATAGTAGCAAGTGATTCACCCGGACACTGCCTACAATCTCTTTTCGTAAAAATAATGAAAAAAGTATTTTATTTACCTTTTACCAATGCTGAATGGTATCAGTTCATCACACACGAAAAGATTAGTTCATTCCTTCACAGCTGAATGTTTTGTATCCTTCATCTACAAAAAAGACACACGCACGTAGTTTAAAGCATGGCAGAATGGGGCACTATTAACTCCTTCAACACTACATAGAGCAACTTCTTTCGCCTTCACAAGTCCATAAAAAAGCTGTTGGAAAGATCCGCTGATTTTGGAAAAGTGGAAGCTATCAAAGCCGATGTAATCAGAGAAGCAAACCGGAATTCCATGGCATCTTCATAGAAGTACTTCATGATGACTACACGCTGGATGGGAGTACCACAACTTTGGAGCTTTTCAGTCAACTGATTGGTAATTATTGGATTGAAACGTGTAAATATGAAGAAAATACTTTATTTCACGATTTTTAAACAGCAGAATAGTTTTGATTTGAAAATGCTTCTGAGGGCCTGCCTCAAGTGTCGCTGTATCATTTTTAACACAGAAGTCATAAATTGTTTCTAATGCTAATTAAGTGTATAAATAACATAATATTTAATTTTTATTTTGGTTGGAGACCATTTGGAGAAATTCGGACAAAATACTGCCCGTTGTGGTTGAGCATTGCTTTAGGGTCATCTTTTGTGGTCTCCAGCAGGTTTGATCGCAGGATACCAGAAGGCCGACGCACATTTATCTGAACGCAATATATATGGTTTATGTCCAAAGCTTTTTATGCTTATTTCAACAGACCAATGGACACTGCTTAAACCAATGACCTGCTTGATTGCATCTATTGCAAATATAGCTGGTAGGAGGAGGAGATTTGGAATTGCTAAAAAAAATTAAAATTTAAAATTAAATACACGACCGGAGTGCACTGTGAAAAATTTATAAAAACTGTTACTATTTGTTGAAAACTACTTGGGAATTTCGATATTATCCGATAAGATTCCAAAAAAAATTGATCAGGCTAAGCCCATACTCAGGTTTCTGGATCGAGAAACACCGATATATGGGTTTATCTAGCCTTTTGTTTTCTGTAATATAAGAGTATAAGAGGCCGAATCTCAAAATTTCAATTTAAAACCCCAAATACTGTTTAACCTATCTTGTTCGGCACTAGCTAATCTCTATTCAGAAATATAGTGAAAAACAGATACCAAAAAAGTCGCTCTTCCGCATTTTGTAAGGCCCGCGGTCCGATTTCCCAAAATTTAACTCATAAACTGGCTTATGAGTATAAGTCAACAGGTGAATCTCACACACACTGCGAACCCAAATTTTTGTGAAGAAGTAGAAACTAGTCAAAGATTTGAAGGTGTGACACAAATGAGAGAATTACCAAACCATTCTTACTTGGACACTAATGGGCGAATATTTAACGTTGACGTTGTCAGCCTTTCAATGTCTTGTTTTTCTGAAGTACTGGCTTCTTTTTCCACTGTCAAATCAATAGAGACAGGTGTCGCTCGGTCAGAAGCAGCGCAGGTGTCAGCATTTGAGTCACCTAGCTTCTTTTTCAACTGCCTGTTTTCGGCCCTTAAACTGGAATTCTGATCTTGAAGAGTTTCTACCCCTGTTTGCAAAACCTTCATTATCTTAAAATTAAGAAACCTTATATTGACTATGAGTTTTAAACAAAATTCAACCTCCATAATTTCCTGATTTTTTTCTAGCAATGTCAAATTTTTTTGTCGAGCAAGTGAAAGTTGGGTGCTGAGAGCTTCAATTTGAGATTCGTACTGTTTTGCTTGATGGGAAGTGAGTGTGATTGCAGTAACGTGAGACAAAAGGTTAGACATTGCAAATATTTTAGTGATTATTCACCGGTTGAGATGTTAAATAAAGTAATAATTTGAATGTAACGGATAGCGGAAATATTTTCAACGCCAATTTTTAAATAACGATTTGATCGAAGACTTGATTTTTGTAAAGCTAAATCTGAAATTGTTTTATTTATCATTTTTATAGCATTTTTCAATCTTGAATTTTTTTATAAATTTTTCAGTATTGTTGCTATCCCTTTTTGTTAATAAAATACGCAAATAAAGACAATATGAGATAAAGCTTCCCTTAGCATTGTTGTTAAATAACCTAGTTGCAAAGACAGATTAAGTAGCCACCAGTTTAATTTTTTCAAAAAACGTTCTCTGCACGTAAAAAGTGAGGAAACAACAAAAAAAACATGGGGTTTTTTTTAGTAGGGCTCATCATAAACCCACTCCCACCAAATCCGACAGCAAAGTAATTTCAAAACAAATTTAAAGAAATGGTTAGATTTTTTTCCGTTTCAATAGGCATGTCAGGTTCAGGTGGTGGGGGTCAGGTTCAATTGAATGATAGGGTGTCAAGTTCCATTGTATTGTGCATGTAAAAGAATTTTTTTAGTTAGCTTTGGCTCGATTATACTTAATCCCACCACTCAATTGAACTATTAAATATTGGTTTGATTTGCGGTCAACTTCAGGAGAATATGGAAATTTAACTTCTAACTGATGTAAAAAAAGTTCCGGGACAAACTTTGAGCCAATTTTTAGTAATAATATTTCAATCGCAAACCTATTCCAGACATATGGTTTTGCAGCCTTTTACTTTATTGTTCAAATAGTATATAAATTTTGTTCGAAATATTTTGAAATAGCTATTATTTGGCTTTGAACACCTGTGAGGTCATTTTGAAATTTTGTCAAGCATTTTTATCACTTTCACTGGTTAAAGCAGCGTTTTCAAAAATGAGAATGAGAACAGGTTTACAATGAGAGTGGGAATGAGAGTTTTGCAGAATGAGAGTGAGAATGAGAATTGTCTCAAAATGATAATGAGAGCGAGAATCATTCTCATTCTCATTATCATTCTGTAATCTCATTCTTAATCTGAAACAATTCTCACTCTCATATCATTGTGACTCTCATTCTCATTGTGAAACTATTCTCATTATCAAAATGAGATTCTCATTCTCACCTTACTTTCGCGCCTTGCCAGTTTATGGTATTGATTCTTCAAATTTAATAAAGCTTTTCGATTTTTCGCACCAAAAATTTTCTTTTGCACATGTCTGATGTGGTCTTCGTTCTTTTCGACTTCTAACTATCTTTATGTTTATCTCATTGTATTGAAAATTTCAGTATTTCGAGCTATCTGCATTATGGGACGTCGAATTCGTGGTCAGCGCAAAGGAGCTGGAGGGATCTTCAAGTCGCATAGCAAACATCGTAAGGGGCCTGCCAAACTTCGTGCTGTGGACTTTGCCGAGCGTCATGGTAGCTTTTTGTTCTTGTTGAAGCTGTTTATATTGGTCATTTGATTGACTGTAGGTTACATTCGTGGTGTCATCAAGCAGATTGTGCATGATCCAGGTCGTGGAGCTCCACTTGCTATCGTCGAATTTCGAGACTTGTACAAGCATCGCGTGAAGAAGGAGACTATAGTGGCGGCCGAAGGGCTACATACTGGCCAGTTCATTTACTGCGGCAAGAAAGGTATGTTGTTTTTACCTTTTAGCGCTGATGTGAGTTATAAGGCCTTCTTCAGCTCAAGTGCAAATCGGTAACATCCTGCCGGTTGGGGAGCTGCCTGAGGGGACAACCGTGTGCAATCTGGAAGAGAAAACGGGAGACCGTGGTCGTTTGGCTAAAACCTCTGGTATGTTTTATCTATTTAACCAGATGACTACTATAAGTAAATTTTTGCTTCAGGCAACTACGCCATCGTCGTTGCTCATAATCCGGATACCAAGCGGACTCGAGTTCGTCTGCCTTCTGGAGCAAAGAAAGTTATCCCGTCAGCTAATCGTGCCATGATCGGTAATATTTTCGTTAAGGTTAATGTTCTTCAGTGTCCTTAAATGCTCTCTATTCTAGGGATCGTCGCCGGCGGTGGTCGTACGGACAAGCCTCTACTGAAAGCTGGACGTGCATACCACAAGTACAAGGCGAAGCGCAACTGTTGGCCAGTGGTCCGTGGTGTGGCTATGAATCCAGTGGAGCATCCTCACGGTGGTGGTAATCACCAGCACATCGGGCACCCTCAACTGTCAAGCGTGGAACAAGTGCTGGAAGAAAGTGTGGACTCATTGCGGCTCGTCGCACTGGAAGAATTCGTGGAGGCAAGCCGGAAAAGAAGGGCAAGGAAGATGCTATCTAAATCAGAAAACTATGACCCAGTTCGTTATTGTTGTTCTATTCAAAGTTCAGCCGTTGTTGTTGTTGAATAAAGCCTATTGTTGTTTATTGTCTTTTTCCAGGTAAGGAGTCTAAGTTAGTTGCATGTTGGCTTGGACGGAAAGGATAGGCTTGATGTAGGGATAAGATTTCAGACTCTTTTGTGTTTCCACGCATTTAGCCTCAATTCAGAAATCCTATACTTTTCGTTACATGTTCAAATCGCGGTGGTTTCAACAATTATTTCTAAAATAGTTTTCAAAGGATGTGGGTACATACCAAAGGGTATTTAGATAGGACAAGGTTATAGTGCCGAAAAAGTGACTAGGTATCCGTTTCTAGGTGCAAGATCCTAGTTAGTTGGTAGTGGCCAGGTGGGTATCCACATGACCAGGTTGTAGTCATTCCAAATTTTTCTGCTCAGGTGAGTTAGACCACGATTTTAGTCTCAACAAACATAATCACCCTCGCGATTGTACGAAAGACAGCATAACCTTTTTGATTTCACTGAATAATATATCCCAGGGTATCCAGGTAGGTAAATCTGGTAGCTACCCGGGTTTTTGGGTTAAGGTAGGTAACATCGCAAATTAAGTCCTGTCAAGCTCAATTTCTTTCATAAATATAAGTCGGAACCAATGGTTTGTTTGCCATCCATGTGGATGTCCAACTGAACCTATGACCACTTCTGGTTTGGGGGTTTGGGCGGGTAAAATCGCAATTTTAGTTCTGACAAACCTCATTTCTTACAGGATTTTTGGTTAGGAAGAATGGTTTGTTTGTTTATTTTAACGAAAAGTTTTTTTAGATCATCCAGGTGGATATCCACTTCGACCAGAAGTACCCACTCTCAGTTTTGGGGTCGCGGTAGGTCGAGGAACTCTGGGATAGTTGGGATGTTCAGGGTAGTAAAGGTTGTTTAGGGTGGTTCGAAATGCTTAGAGTTCAGTAGGATAATGGCTAGAGTTAATTAATCTCAAAATAGTAAACACAGACTCAGATTTCATTGATTGTGAGCAAGATCCTACTTCGTTTCTTCAAAACAATTAATTTGTTCGCATACAGTTAGTTGAGCAGTTAGGAAAATGAGAATGAGATTCACAATGAGAGTCACAATGACATGAGAGTGAGAATGAGAATTTTTTCAAAGTGAGAATGAGATTACAGAATGATCATGAGAATGAGAATGATTCTCACTGTCACTATCATTGTGAGACAATTCTCATTCTCACTCTCATTCTGCAAAATTCTCATTGGCACTTTTATACTCCGGCAAACCGTTTGCTGCAAACCTTTTTGTTTTTAGCTAATTATTTTTCCAAAAGTCGTCCAATTTTAATCCTGTCAACGGATTCATAAGTAAATCGACCCTGCTCTACAACTTTCTCTTTGGTGTCAACATCCATTTTCGTCACCAAAATCGAGATACGGCATAGTTTGGAGGTAGTTTGAAGGGTTTGCCGGCAAGGGTCGATTTACTTATGAATCCGTTGACAGGATTAAAATTGGACGACTTTTGGAAAAATAATTAGCTAAAAACAAAAAGGTTTGCAGCAAACGGTTTGCCGGAGTATAAAAAGTGCCATTCTCATTCTGTCATTCTCACTCTCATTTTTGAAAACACTGGTTAAAAGTTAAATTAAATTCCGAGAGTTACATCAACGCCTTAGCACTTTGTCGTAGCGCAACTCAAGAGCTACAAAATCTATTTTACATAATGATTTTAAAAAATTGGAGCTGTTTTTTTAAAGTTAATTTTTCAAAAAATGACTAAAATACGAGTTTTTTTTCTCAATTTTCAGATTTTGGTCATTTTTATTGAAAAATTCAATTTACAAAAACGCTTGATAGAATTTCAAAATGACCTCATAGGTGTTCAAAGCCAAACGATAGCTATTTCGAAATATTTCGAACAAACTTAAGCTACGTTCACATATCCCAAAATCTCGCGCCCACACCCGCACTCACACTCGCACCCACACCCAGACCCACACTCGTGTTCACAATAGGGTTTGAAAATCACGCACCCACACTCAGACCCACACCCACACCCTGTTCACAATCAGATTTTGAAAATCCCGCACCCACACTCAGTCCCACACCCACACTCTGACCCTGTTCACAATCAGATTTTCAAATCCCAAAAATTTTTTAAAAGCCTGGTACTCGTCCATTGGGTTGTGTCCTAGACAATTTATCAGCAAGTCCCTGATTTTTTTGTTGTTCATATATTTTTTGGGCAAAACTTTTTTTTGTGGCCGAAAATCTCTTTTTTGAGGCCGAAATACTTTTTTTGTGGCCGAAAAAAATTGTTGCCGAAAATCTTTTTCTTGTCGCCGAAAGTTGATCTCGACACGAAATAAACAATTTTTGAATTTTTTTGAGTGAAATTCAGGGTGAGGAAAGACCAGATGGCTCAGGACCCACTCCGGAATGGCCAAAAGGCCGAAATAATTGGTTTTCTAGGGTTTACTAAAGGGGGAGTAAACTTTTTGAGAAAAATCGATTGAGCGGATCAGATTTCGGTTCCGATGGGCTTAATCGCCCACAACTCCACTCTGAATCACTCAAAACCACCATAAACCTGGAATTCTGAGCGATTAAGCCTATCGGACCCGAAATCTGATCCGCTCAATCGATTTTTCTCAAAAAGTTTACTCCCCCTTTAGTAAACCCCTAGAGAACCAATTATTTCGGCCTTTTGGCCATTCCGGAGTGGGTCCTGAGCCATCTGGTCTTTCCTCACCCTGAATTTCACTCAAAAAAATTCAAAATTGTTTATTTCGTGTCGAGACCAACTTTCGGCGACAAGAAAAGGATTTTCGGCCACAAAAAGGGATTTTCGGCCACAATTATATTATATCCCAAACCAACAAAAACCACCCAAAACGACCCGAAAGCACCCCAAGCATCCCGAACCACCCCGAACCACCTCGAACCACCCCAAACTGCAACGAACCACCTTAACCCACCCCAAACACCCCAAACCATCGCAAACACCAAAAAACATCCAAAAGCATCCGAACCACCCGAAATTACTTAGAGCCACACATTTTGGGTGGTTTAGGATGGTTTTCGGTAGTTTTGGGTGGTATGGGTGGTTTTTGGTGGTTTCGGTTTATTTTAGGTGGTTTTGGGTGGTTTGGAAACGACTTGGTACCACCATCAAGGTACTACTACGACTGCCGACGTACTACCACTACCAAGGTACCACCGAGTGCGGAACACCTCGGTATCGAAACTTGCTTAACATAAACTGAGTACTACCAACTGGGTACTGCGACATATACTACGGATAAAATATTGAACTGAACAATTGGTAATCTGACATTGCGTTTGTTGACAGAAAAAATCTGGGTAGTTCGGGGTAGACAACCGGGGTAGTCTGGGGATAGCAATCGGTTTGAATCAATTTAATTGAGCTACGCTGAGAAGATGTAGCTCAGAAAATAAATATAAGAACAAGAACACAACAATATAATGATGTTTAAAGTCAATTGGGCTATAAATTGTTGAAAAGAGTACTGTTTGAAGCAGTATAAGTAGTCAGGATCGAAAACTCGGTGTGAGATTTGCAACTAGTGTGAGATTTGCCCACACCCGCTCCCACACCCACACTCCTCATTGTGAACAGGGTGTGGGTGCGGGTGTGGGTCTGAGTGTGGGTACGAGATTTTGAGTGTTCACAATAGAGAGTGTGGGTGTGGGTGCGGGATTTTATTTTTATGTGAACGTGCCTTTAACCCATTTCTGCCGGAATTAATTTCCAAAAAAAAAATGATTTTTTTTGATTTTTTTGAAAAGGTCATATATAGGGGTAAAATTATCGGTTTTATAATAAAAATGTTGTCAAAAACAGTATTTGATAAGTAAAAACGCAAGATTGAGTATCAGATGGACGAGTCGTCAGGTAACCGCATTTTGTTATTTTAGTTTCAATTACAATAAGTTTAGGAGTGCTTGTTCTGGCGTGGAATGACAATAGACCCGTTCTAATGTTGACAACAATTGATGATCTGGAGCCTATGCACTCTGTCAGTCGATGGTCTGCTAAAGAAAAGAAAAGAATTCAGCTTGATCAGCCAAACACAGTGCATGCCTACAACCAGTACATGGGAGGTGTCGACAGAATGATCAACAACTACCGCGTTTCTATAGGATCCAAGAAGTGGTGGTGGTCATGCTTTTGTTTTGGAGTAGACACTGCTGTCCACAATGCCTGGCAATTGTGGCGAAAACAACATCCAAACACTCCATACCTCGACTTTCGCCGCTACGTTGCCACATCCTATTTGCGCACACATGCAAATCCGCCATCGCGTCCAGGACGAAAATCAGAAATAAAACAATATGACCAACTTGCTCACTGGCCAGAGGTTACATCTGGATCAAGATTTCGATGTGCAGTTTGCGACTACCGAACAGACACACGGTGCAAAAAGTGTGATGTTGGACTGCATAGTAAATGCTTTGAAAAATATCATGTTAAGAAATGAAATCTTTGTATTTTATAAATAAACTGTGAGTCTGAGACCTTGAAAATGGCTATATCTCGAAGATTTACTACTCGCATCAATTTTTGACAATGTTTTTATAATAAAAACCGTTAATTTTACCCTATGTGTGACATTTCCAAAAAAAAATTTTTTTTTGAAAAATTTGAATTTTGGGTCCCAGGGGACCCAGTTCGGCAGAAATGGGTTAATATACTATTGAAAAATTATTGCTAAAAATTGGCTCAAAGTTTGTCCCGGAATTTTTTTCACACCAGTTAGTAAGGGTCAAGTTCAATAAAGCGGTGGGGTCAAGTTCAATTGAGTGGTGGGGTCAGGTACAATTGAATGGCGGGGGTCAAGTTCAATCGACTGGCGAGTCTGATTGAAAATAAGACCATAGAAGACGTCGACTTATCTGTTTTAAGAAGGTAAAGTGATGTTATATTAACTGGCTTTGTGTATCGCTATAAATAAGCAATGAAAGAGTAAAGTTGGTGGGTTTTCTAAAGATTATTTTTAACTGGTGGGGGTCAAGTTCAATTGATTGATGGGGTCTAGTTCAAGTGCTCCGTCAGCTTTTTAGTTTCGACTTTCCATTCGCGGATAGTCCATAAATTTTTAAAAGTATTTATTAATATTCTTTTTTGCTAAGTAGTGTGTATTAAATAGGTTGACTAGTGACAAATTGCTTCATAGCGTAGTTCATCTCAGGGGCTCGCCACTCAGGTGCCATATGTCCTGCTCCCAAAATAGTCATGTAAGTCAATTTTTTGTCGTATTGAGTTAGGAAGCCAGCCACTTGTCCATCAAATGTCCACGGCTTTTTCTGTTCTTTCAACTAGAAACATTAATACAAATTTATAGATAAATACAAACTTCTAAGAACCTGATAGCCAAGCCTTTCGCTAAACTTTTGTCCCATCAAAAAGTTGCAAGCCTTAACAGCATTTTATACTATTGTCAGTTGAATATGAAACTACCGTATCTGTGTCCCCAAAGTAGAGCAATACAGCCACATTGGCTTCAATCACTTCTTTGATCTCTTTGTACATATTTTCGTATTGTTTGTAGTATTGGAGGTTGCTACAAGATTATATATATATCAAAATATTTTCAGTTTTCTAAAAATTTAGATTTGCAAGGGTAAAAAGAGTATTTTGTAAGGTTGTCGACTAAAATTTGATAAAAATTTAAAAAAAAATTTAACTATAACTTAAATAATAAGAACCATAAAGTACAAAAAAGTAGCCAAACTGTTATGTAGCACTTTTTAAGGTAAAATTTAAATTTCAAGTAAGTTTCTTACAAATAACTTAACCTGACAACTTTTCAATAAAAAACCCACCCGCTGCAAACAGTCCATTCAAATGCTTTTGGAGATATGTGCAATGCCTGTTTCACCTCTTTATTGTTGAGATAAGTGAACACAGCTGTGTCGTTGAAGCACTTAACATTTTGTGGATCTGTAGGACCTGTTATAGCGGAAAAACGCTGTGAAAAGGAGTTTCCTGTTCTTTTTTGACCTTTTTGGTTGGATTCACAAGGCCGATAGACATCGTATCCATTAATACCATCAAATTCTAAAGCCCTCTTAATTTTGTAACATTTTGCACTTAGATTTCGATAGTTGCAATTGTCAGCGATCCCATGACAACATTCTTTTAAAAACTGGTTCCACAACTTTTCGTCAAGAAAACCATGGTAATATGCGAATTCCATCAGGGTTTGGTCATTCAATTCGGAATCCATGATACCATTTCCAATGGCTATGCCCTAGATTAGTTTATGAGTGACTTCTGCTTTACTTTAAATTCCAACCTTCAGGTTAATTGCATATTTCTGTTGTCCTTCAATGATTTGATTGGCTAATGTTGGAATGTAAATTCCAGCATAGCTTTCTCCAGTGATATAAAATGAGTTATCCCGAAATTTAGGGAATTTAGAAAAGAATTGTTTGATGGCTTCATAGTTTTCTTTGGCTGTCTTAATAAATTTATTTAGACAGAATATTCTTAAAAGCAAATATTACTTGCTCATCGTTGGTGGTGTCATTTTCATCTGTGTAGTATGACTGCCCAACTCCAGCCGGAGACTCGAGGAATACCACATTTGCAAACTAAAAATAGCTGTTAAATAAATAGCTGATTCAGTTTTCGGATAAAACCTTGTTCCAGGAGTCGGGATTTCGTCTCAAGCTGGTGCCGTCCTCATTGACAAAGTAAGGGCAAGTTCGGAAAGAAGTCCTCCTAAAAAATGAAGCCTTTCTTAGACCTTGTAAGCCTTGAAAAGAAACCTCCGATAGAACTACACCCTGGACCTCCATTGAACCTGCAACTTTATAAGAAAAAGGAATGAAAAATTCGATTTACCAAAACATGAGTGGGTCAGTTTCAGGAGATGACTGCGACTCGACAAACCTGTTTTGCTTATTATTTAAATTAATTTTCGATGTTTTATCTAACCAGTAATGCAGAAAGTGGACCGGAGAGACTTGCAAATAACCAGAGTAGTGCTTGAAATTAATGTCAAAAGTCAGTCCAGGTAGGTCTCGGATCTCATCTTCCGCTGCACTACTGCTCAAAACTGCATTGAGGCAGAAATGTGTTGTAAACGACACAGTGAAGAAGAAAAAAGCAAGTTTTCTAACACAAGTATAAAACATCTTGTAAAAATTTGTTTTTATTTTCCATCTTTTATACTATTTTTTCCATCAAGCTTTATTGTTCGATGCAAATATTTTTAGCTATTGTGTTATTTTGTAAAAAGAAAGGTCAATCTTTGTGAAAATAAATTCTAGCAGTGTCCTTAACATCTTAGTCACTCTGGAGGCTTGACATTTGAAAAAAATTGTCTGTCTCAAAAATGAATGAAAAATCTTTTTGGCAAAATCACATATAAGAATTATTTAATTTTATGGAAAACACGCATTGTCATTATTATTTTTTGACTTCTTAATATCCCTCTATGTTCTAACATATTTTCTAACTACGTTTTGGAGTGTCATTTCTTTCTGCAACTCTAATCAATATAAAATTTGATCACTCTTAACGTATACAGTCGACTCTCCCAATAACGAACCCCTGAATAACGAACTCTCTCAATAACGAACACTTTTTTTGGTTTAGTTTGGTTGGATTTTCGATAAAGTACTTATAACGGACCTTCTCAATAACGAACTCTCTCAATAACGAACACCTAGAGCCGGTCCCCAGGGGTTCGTTATTGGGAGAGTCGACTGTACCGTATTTTTTTTCAAGTTACCCTGGGATAATTATTTTGAAACCCCTAAAAATAAAAAACATTGAGTCGATTTGGAGATTTTCAGGTGCTCAACCAAAATATAAATAGCGAATAGAGTTTCGAGTGCAAACACAACTCGCTCCAAAACACCCTAAATTTACCAAATAGGACTTAAAAAGGGACTTAAAATAGGACTTAAAAAAACCCATCAATAACAGTAGCATCAAAGTTCCCATTCAGAAACAGCAACCACAATGAGGAATCTCATAGGCAAAAGAAGTTTGAATTTAATAGTGTAACCCTTTTACGTAACCATAATTTATCGTACACTCTGCGGTAGCTTTGTGAAGTTATCATCGACATAAAAATTTATTTATTGGAAATGCTATAACCTACTATATAAATTATTATAGTTGCATTATGAATTTACAGTTAGCTTAACGTGTCAATGTCGCATATGGCTTAATCTTTTGATGGTAAACACTTAAATTTTTCAAAAGCTGCCTTTTCCAATCCATGTCTGTCATCTGGATGTGCAATTTGGATAAGTTCGTAAGCTCTTTGACGCACACTTTTGCCCCATAATCTAAAAAAAATTCAGTTAACACAAAAATACACCAGATAATAAAACATACTGTGCTATACCATGCTCTGTGACCACATAGTTGACGTGAGCTCTTGTGGTCACTACCCCACTACCCTAAAAAAACAAGTAGACTCAAGACATACACCAGCCAAAAAAGAATCACCTGCTTTATATAAGGCACAATCTTGCTTTCTCCCTTGCTAGTCCTTGAAGGCAGTGCGATTATTGATTTGCCCAAACCATCATAACCGATGGATGCTCCGTAGATGAAGTCCACTTGTCCACCAAAGCCTTTAATTAATACGCTTTAAAAAAGATCGCTCCTCGAAAAAAATTACCTGAGTAAAAGGTTTTTCCAATAGAGTCAGAAACTACTTGACCCGTCAAATCTACCTCAATTCCAGAGTTTATTGCTGTCATTTGTCGGTTGCTGGCAACAACGTTGACTGCATTTGTATAGCCCGCAGAGCCAAATACTTAAAATAATATTTTTTTGGCGAAAAAGAAAGTTTTATTTACAAATAAGAGGGTTGTTGTCCAAAAAGTCATAAAATTTTCTTGATCCCATAGCAAATGCTGTGACTACCTTTCCAGGATAAAGTGTTTTGTTGTTGTTAGTGACAACATTGCATTCAATAAGTTCTAAATTAATAATAATAAGTAAATTAGATGCTTGCATAACACGGAAATACCCTGCACAGAGGTGCTAAGCAGCTCAGTGTGCACTCCTAGGTCCTTGTGATTTTTTAGGTTCTTCACTACAGCATCTGCAGTGCTTCCGATTCCTTAAAAATAGTATAAGTGGTACAGGAAACTAAAAGCTTGAACAGTTTTCGATGGGAAAACTAACCTAATTGTATGGTGGCTCCATCGCAAACCAAATGCTCAGCTATCAGTTTTCCAATCGCTTGTTCTTGTGCAGTAGCAGGGGCCTGGTCAACCACATAAATAGGTGTGTCTGCCTCTACAATAGCATCCACTTGAGATATATGGATCTGTAAATTGATGTTAAAAAAGTTTTCATCTTTAAAAATTAACTTGAGTGTCACCAAAAGTTCTGGGCTGAGACTTATTTATTATGGCTAGAATTGTAAAAAAATTGAACTTTTTTTAAAAGTGATAATTAAGAGTCGCAAAGGGAGGCAATACCGAAAAAAGAGTGATCAGCAATGCTTTACTCTATTGAAATTTTATAAGAATTCTTAAAAGTACGCAAAATTTTCTGTTTAGTTTTGAAAAGTAATTTCTGGTCACCAATATTAGATTTACTGCACAACTAATGAAAATAATAACTGTTTAAAATTTTTTTGTGTTTCACGCTTTTTCGCGGTGTTGTTCACCATTATGCCCTTGAAACCCAAAATTTAAAAACCTATAATCTTGTTAGCATTTCTTGCTGCAGCACTGCTCATATCCACATTTATACCGAGAGAGCAGTACCTACAAAGTAAAAACTGATTTTTCAACGTACAGTTGAACCTGGATACAACACCACTCCAATATAACACCACCCGAAAAAGGACCGATTTTGTCAGCTTCGACTAAAATTAACTCAAGTAAACTATAGGGTCGGTCCTTTAAGTGGTGTTATATCTAGGTTAGGCTGTAATCATTTGCGTATGACTGTACCCGTGTTCATCAGGAGGAGACAAGTTGAGCAGGGCAGTGTCCACCCTCAAAGCTTTTTGATCGTATATTTTGGAGCTTTCATTCAAAAAGACAGGCAAATAGTCAGCATTTCCTTCATTGACCAATTTTCTAAGGTTGGGGCAAATGAAAATGCATGTGGAGCGCATCTTGTCTGTAAATAGTTTTTTTATGAAAATCACTAAAAATAATAATATATTTCATACCAAAATATTGTGGTTCGGTCCAAGGAATATGGCCAAATAGAAGAGCATGGCTGAGCTGAATACCTGTCAGTTTTTCATTAATAACTCGTTCAGCTAGTGCTTTAAGCAAATCAGTGGGGGTAGAGCAAGCGTGGTGCACATATATGTGTTCCCCTGTAACCTAATTGTTTGTTCTCATGTTGTTGTGATCTCAGGACTAACTTGAGTTTATTAATTTAACGGCATCCGCAGCACTGCAGTACTTTGGTTCTTTCTTCCGAAGATTGGGCAGCTCAAGCTTCGAGTTTTGTGATGTGGCTGCAGACCAGACAGACACCTTTTTTGAAGTACGAATGTGTTTTGTACTTTCTTTTTGTCAGCAAATTTACTAATTTAGAGCTAATTTTCATGCCTAAATTCAAATAAAAGTTTGAGAATTAGACTAAAATAGACAAATTGAAATAGTCTGTGCTCAACGTTTTTTTTGTTAAAAGGTACCAGTAATTACAATCAGTCAAAAACGTGGAACTTATTTAGTAGGAATAAAAACAGCACGCCGACTTAAAGAAACAGTGCGCAAACCCAACAAAACTATGTTCAAATTCAATATTTTTAAAGTATCTAGTTACCCTTTCCGGTTGATTTGCCTTGGTCTCACGAGACGAAAAATCCAATTTCGGTGATTTTTTTTCCTATCAACCCGTTAAAAAATAGGCTAGATCAGCCTATTGTTTGATTGGTGACCATAAATAAATAAAATATCACACCTTTTAAAGATATTATTTATAGCTATGACATATTCATCTCGCCAAGAGAAAATTTTCAAAAAAGAAAATAAGCGCAATAATTTTTATTCAATAAATTTTTTTGTATGCAAATATTAAATGGTGAACAAAAGTAGACAGAATATAGGTCTTTTCATTAATTTTATTAAATGAGAGCAATAATAGTATAGCATATAGCCGGTCTTCCTTTGGGTTTTACTATTTTCAGCTAAAATTATATAAATCTTTTAAAATCCTGACGCAAAATCCAAATTTTCGGCAGCATACTTAAAAATTGAGCTGTTATTTTTTATCATATATCAATCATCATAGATTAGTTTGATTGCTCCTATTTGACTCAAAAATTGTATTTGGCCAATTTTATGTTAACTTCAAGCCAGAACTAATAAAGCTTCCATCGTTTAAGACTTGAACATGAGATCAAACCGGGAAAATGAGACCATCGATAAGCCCTTTGAAGTTTCTTCAGACAGTTCAGATTCAGACTACAATGTGGATGAAGACTACTATAATTTTGAGGATGATCAAGTAGTTTGGTGGACCTTTAGTTCCAACTAACAATTTTTTTAGCCAGAAGAAAAACCTGGGACTTCTGCTAAAGTTGAAACCACGATCACCACTTTGGAAAGTATAAATGAAATCAAAGACGAGCTTCTCAGTTACAGTTCAGGTAACATTAATGACTACAACGAGGATGAATACGATGTATTTTCAGAGGGCGCTAAAGTCGACCCAGAGTGTCCATTGCATGGAAAGTACACCCATGTGTACACTCAAGATTCTCATGTGTTTTCAGTCACCCTTACTTTGGTTTGTGCTTATTTACTTGAAATTATATTTTAAACTTCAAAAAATAGGTTTAGTGCGATATCTCTAGCAATATAAACCAGTTCTTCATAATGCAAATGATCGAAGGCCCTGGCTGGCATGGAACCAGCTATGGCCTGTGGACTAGAGAAGGAAGGATTGGTTTCAAGGTATACTCTTTTTGGGCCAGTTGAGAATAGTTACCGATTTTTCGCCTTGCACAAGGTCCCGTTGAAAAACAGCAGAAAGAGCATGGAAAAAAATCGACACCTATTCTAAACCAGGGCACTCTTTTTCATTCAGTACTTAATTAAGATGAAAAAATGCATATTTTAGGGAGCTGTTAGCCTTATATCGTGCGGCAAAGATGAAAAGAAAGCAGCTGACAAATTCCGACAAATATTTTTGGAAAAGACAAAAAATGAGTTCAAAAATAGGAAACAGTTCACTAGATATGTTGGTTCTTATGGTCTGATAGAAGTTGACTTTAATACTAGTGCTATCCAAATGCCTAATCAATCCATGGACTCCAGCTCTGGAACAAAGTGCCAGCTAGATTTTAGAGTACGCCAACTTTTGCGAATGCTTACAGATGAAAAAGAGTTGAAAAATGCCGTACAAGAGCTCGACTTTGACACAAATGCTAGTCCATTAGGTGACTTTCTTTTGAATTTTAAGTTTAGTAACCATAAAAAATTTTGCAGGCAAAATAACAAAAGAGCAGATACAAGCTGGATATGAAGCTCTAAACAAAATTTTGGAATTAATAAAATCTCATAATAAAACAACTAGCCTAAGCTTATCTACCAAATACATCGAGGAAATTAATAACTACTACACTATTATTCCACATGCTTATGGGTGAGCTGTAGTTTATTAATCATTACACTTTATTCGAAAATTTCTTAAAAGCAATTGAAAATATTTGAGTCCGTGCTAACGCTTAACGACTAGCCAAATAACAGCAAAATACCAGTTTATTAATAGTAACAAAATTTTTAAGCCTAAGAGCTCCTCCACTCATAGTCAGCAAAGAGCAGGTGAATCATGAAATGCGATTATTAGAAGTATTGAGTGACATAGAGAAAGTGATGATGGCTATTGAAAACCAAATCAAGGAAATAAAAAGACGGAAAAGCACGTGTTCGACATTCGCTATGAACAACTCAATTGCAAAATTACGCCAGTAGAGCTAAGTGATCCAATTTACGAGGTCTTCAACTTACATGTTATGCTAATTTTTAAAAATGATATTCAAGTTTTTTAGATTATCATCGATTATTTAAAGAACTCTTTTTCCAAGAGTCATTATGGTGACACCTTATTCATCACAAACCTGTTTGAGGTAGACAGACAAGCAGAACGTGAACGCTTTCGTGCGGATTTGGGCAATAGGTTCATTTAGAACAATTGTGTTAACGGACCATACTTGTTGATGCAAATGAGAATTCGGCAAATTCAAATACGCGCGGGACACTTCTCTTTTGTCTCTCACTGTACTCTTTTGAGTCGCTCGAAATTACTCCAAAGAGTAGATTACGAGACGAAAGAGACTTGTCCCGCGCCCATTTAAATTTGCCAAATTTTCATTTGCATCAACAAGTATGGTCCTCTAATAAATCAATTATGGTTACTTTCTTCTAAATACTACAAGGTGAGTACCGTATTCTCTCTAGTAGTTTTTTTTTTCAAAATATTTAGTCTATTTTGCAACCTCCAAAAACTTTTTACTTTATGTTTTAAATGCAGTAAAACACGGTTTACTTCCTAGTTTCGGCCTTGAGGGTATTCATCTATAGAGAGAATATGGTATGAGCAATTTTATTATTAGCTGTTTTTAAATTATAATTACAGTATAATTATTTCACTAATGTAGAAAACTGCTGTGGCACGGTTCACGCATGACTAATTGGTATAACATCCTCCGTGAAGGTCTTCAAATAGCTCCTGCAGGTGCTCAAATAGTAATTTTTCCATTTCTCCAAAACTTAAAAAAGCTAATAAAATCTTTTTTTTAAGACAGGACACGCGCATGGCGTTGGAATATATTTTGCGGACATGTCTTCGAAATCTTACAGCTACTGCTATCGGGGTCCAACTGATACTGCTACGACAAAAACATCTATAAGAGACTTTTCTCTGCTGTGTTTGGCAGAAGTAGCTTTAGGAGTCTCTGTGCCGCCATGTGGAGCAATTAATTCTTTGCCAGATGGTCAGCATAGCGTTCACGCTATTGGTAGCACTGGACCAGATCCACGCTTCGACAAAATATTGTTAGTGCTTTAAGAATTGAATACAGGGGTAGAAATAAAAATGTTAAGAAAAAATTCAGGCCATTTTTCGAAAAAAAAAAACACCGCCGTGTGTGGCCGCCTAGCACAGTCTGGCTTACCCTGAGCATCTCCTTGAGCTAATAAAATAGACAGGGGACCGAGACTTTTTCGGGGATCTCGCGAAAACACATAGAGCCACTATTTCTAATTGAGGATAAAAAATTACAAAAGTTTTTTAAAAACTTTTCAAAGCATTAAGCATAAAATTTTTCAAAAAACCATCAGCTTGGGACGACCAAGGAAAATGGAGGGTGTACACCGTGTGCCAAAATTTGTTCCTGTTTTTGTTTTAACGTATATTTAGTCAAACACACATTTTTAAGATCTGACGGAACAGTTGTTCCCTGCGGCTTAGCCAGAATAAAGCCCCAACAAGCTCCACTTGGGACGAAATGTATCCATTGAATGATACAGAAAGGAAATCTCTAGGGTTGAAGTCAGATGAAAATCCTGTCATTCCTCCGCTGCAGACAGGAAACAACTATTATTCCTACTCAAATGATGAATACATCATTTTCGATCCAGCCCAAGTTAGATTACGCTACTTGGTGGAAGTGCAGTTTAATGGTTTAAATTATCATAGGTAGTTAGAAAGATAGAAACACTTAAAATGTTCGAGGAAAAAGTGTTATTTATTTAGAAAGATAGAGTCAATGCCTTGTGCTTGTATTGTCATTTTCGCTTTTACATATTAATTTGCATTGTTACTGCCTGCTTTAAAAAAGGTTGTTATGCATTTGCGATACTTCGAATCACCATTACTGTGTTGTTTATTGTACTATGACATTTTCAACAGACCTCACAATTTCCACTTACACAAAAAAATTTTAAAACCACTAAACTCTCTAAGATTTTCTCTTGCTTTCGACTTTACAGAATTCAAGTATTTTATCCTGGCATTTCTTACAAAAATTTGCAAATTTTTTATACCAAAACTATACCTTTTAAGGTAAAAACTTTTTAGAGTTATGGTTTTTTATTTTTAGTCACGTTTTTTCTTTATATCGACATTATCTCCTCTGATTACCAAAGTGTCAATAAACTTTAATGCAAATTCTTTCAAATTTTGATCATGCAAATTGATTTTTGGTTGGGACTGTAATCTTATGATATAGAAATATACCATTAGTATGTATCCTCTTCTGTTATATTAGATTTGCTAGCGGAATTTTTATTCATTCGTTGCTTATAATAAAAAAATTTGAATTTTCAGGCAAGCGCAGAAATAATATATACACATTTACTGATTAATATGTCAAACTTTGATTCAATAACAAAATAAAATTAAACTCAATATACCGTATTTATTCTAATAGAGCCAGGGTGTCTAATAGAGCCAAATCCACTCGTTTTTTGACTAAGATTTTAGAGTTAGGCCCATTTTTCATTAATAATTTCAAGATTCTCAGGCATTTGCAAGATAGAGCCAGATTTGGCTCTATGAGAAGGCTCTATTTAGAATAGGTACGGTAGTCTTTTATATGCACAATTAAAAGTTTATCGAATATGTATAGCCCCATAGACTGAATCAGGTGTTGAGAAAACATCGTTGGTCAGGCCAATCGGAGTCCTCATTCCACCATATCCTGAGTAACTATAAGGATAGGCATATTGAGCCGAGCTTTGTTCCAAATACAAGCAAAAAAATACTCCTATCAGCAAAACAATCTTGCAAATGGTTGGCAATAACATTTTTGTAAAACTAAGAAACACTTAAAATGTTTGAGGAAAAAGTGTTATTTATAGGCCATAACAACAGTTTTCCAAGACGTCACGTGCCTTGAAGTGCATATTGTATTTTCGACATAACACACTGAACATCTAGGAAATGACTCTATAATTCTTTTACAAAAAAAGTTTCGACTGTGTTAAAACACTGCTCATTCTTTCAAAGAAATCATAGAACCGTAGGTTGTAATGAAAACTTTCTTACTTTGTAGTATTAACCAGGTAATTGTTGGTGTTTGACGTAGAATAGCGTAAACTTTTTTAAAGATCTATATGCCCCAAATTTGTCGACCTCCCCTTCTGCGGTGTTTTTTTTATCGGAGCGGCTATTTTTAGAATTTTATTGACAAAATGAAAATAAAGTAAACTGCTACTTTATTGAATCTAGAAATGTACCCGCTGGGATAAAAGTCTTTGCGGGTTTTTCGAACAAATATTTAGGCATGAAAAATATTTCGCATTTCTCACGCAAACACATTATTGTGTAGCTCTGTTATTTCTCTTCAAAATATGCTATCGGTTTCATAAGGATTATTTCAGAATAGTCATGATTTAACTCCAAGAACCTATGAGGTCATTTTGAAATTTTGCCAAGCATATTCTTCACTTTATTGGTCAAAAGCTTTTTTCGACCCTACTAGCGAATACCCCCCCCAACGATTTTCACTTTTTTTACTTTAGTAAAAAGTACCCAAATATATGTCCCAGACCCCGGAAAATGTGCGCAAACTCTTCATTAGTCACAACTTCCGTACGCTGGCCTACCCCCAAGCCTAAGGGCTAAGCCTAAACTTGTTGTTTGCAAGGGTAGTTACAGCAATTTTTAAAGGTCGGATGCTTGGGGGGGGTATTCGCTAGTAGCGCCCTTTTTTCAATTTCATTTTAGTACCATTTAGTAGCGCGGTTTAAAAGCTACAACAGCTGTTTTACAGAATATTTATTTTAAAACTGAATTAACAGTTGGAAAAACTTGGATTTTTTTCGGTTTTTTTTGAAAAAATTGATCTTTTTCAAGAGGCCATTTTCAATACTCAGATTAAAAAAAAATATTCTGTAAATAGTTCTTGTAGCTCTTGAACTGCGCTACAAGACAAAACTTGAAATTTGTTTAAGTGCCGAACCTTGAATGAAGCTATTGACCAGTCAACGTGATGAAAATGCATGAAAAAACTTTAAAATGACTTTACAGGTGCTTGGAGATAAATCATGACTACATCAACATAATCCATATAAAACCGATAGCATACTTTAAAGAGAAATGACAGAGCCGGACAATGATGTATTTGCATATAAATTCAAAATATTTTTCATGCCTAAATATTTGTTCGAAAACCCCGTAAGGAATTGTATTCCACCCGGTAATAATCACTCTTTTAAAAGTAACAAAATATACCTTTGGCTAATTTTTAGCCATATTTTGTCATTAACCCGTGATTAAAACGTGAAGAAAACTTGTGCGGAATAAAAAGTGTGATCATCAGAATTGCATAATTTAATTAAGTCGCTATAAAAAAAGAAGAACTGGAATAAAGAATTGACTTATTCTTTACGGCGCAGAAAATACAGACAGTTTCAAATATTTTTTTACATAACGTATTAAAGGCGTCTGCAGTTTGCAAGATGACTCTGGCAATGTGGGCAATAATGATCACAATCCTAAATAAGTATGTTTATAAGTCAGTAACGCAAAAAAACTAACTTACACTACAAGTTTTCAAACAAAACGGGATCAAACAGCAACCAAGCCAACATCTGAATATAGTCAAATCGAGAATAGACTTATAAAGCTCATTTTGAAGGATGTGGAAAAGCTACTTAGGTTTGAAAAAGTGACCTCGGTGGCGCAGTGCGTAAGCATTTGTATTTTTGACCCAAAATGATGTTGCAGGTTCGATCCCACGTGGTGGCATGCTATTTATTTTGGCTTGTTTGACCAGTTTTAGAGACTACTAGGCTTTTTTGACGCCAGATTCGGAATCAACGTCCCAAATTACCCCTAGAACTGGTCAAAAAAGGGGCAAAACTTTTTTTTGTCACAGATTCACTTTTTTGTACCAGATTCACTTTTTTCTGTCACAGATTTGATTTGTCACAGATTCACTTTTTTTTGTACTAGATTCACTTTTTTTGTACCAGATTCACTTTTTTTTGTCCCAGATTTCCTCATTTCTGTCCCAGATTTAGCTCAAACCACAGGGGGGACCAAGCACTTACAAAATTGGTCAAAAAAATTTTCTCTCATAACAGCCTGAAAGTTTTTCTATAACGTTTCTATCATGTTTTAAGCATTTTCGCCAAAAATTATTTTTTCCGCAAAAATTTTTGCCTTGGGGACCAAGGTAGTCCAAAGTTTTCAGGAGCCTGAAATGGGACCTTGGTCCCCCAAGGCAAAAATTTTTGCGGAAAAAATAAAGGAAATAAAATAATAATTTTTTTGACCAATTTTGTAAGTGCTTGGTCCCCCTGTGGTTTGAGCTAAATCTGGGACAGAAATGAGGCAATCTGGGACAAAAAAAGTGAATCTGGTACAAAAAAAAGTGAATCTGTGACAAAAAAAAGTATTGCCCTGAAAAAAGCCAAAATAAATAGCATGTCACCACGTGGGATCGAACCTGCAACACCATTTTAGGCCAAAAAACGCAAGCGCTTACGCACTGCGCCATGGAAGTCACTTTTTCAAACCTAAGAGGCTTTTCCGCCTCCTTTAAGGCCCTTCATTTTAGCTACTAGATGGTACAAACAGAACTTTTTTTTCCGAGAAAGAAAAAATTTCCAGTTTTTTTTGCCGAAATTTGCCAGACCAAAGTTCAAGCTCAGTTTGAAATTTGTGAGTTTCGTGTTAAGACAATGCTGTAATTATTGGATCCATTATATATAAGTCAAATTTTTGGCTCTATATGTGTGCGAGGGACCTTTGAAAAAATATGCCTTGGTACCTCCTGTTGCTTATTTTTGTGATTTTTTAGATTTAGGTTTAGGCAAGAGTTGGCTAGCGTATGTTAGGACGGATTTAAACACGTGCTTTCACTCATAATTATATAGCAAGATCAATTCAAAGAGTCAAGAAAAAATAAAACGTGCCTTAAACTAAGCCTTGCCAACAAGGGGGACCATGGTATATTTTTTCGGGGGTCCTTCGAACACAAATAGAGGCAAATTTTATCAAAAACATACATGTCAATCGAAAGCTAAATGTCATTACTGTAAATATTGCACACCTTCTAATAGACGCCCACGTTCTATTAACCCGTTAATGCGCACTGTTAAGACTTTTATACCAGAAAACAACAGGGGGTAGGTATAATGGTTTCGTATTTTAACTATAAATATTTCAGAGTAAGATCTACTTGAAAATATTTCACCATTTCTAGCAAGCAAACTACTTCAGAGGCCATTTTTACCCACTTTCGATTTTCAAAACCACCATCATGTATAAGTCAAAAATGATCAGCGAAAAATTCTGCACCAGAAAACCGAACTTTCCTCAGCTGGCTCATTTTCACCTATTTTTTAATGTTCAGTTTTGCAAAAACAAATTTCGCCAAATACGACAAAAAAAACCCTACCGATAATTTTTTCTGTCTTGCAAAGCCATGCTTAATTATAAAAACTAAATTTTCTTACGCTACTTACGTATCCTTGTGTATAAAAATATCTTTTTCTGTCAAAAATTTACATTTTACTTACACTTAGACCTCAAATCAGTTATTTACCCTGTAAACAAGCATACAACAAACAGTATCCATGTCAGCAGTCCAGCTGAGTATCTCACTTTTGACAAGATTACTTGATTGCCTAAAATTTTAGCAACGCTTTAAAATGAAAAGCTTTTTAATTACAGCGATAACAAGTTGTAGTTACTGGAGAACAACCAAATTTCTTATGTGAGTTTACTGGAACTGGAACATCACTCCGAATACTAATCTCAATTGCACTATTTTTCTCATTAGGTGTTTGTGGATAGGTAATTAACGTCTTCATTTGTAAAAATAATAATGAAAAAGTTAGATAACTTGCAATAGTGATATTAATATCATCGATAAAATGTTTGGTTGTAATGAATCATTTTTAATCGATAAGATTTGGCTGCGATCATCAATTGTTCGGCTTTGAAAAACATTTGCTAAAAAAAACTATGTCAATAGAGCGGCTAAGGGTCATAAAAGGCACAAAATTAAGTATTCACCCTAGCCCAAGATACAATACCTTAAAGTAGGCGAGGATTACGATAATTAGAGAAAATACGCAATATTATATTAATACTTTACTGTATTACAGTGAATATTGTATTTAATGACCCTCCAGGAACTGACCAAATTGGAACGTTAAACAGAAGGGTAGTTGTATAAAAGATCGTTAGATATAAGCTTGGCTCTCTTTTTCACCACATTTGAGTCGTTAAACAGAAGTACAGTTGAGGCTCGCTATAGTGCGCATCCCGCGACTGGCCATAGTGAGCACTATAGCGAAGGGCGCACTGGTTCAGAAGCACATTCTTCTAGGTTCTAGGTGAGCACTGTAGGCGGGGTGGGGCGCACTACATGGAGGGCGCATTTTCTTTTTATTTAATTTTTATGGAATATTAAATAAGAAGGGTGGTTACAAAAAAATGTCGTTATAAATAATTTCAACTGTATTATTTCATAAATTAAAGCGTCTTTTTTCACACCAGCTGTTTCACAGGAATTCCAATAATTTAAAAACAAATAATACATTCTTTAATCTTTGATCTGAATTTTTAAACATGTCTAGAAATTTGGGTGTGTCTAAGATATTCAGACTAGTAAGCCCAACAATGTACAAAATTGTATTAATTACACTTTACAAAATTATATAAGTTCCTATTCCGAGCTAAATTTTACAATTTTTATTTTATAAGTTTCCTGTTTATTAAAAATTTCACTTGATTAATTAGTTCAAATATTTATGTGGAGTTTTTATATAATCTTCTATTCAACCGCAATGTTTTTTTTATCAAATATAAATGCGGAAAATCCCAAAAACAGGTTGTTTCACAAGTGCTGTGTCTCTAAAGGAGTAGCTGAAGAAACAGCTACCAATGTTTGTAATTATGACAAACTTATAAATATAGCAGGTAGTGGCAAGAACCAATTAAATAAACCACGTGCTTTCAACCCTACAAATATTGTAACGAAATTGGAAAACATAATCCATGAATTGGTGAACGGACAAATTAGTGGCAACTCTAGGTCTAACCTAATATCTAAACAAGAAGTTGTCAAAATCACTCTTATTTGCATGGCCGATCACAAGGATGACTCACTATGTTGTGCTAATCAAAATATTCCGTAAGTAGTGTCCATCTCTTTAAAATGTGGCAATTTCGAATTTTCTAATGACAGCAGACAGCTTTTTTTTATTAAAAAAATGTAAAAAATGTTTTTGAATTTTTTTTTGTTCGAAATAAAGCCAGATAACATCATACCAAGTGTAGAATCCCCCCCCCCGTCCATCCTACTGCACCTCATCGCACGGAAAAGTGCAAACCAACCACTCCGCCTTCTCTCTGATGAATTGTTGAAGACTCCTAGCACTGGCACTGGCCTGCCCTAAGCCTGAGGTTTCACCTAATTTGGAAAAAATTAGTTTTTTTCGCATTTTTTCGAGCACTTAATTTTTTTAGTATCAAATTTGCACTTGGATATAGAGCGAGGCTGCACTTAGCAGGATGTGGGTGATGCACCTGGTTTTTTAAGTAATAGATCGGAGAAGGTTTTTTACTTGACAGATTTTCACGTGATAGAAGGAATAGTATGGCCTTTTTATGAAAAATACATCGTCGAAAATTAAAGTTTTAATAAATAGTCAAGTAACACGATGATTCGAAAAAAAATTGAGCTGAAAAATGAGATAACAAGATATTCTTCAATATCACATAAGTGTCTTTTAAGTACACCGTAAAGCCTACTTAGAACAGCTTTAAGCATACTTGATTTCCAGAAAAGAGTGTTTGAGACTTTGTGATTTGAGCCTGTCCGCTGACTGGCATTTTAATCCAGAAACTAAAAAACAATGTGATGCTGTTGTTCGTCAAGGTGATCTGCTGATTATGTACCAGTGCTATGAAAAGAACGCTTACAAAAATGTACGGCAGAAGAAAAGTATTAGCACCAAGAACCTGTTCGTCTAGCAATAAGAAAATTACTTTTACTTCACTTTGTTTTAAGACAAACTTTAAAATAAAATTTTATTGTGGCAAATCAACAATATTAACAACTTCTACCTAAATCTACTAAGCCTTAACAACATCTTACATCCATTAGCCAGAGATAGCGCACTGGTGCAATAGCCTCGAGCACTTGTTCCATGCATCCGATTAAGTTTTGAAGGCTGCAGACCAATTTTTTCAGTATGTCCTTTTCCCAGTTCTTCTGGTGGTAGCCTAGATACCGTGAAACCTTTATTGATATGGCTGACCAGATTTTTTTTCAAGCCCTTTGAGAGGCCGGTTTGATAGGTGGATGGGATTTTTAGAGCAGGTTGGAATATTTTCGAACTTTTAGCACACTTACATATTGAAAAGCTGGCTATTATACGGCCCGAAATGGCCCCAAATCATGTTTTTTTCAACGTTTTAGCACTTAAAACGTGTAGAAAGCATGTTTTCAGGGTGTGGCCGACTATGCTTGGAAAATTTTTTTTGACCAAAATTTGACTTTTTGCCTTGGGGACCAAGGTAGACCACTTGCAGAGGGTACCTATATGTCTCATTATTCATTTTTACCGTGTTTTTCTGCTTGTAGCGGGGCAAAAAGAGCCTCTGAATGCATTTTTGATCAAGAGTCTTGCTCGGAATCATGTCTAAGGTAAGTGAGTGCACGCATCTCTAAACAACCAAGCCCTAGGGTTTTTCACCTCTCTTTTTTAAAATGTTTACCAAGTCTGGTTCGTCAGTCTACAAGAAAGTATGCAGAGTTTTTGATTTTTTAAATGGTTTAAAAGACACATTTTTTACCATTAAGATTCGCGATTCTCACAATAATGACACCGCTTTTTTCAAAAAAAAAAGTGCTTCTATGTGTTGACTCGCTGGACTTAATTATAAAATTGTGTTTTTTAAACGAAACGACCGGTAAAATCAAAATCCCTACGATTTTCCGGCACTGTTCTTGTTGAGAATCCTCCCTTCCCCCCAAAACATCAAACAATTTTCGCCTTGATCCCCCCTGTTGTTTTTGTAAAAATTAAGGCTTAGGTTTAGGCAAGGGTTGGCCAGCGCATGTTCAGACTGACTCAAACATACTAAAAGCTTATGTTTGGGCCTTTCCTAACAAACCCCGGCCAACTTTTTCTAAGCTTAATCATAAAAAATAAAATTAAAATCACAAAAACAACAGGGGGGACCGAGGCAAAAAACTTTTGATGTTGGGCTGAGGGGGGGGGGTCTCAACAAGAACAGTGCCGATTTTTCTGATTGGACTAGCAAGCTATCTGAAATTAGGTTGAAGAAAGTGTCGGACCCTAGGCGAGAACGAACTTTCAGAGGCGCCGTCTGAGGAAGGGTCGACTGTAAATTTTTGAACGATGACTGTTAATTTCAAGTTACAGTCAACCTCCGCTAGGGTCCAACATCTTTTTTACCTCGATTTTTAACGTTTTTACCGGACCTGATTCGTCAGTCTAATCAAAAGAATCGTAGGGATTCCAAATTTACCGGTCGTTTTTGTAAATGAAATCATTTTTGCCGAAAAGACCCGTGAGTACTCGCTATAGGGACACCGCTTTTTCAAACAAAAAAAAGACGAAAATGTCTTCATTTACAAAAATGACCGGTAAATTTAGAATCTCTACGATTCTTCTGATTAGACTGACGAATCAGGTCCGTTAAAAACTTTAAAAATCGAGGTAAAAAAGATGTTGGACCAAGATCAGACTGACGAATCAGGTTCGTTAAAAAAATTTGAAAATTGAGGTAGAAAAGGTGTTGTAGCCTAGGCGGGAACAAACTTTTAGGGGTGTCGTTATAGCGGGGGCTGACTGTACAACGGAAATTACATGATATGAGTCATTGGTAGAGTCATCAATATCAGATTTTCCACTTTCCTTTGAAAATTATCCAAAAATATTAACAATTTCAAGTATTTACCATCTGTGGAGCTGTTCACGCCTTTCAATGCATGTTTGTACCGTCATTGTCTGCTTCCAGGCTTTTCTTAACTCATCCACTCGTTGGCAGAACATATCAAGCTCGTAAGTCAGATCAGTCTTTATTTCTTGGTGCATATCAATGCCCAGTAGCCACAATAATGATACGGAATTCCTGTAATGGGCAGTTTTATTCGGGTGAGATTTTTCGTGCTGCAAAGAAGACTTTTTTTGCGCCAAAAAGACTTTTCTGGTGCAAAAAAAACTTTTTTGCTCCCAAAAGACTTTTTTTGCCGGAAAAGGACTTTTTTGCTGCTTATTCTGTCTGCTGCAAAAAGACTTCTTTTCGCTCCTAAAAGACTTTTATTGCTGCAAATAACTTATATTGGCTGCAAAAGGACTTTTATTTGCTGCAAATATTTTTTTGCTCCGCATGCATTTTTCGTAAAATAATATTTATAATAATTGATGATCCTAATAAACTATATTACGATATTTGCAGCAAATAAAAGTTTTTTTCAGCAATACAAAGTCCTTTTGGAGCACGAAAAAGCTTTGCCCGTTTTATTCTATGAGCATTTATTTTTCGATAAATGACAATGTTTTTATGTATAATTTTGCTCACAAAAAAACGACTGAATCACAATTTTGGATCTTATCTTCTATATTTATGCATGCAACACAAGGGCTCACTTAGCTCTAGGGTCTCAACGCTCTCATTAGTGCACACTCAAGGTACAGGCCTCGGGTATATACCAATGACAGAGTTGACTGTGTGCGTTATACGACCTTATTTCCTTTAATAAGCGCCCAGCCCTCCACTTTGAAGCCCTATCTCTTTGCCCAGAACAAATATTTATCAATGCTGTTGTTATTATTTTCTTAACTCCCAGGAGCTTCACTGATTCCTATCTCCAGATTTTTTTAGGCACCGTTTTTTACTCTAGATGCGCGAAGGCGTATAGGGCCGAACTCTTAGCCAAATATTTTTTATGATTCAGAAAAAAGGATTACAACTTACTCTTGATGACCGAAATTCCTGGCTGCCATATTTGGTTGAAAGCATTTCGGATTAGGATGGCAAGTCTTGACCCCAGCATTTTCACTAAGTCTGCGCAACAAAAGAGGGATTTTTGACTCAAATCCTATTTGTAAAGCATCCATCACAGCTTTAGAGTCAGTTGTGAACTTCAGAATAATAAATTCTTCATATTTCAAGAAAAAGTTGACTGGACACAGCAGTGGATGCCAAGAGCCACTTTCGATAGCTTTTTGTGCTGCTTTATAGCCTACAATCGATACATAGTTACCTCTGGGCTTTAAACAAGTTAATATACACCTTCTCTTATTTCTGCTTTAATGACTGCATCAGTTAAGGGAGAAAGCGTTCTAGTGGAGTTGACCTCTGGCCACGAAGGACTCATAATTTGCATCAAATCTGGATGTTTTTCTTTTTTTTTGGCTGAATCAAAGTCAGGGGCAGTCCTTGTTTCTACGACGCGTATTGGTTCATCCCATTTGCTTTAAATGCAATAATAAATATTATATAATGATTCTAAAGACAAGTTTTGTCTAAAGTCAAAGCTCTCAGATTCACATTTTTTGCTTTCTTTTAAAACTCAGGGACTTTTTCGCAAAAATATCCCTTTTCCGATTTTTTTATTTTTACCCTTTTGTAGAAACTTGGTGCAGAAAAATTTGGTGCACTGGGTATAATTTGTGATTATTTTTCAAAAAAAAGATCAGAGGCGGTTTTGCAAAACTTCCTAGGCCGATGACAAATGAAGCAAGCAATGAAGCAAGTCAATTTTTCGTAGTTTTGATTCAAGATGAGACCAATAGTTAAAACTAAAACAGACCAATCGAATTAAATTATTTACCATTGGGAATAGTGTGAGAAAAATTCGGCAACTAAGACGGCTGGAGGCTCTTTCGGATGAAGTCTACAAATGCGAGCCACAAGAACTGTCCAGCTTACACCTCCAATCATTCCTATATTGCTAGAGTATAAGCTTCGACCTGCGAAAGTTTTAGACGTGTTTTTTTTTAAATAATTAAATATATAATTTACGTTTTGCCCAGAGCTTTATAGTCCTTAGCGTGATTTGAAAATTCTTGCGATTAGGTACAGCGTTCAAAATTTGTTCTGTCGATACACAGCCTAAATTTTTGGCTTATTGATTAAGACGTAAATAATTAACTTAAAGGAAGGGGAAAAAATACTTAATTTTGAAAATTTGGCCTCGGTGGCACAGTGGGTAAGCATTTGCATTTTTTGGCCCGAAATAGTGCGCAGGTTCGATCCCACCTAGTAACACGCTACTTATTTTGGCTTGTTTGACCGATCTTTATTGGTGATTGGGGTAGCTGATTCCGAATGTGGCGCTTAAAAAGTCAAATTACCCAAAAATTTTCTCAAACAAGCCAAAATAAATAGCATGCCACGACGTGGGATTGAACGTGTGCATGATTTTGGGCTGAAAACACACAAACGCTTACCTACCGAGGCCACTATTTCATACCTGAGTAGCTTTTCCCCTTTTTTAAAGGGCCATTGCAGTGTCGTATTGAAACCGAAAAGCAGCCCTTTCAATATTGTGGGAGAAGGACCTTACATTAATCAAACTACAATAAATAGTTACCTTGCAGGGATCGCAAATATTCTGGGTGTCTGTTTTCAATCAGATCGTCATTGTTCAAGTTGATGATGGACATGGAATCTGGAACTGTTTTTCTCTTCACAGAGATGAACAGAATATCCATCTTGATGCCTTCATATTTAATCTTGATCACAGGCACCAAAGTTGACTGAAGAGATATTATTTGTGTCACTTTTGGATGCTGCAACAATGAAAACTGTTCTATAAGATTAAAAATATAGTCAAGACCTTTTCAAGAACGTCGTAAAACCCTGTGAAAAAGTCTTTAGAATTAGCTACATCTGGAGCAACACCTAAATTATGTTTTTAGGGCATTTTCTTAATCTTATCAAAAATTTTACACAAAATGTCCATGTCAGCTTCTTTAAAGAAGTCGCCAAGTCGGAATGATCCAAAGCCAAATATCTTTCCACCAACTTTTTCAACATGTGAGTTTGGCAACTAAATTATATACAATTGAACCTCGATGTAGTCCCACCTGTGAAATTTCGATATACAGTTATATGAAAGACACGGTCACATTTGAAATACCACTCGAGACAATAAATATTCAAATTTCAGAACTTTGAAATTCACAGTTCTTTAAGCAAATTGACCGTCTTGAACATGAATCCAGTATCCGAAATTACAGTTTGTAAAGCGAACAAGTTAGATCATTTTGTGTTACTACATGTCATTTGATTTTGGGTTGCACTATAGAATACCGAACCGTAAAAAGGCCACTTTAATGGCAAAATAATAAACAAGTAGATGATTGTATTTTTTTGGCTGTCTTAGCATGTTTTTCTACTGGGTCGAGGCAAAAAGAGACTCTATATGCATTTTATGATCAAGAGTACGGCGAAAAACGGCGGAGGGGCGCAGGGGGCTTGGGGGCTTGAAGTTGAGATGCGCACACCCACATACCTTGGACACAAATCACTCGAAAGTGACTCTGGATGCATGAAAAAAATGAAAAAAAACTCTCGATCCCCTGCGCCCCGAAGGGGAAACACGAATATCAGATTATCTCCTCGATCTGATCAGCCCCCGTGGAGAGGGGGGATTCTTTAGTCAAGCCTGATTTTGAATAATTTGTCACATTGTTATTCTAAACTTTTGTTGCATTTAGTTTTAAAATGACCGCTACTTTTCAGTTTTTCATCTATCATAAATAATGCTTTGCCGCAATAGCAAAAAATTGTCACACTTTTTTTTTCATTTATGACACTTTATTTCCAAATGCATTGATTTCGCGATTGACTTAACCACCGTATTTACTCTAATAAGATCCCCCCCCCCTCTCTAGTTGTAGCCCCCGCCTGGAGGAAGGTTGAAAAATAGTAGCCCCCCTGAAAGTCAGCCTATTTAGGCCAATTTTGCCTTCCATCTAATTGTATAGGATAGGAAAATAATCAGGGTTGCCGCACACTCAAAATTTTTCGACTTTTTTGTTTAATTACCCGGAAATGTGTATCCAAGTCGACCTTCCTAGGTGTTACTGCATCTAGTTGTGACTTAATTATATCTTTAGTTTTTCTTTAAAGCAATATTTTTGATAATTGAAGAAATATACAATTTATTGATATTTAGTAACTATTAATTGATTACCTTACGAACATGCAATGAGTGAATCCAGTCTTTTACCAAGGCATCTATTTCCCAGAATACTTTTTTCGCCTCTCTCTTTCTATATCACATTCAAACAGATCAGACTTGTATAGATATTTATTTAACTGAAAAAAAAAACAGTTACCAACCCTTTTAAATTTTGTAAAAGTACCGCGGTTGTGAGCCACAAATTTTTTGCTTTATTCTGCGAGTAAGTGTTCGAAGCAGCATCAGAAAAAACATCAACTGCTTTTAACATTTTTCAGTGTCACAGATGTTTTGTTTCATATTAAACTGACAAGACGATCATCTAAATCATACTTTTAGTTCTTTTATGGCCTTAAAAATGGCTAAATTTGCTAAAAAAATTAAAATATATCTTTTAAATATTTTCCATGATTTATGTCGGCTTCACAATTAGAAAGCGGGAGTTTGAAATTCGTTTCATAAGAAATATAATCCGTTTTCTTATCGTGTAACTGACATTGGTAACTGCGTGAGCTATAGTAGACAGAGACCAAAAGTTCAAAAACAGTATTATTTTATAAACAACAAAACTCCAAAAAACCGGGACCAAATCAGTGGAGAGCAGGGGTGCGTCGGAATTCCGAAATCCGAATTCCGAATTCCGAAATCCGATACTTTTTGAGTTCCGAATTTCGAAATCCGAATTCCGAAAAAAATGTCAAGTTCCGAATTCCGAAATCCGAAAACCGAAAAATGAAATCAAATTCAGCTTTTTCTCGGTATTTTTTAACCCAAATTCTAGTTTTTTTCTATGTTTTCTTATATGTTTTCTATGTTCCCGTCATACATCTGCCACGTTTGCTGGCGCCGACAAGGATCTGGTCCGAGCCTCATTCCGGTGGTTTGAATGTAGCCAGTGGTTCGGGCTCCATCCTGATGGTTCGGGTGTATCCTGGTTGTTTGGGCTTGACCGCTTACAACTTTGAATATTGATGCTGATTGAACTGTTTTGGGCCATATATTGGGGTTGCTTTGTTCCCCCTGTTGTTTTTGTTATCTTTCAGTCTTTTGGCCTAGTCAAGGGTAGGCCAGCGTATCTTAGGACGGATTCAAACATATCTTAGACTCATGTTCAAGTCCATCCCAGCATACGCTGGCCTACCCTTGCCTAAGCTTGAGCCTAAAAACCACACAAAATAACAACAGGGGAGGGGAACCAAGGCAAAACCCCCATCCTCGCATTGTAATAAAGGGCCCTGTTTTGTGTGTTATCAAAAATAAGAATAAAAAAAAATTGGAAATTTGATTCTTATTTTTGGAGCTCAAAAATTTTCCGAAATCCGAAATCCGAATTCCGAAATCCGATACTTTTTGAGTTCCGAATTCCGAAATCCGAATTCCGAAAAAATAGGCCAAGTTCCGAAATCCGAATTCCGATTCCGAAAATTGTGGAGTTCCGATTCCGAAATCCGTTCCGATTTTTTTCCGGTTCCGACGCAGCCCTGGTGGAGAGCGTAAATGAGATTCTGCAACACTTTGTGTTTTGCAACAGGCTGTCCAGCAATAGGCTGCCCAGTTTCTCGACTCCGGTTTTATGAGAAACAATGCGTTTTTTTTAATTCCAAGCGAAAAAAATCCAAACATGAGGTGGTATCATGGTACTATAGTCAAAATATCATAATTTATGTCGCTTCTTTTAAAGTTAGACCTTGAAAAGTTTAAAATTTTTGTTTTAGTTGTTTTTTGAGATGTTTCAGTAATGAGGATTGCTAGATAGCTTGTTTGAAAGCTGAGATCATGAGCTTTCTAACAGTGACATTCGATTTCGGGTCCAAAGAAACATTTGAGTAATTTATTCAAAAACAGTGTTAGTAACTAAATGTGCGAAATCACATGTGATAATGCCGTTTATTCAGTGAATAGTATATACTATTCAAAAGAGCAAAAAATACTTTGAAGTAAAGTACAAACAGGCTTTTGGAGTGTTTTGCAAGGTTCGCAATGAAAATTGCGAAAAATATTTTGACCTGACCTTTGATTTTTCTAAGAAAACCTAAATTTCTGACACCGGATTCGTGAAGTTTAAAGTTCACTGCGAATTTCGGAATGCCTCCCGATACAAAAATATTCAAACACAGAATTTTTTTAGAGCTCAAATATTTTTGTCTCGAGAGGAATGTGCAAATTTTTAAGAGACCTTTTTACCGAATTATTTACTACCTTTTTACCTTATAAAGAGCACCAAGTTAGCCTTATTCTTACTCTTATCCACCAACCAAACGTGTTCTTAATCAGAGCGTCTTTACGGGGATGGTAGAGTTAATGTTTGGTTTAGCTATCAATATGCAAAACTAATTCAATTTGACAAGTAATTCTATATAATGGAATATACTATATTAAAAATCAAAAAAAGCGGTTTATTTTCTTGAATAGTACGCAGTTGTGTTAGAACCGGAACTGGAATCGGAACCACAATTTCACTTTTGCCGAAAACAAAAACGGAGCCGCAAAAACATATTTTTTGTAAAAAGGCGCTAAGTAAATTCGCCTACAACTCAAATTAAATTTTTTCGCGTTGATATTCATAATATTATGACTATCATATAATTATACCCAGAAACGTGTTTCGAAAAATGTTTCTCAAGACCAAAGCATCGATTTGCCGAACCAAAGCCTCCTCTCCGGTCATACATAAAGTATGCATCTTATGGCCGAGAGTATTTCTCGGAATCATGTTTAAGGAAACAAAGCGACTTTGGATGCATGAAGGGGGCTTGGAGTTGAGATACGCACACTCACATACCTTAGATACAAATCACTGGAGAGTGACTCTGGATGCATGAAAAAATGGCATGGCGAGATCTGCGGGTAAACAATCGCGTATACCGCTTTTCGGCGTGATGTTTGCGGATACAACATTTGCGGACCTACATTTGCGGCAAGACTTTTGCAGGACGACATTTGCAAACCGACATTTGCGGAGGGATATGAGCGGAATGACTTTTGGCCGCAACATTTGCGGATTCGACATTCGCGGAAATAACATTTGCAGGGGGGAGGGACAGCGGGGGCGGCGTTGTTTTTATAAGAGTCTAACCAGATCTTCGATCTCAATTTTTGAAAATAAGTACTTGCTCAAAATAAGTGCATTTTAAGGTATTTAGGTAGAAAGATAATATTTTTCACTGCGTATTGTTCTTTTAGCGCTAAAAATAAGAATCTGACATGAAATTCTGAAAATAAATAAGATTTGCAGTCTTTAGACAAGTAGAAATCTTATTCAAAAGCGCAGAAAGACAGACACAAAGTAAACTAACGATTGCTTACAATTGCTTAATGTTTGTTATGTTTGCTGTTATGTTGATGCGGAATAAGCTGAATAAAGGTCGAATAAATTCTACACCCGATAAACCGGCACCCCAGGCTGGTCCCCAGGGGTGCCGGTTTATCGAAAGTGGATTGTATCTGCGTTTCCTTTTTAATTTAATTCAATTTTTTTTGCCCCTTCTTGTAGTCAAAGCAAAATTAAATAAAAATTTGCCGCAACCTGTAGATACAGTACACAATTAGTGTATCTTATCAGTGATAAAATTATGTGATAGAAATGAGGGTATGAAAAAAATCATTTTTATTGAGCTGCCGGAACAAATTACATTTTCAAGCTTTTGCATTAAAACTAAGCTCAGATGTCTGCTACAGAAATTAGCTCAAAGCAATCTGCCGATCTGGGGCTCCTTTTGCTAGATATGGAATCTGTATGTTTATTTAGTGCTGCAAAATTTAGTTTAATCAATGCTTTTACTATTTAGAGAATAATTGAGCAATTCAAAGAGGTCGTTTCGTCTTTTGTCGAAGATTTGGGGGACAGGCTGGACAGCATTTATGATGATGTGGGCCGCATGATGCAAAGCATGGAAAAGGTTTAATCAGACTATTTTTATTTAAGCCACAGCAGTTTATTTATCAAATTTTTTAGCAAGAAAAATCCATACACACACTTCATCTGAAGATGGAAAAGCACTCTGAGCAGTTGGACATTTTTGAAAGGCAGGATATTTTTTAAAACACCATAATATCAGCTGTATAGATAAATTTTCGAGGTCTAAAATAAGCATACATTTTTAAAGTCGTTTTTAAAAATTATGTTGTCACATATCGATTTTTTCTCATCAACAATTCTTTTGGTATATGATGTCAAAAATCGAAAATTTTTACCTTTTTTTAATTTTATTACTATTTATTTCATTCTCACACTATCATGTAGCCCCAGATCTCAGCTTTCTAATAATGTAGAAATTTAAGATGTAAAATTTAAAAAATAGAGAGATTTACGTGTTTGAGTTGAGAGACCTTAACCAAAATCTTACTAACTTTTAGTAAGTTAATCTCTTAATTTTTTGAAATTATATAGTTAAGTCTTATGGCTCTTCAGAAAGGCAAGATTCAGAGCTACATGATGGCGTTTTCAAAATTATGCTAAAATAAAGGAAGAAATCCAATTTCAAAAATAAGGCGCGGGATTTAAGACAAAAAGGAGACCAGCAAATTTTATTGAATCGTTTAATTTTTCACTCATTTTGCGTCAAATCTGATATTGATGACTTTATGCTCCAAAAACTGGGCAGAAAACTTGAAAAATCTAGAAAGGAACAAATGTGAAATTATGTCGGGAAGGAAAACATATGCTGGTCCCCGCCTTTTCTCTGTGTGGCGCACGGGCATGCCCTTTTGAAATTTATTTGCTTTTTTGAGTAGACAGTCAACGCTCTATATAACGGAACACGTAGGGACCAGCATTTGTGTCCGTTATATGTAGCGTCCCTTATATAAAATGCCTATGAAATGGTAATTTTCTTCTCCGCTGCAATATTTCAAACGACTGTACTAACAAATAAATTCAAATAAAAACTAGCTGATTTTTTTTATTATTTGGCAAAATTTTTTTTATTTTTCTAATTAATTTCTTTAGCCAGCAGCGCAATCTTAAAGCGCAGTTGCAAGAGAAAGCTAATGGTCAAGACACCAGATACAATCCACCTCAGCAGTCAAGAGACCCTGGGTAAGCAGAGGAGCTTATAGAGGAAAAGAATATAGAGGAGGCAGACAGCAGGACCATCATAAATGCTATGATCCAAACTACCGCAAGCCTGAACCTACCTACCAACGTCCCCAGTATGACTCCAGTCCACGTTACCGTCCAGACTTTGAACCGAATCACTGCTATCGTTCTGATTACGACGGTAATCAGCGCTATAAGCCAGACTATAACTGCAGTCAGCACTACCGTCCAGATTATGGCACTAATCAGCAGAATCGCCCAGAATTTGAGCCAAATCAGCGATTCCAGAAGAAACAATACAGTCCAAGCTATTCTCCCAAAACAGATTCTTATCGCAAGAATTTTGACTACAATGGCATTGATAGATTCCAAGGGGACACTGCTTCTATGACGTCTGAGAAAAGGAATGGCGGTGGGAGTATGCAGAGCGCAGAACAGGAGTCTTTCCAACCTAATTCTTTTGGCATTAAGCAGAAACAACGGCCTGCTATCAAAGACAGTCGCAACTATCAAGAGGACGACGGACCTACCATAGATTATGACAGAGACTTAAAAGGAGAAGTTAGTCATTAGAATTTTTATTTTACTGAACATCTACAGTCAACTTCAGCTATAGTGACACCCCTCAAGTTCGTTCCCACCGTGGGTCCGACACATTTTTACCTCAACTTTTGAAATATTTTGCCGAATATGATTCGTTTGTTAAATCAGAAAAATCGCAGAGATTTTGAATTTGCCGGTTATTTCTGTACACGAAAAAAGTTTTACCGAAAAGACCTGTTGTCATATTGCCACTATAGCGAGGGTTGACTGTATTCACAAAAAGTCATTTTCAAAAAAAATTATATAAAAAAATCACGGAAAAAGTGAGACGAATTTGTGTTTTCATATTTATAATCTCTCAATTCAACGATCCACCAAAAATTTCTTTCTAATTTGGGCCCGACACTTTTTTTCGACCAATTTTTGAAGTTTTTCGTTTTCACTTGAAAGTCTGGTCACGAAAATCGCGAGAATCAAAAATTAGTCAATCATTTTAAAATACTATATGACTTTTCTAAAAAGACCTGCGATTCTCAATCAACGACTCTTTTTAAAAGGGTCAAATCTAAAAATACAGGTTTTTTCAGAACAATTACAGTATTTGGAAAACGATCCGCGAAAATTAAATACCTGGAATCTTTCTCATCCAACTAACTAAAACTTCGAAAATTGGGTTAAAAGAGTAGTAATTTACGATTAATACAAGCCACATTTTAGGACAACCAGCAAGCACGATTTTCCAGCCTTAGTCCAACTAACACATCGTCTGATTTGCACAGGAAAAACCCAGAGCCAGCTACACCTCGATTCACTGCCAAGAAAGGTGGTTTTGGCTGCTCTGTCCAGCAGAATTCTAATTCTAACGCTCAACATATGCCTCATACGCCTCAATCACTTTCGTTGAGAAGTAAGAAAATGGCTGAAGACCATCCCGAAAATCACTTGGAAGATAGCAATGTATGTCATTTTTATATATGATTTGAATTCTTTGACAAGTTTTATACTTAATCATGCAAAGAACATTTCAAAGTAAAATTAAATCTAAAATCCTTTAAATTAATGAAAAATTTTAAGATTTAAAAACTAAGCTCTGTGATTTTTCAATAGAATGACAAAACTACCTATTTCGTACATTCGTTAGGAAAATTTGAAATTTTCGCATAGCTTTTGCTCGCTTGACCTTCATAAATCCAATAATTTTATTACAGGAAAACAGAGAAAATCAAGGGCCTATCTCTCAAGCAGCTTCCATTGCGTCTCCCATTTATCATGAAGATAGCTCAAGCAAACCACGTTTTTCTGGTGGTTTTGGCCAATCTACTAAGACTGGAGGCTTTGGCTGTGCTACACAGAAAAGTCTTGCCAAAGCTTGCTTTCTGCAGTCGGGAGGCAATGTGGCAGTTCAGAAAGACGGCTATAATGTATAATATCCTTTTTTGTGTTTGCTAGACAATAAAATAATGACTGAATTGTAGGATCATGACGGCTTGCACCTAAACACATTCTCGGAGTCAACCTCCGAAAAATTGCATTCTGCTCTTGATGAATGTCTGCAAACGGATACAATCCCGAAAGAGACAAACATAGAACAGGAAAATTATTCAACGGAGCCGAACTCTGAAGACTCTAATCAGTCAGCTACTAGTCAAGAAACAGTCGTCGAGAATTTCTCCGATGGTGAACAAGATCAGGTAGATGAATGAGTCAGGTGTATAAGTTAGCTTATTAATATAGTATATTTTGCAGGAAGATTGTAAGAATAGCAATGAAGGTCCTTGAAGCAGCAGAACAATTCAACACAAAATATAAAAAAATTAGAAACAGGAAAATTCATTTCGTCACTGTCAAAAATAAATTGTTTTTCTTGAAGTTTTCTTGAAACTTTGGTGCAACAAATTAGCTTGCCGATCGTCAAAAACTTTGGCACCAGTAGGGGCAGACTCCGGCTTGAGTCAGCTTATGTTATTACAAATTTGAAGGGAAATGTGGGGGTAAACGGCCCTTTTTACAATAATGCCTGACTGCTACTCTATGTTTTGTAAAAACTATTTTCCAAATCCGGACTAGTAAACTATTAGTTAGCTCGTCCAAATATTGGTCTTTAATACGCACATGACTGTTTGAACAGCCATTTCAGCTTACTCATGATAATTAAGCTAAAACTTACCACTTGGTTCGATCGAAAGAAGGTTTAAGTAAAATAGATTTGCAATAATTAAACAAACAAAAATATAAATATTTTTGGAAGCACCAGTGAAACTTTTTACTGAAGTTCTTTTATTGAATAAGTTCTTGGACAGAGTTTTTTTCATTTTTAGTGACTCAATTATTCTTTTAAAATATTGAAGCTGGGCATTGATTTCACTATTTAATCCAAATATTTGAAAATTCAAAATGTCATGTTTTTGCAAAACCGCTACATTTATAAATATCATTTATATTTGTTATTCTCTACTGTTATACCAAATATATGCGCAATGCCCTGCTGGTATGGACAAAGATGGGTGTGAGAATATTTTCGTCATCAATAATATCAAACAAATAATTTTTTTAAGTCTTAAGATTGTGGATTTCCTAAATTTGTTTGCGTGGACCCAAAAGAGACATGTCATGGTTCAGCTTGTTGTCAAGTATGTGCTAGTATTTAAAAATCATTTTTTTTAATACACAACTCTTGGCTAAACTACGATATGTGATACCGGCTCCAAACTACCGTGAATTATGTTGTAAAGCCGTTTAAACTGATGAAAACAACCAAAAGGGGCGAAAAGTATGGGAAAGACCCATTGCATCATTTTTGGAAAATTGGGGGGACCAAGGTAATTTAGGTCTGTAGGATACCTGGATACCAAAACAGATGGAATATGTACACAGTTTCGAATACTGAGGCCGACCGCATAAATAAACTCTGATATGCATACATTTTTCATGCGTCCAGAGTCACTTTTGAGTGATTTGTGTCTAAGGTGTGTATGTGTGCGCGTCTCAACTCTAAGCCCCCTGCGCCCCTTCGGGCGTATCTGGCGTATCTGGTTCTAGCGTATCTGGGTATCTTCTTAGGTGGGTTTACCTTAGGGGAACAACGCGAAAAGTCAAATTTTGGTCAAAAAAATTATCAAAAAACTGCTTTCCTAAAAACGCCCTAAAACATGCTTTGAGAACAATTGAGATGCTAACTCGTTCAAAAAACACCATCTAAAGTCAAAACTCGATGAATCACCCAAACTAAAGCCATCTTCAACCACCCCAATACACTCCACGCACCCATCAGAACAAACCCTAAACCATCTTTGATTACCCAAACTATTACGACGCGATAATATGTCCGGGTGGTTCAAAAGAATTTTAGGGTGATTTTATGGTTGAGTATGTTTTTGGACAGTCTGGAACGTATTTGGGGTTTTGGTTTTATAATGGAAATATCCAAAGATTTTCGAGGTGCACCCTTTAATGACCTTTCAAGAACCATTTACTACAATGCTGCCACCAGGATTTGAAACCTGTGACCCCCCCCCCCCCATCAATATGCCTTGGTGTCCAAATACAATTTGAGATTTATCCCAAAATGTCTCCGTTCCATGTTCGTTTAACTTAATTGAACGATTAAGAGTCAGGTATCTGAGTTGTATGATGGCTCAAAAGATGCGCCTCGTCGATCTCTACCAGAATAACATATACACATGAGGGTGGAAAGCGTTGAAAAAATGACTAAAAATAAAAAACAATACAAAAAAGCGTTTCTAAGCTTCACTTCCGCAATATTATATTTAGCTGTTGCAAATTTCATGTTGAAGAACTGAAATTTTGAAAAAAAATCTACGAAATTTTGTGGTTTAGACTATATCGAGCGTCGACTCTAGACGCTTTTTACGACACAAAGGATTCGATAATTTTTCCACGAAAACTTGGTCGAATACCCTTGAATACAGTTGCTCTGATTTTTTTAGGGTGTCTGGGTACCCTTTCAGGTTGGTTTGCTTATCCTATCGTTTCCAGCAGTTTAAACGGCTTTAGAACATGATTTCCGGTCGTTTGGAAATTACCGGCACATACCGTAGTTTGGCTCAGCTCTTATATTAACAATTTTATATTTTAGACTAAAATTAAGTCGCCTTATTTATGCAAAGCACTTTATTGAGATGTTATTTTCGTCACTAATGCAATTTTCATCTCGCCCTGCCCAATATCCGAGCTTAACCAAAAAATACACAAAAAGTTGAAAAATATATCATTTAGTAAAAGCACGTGATAATTTAAAAAGTACGACGTTTTACCTAATGCTTTACACCTTTTTCGAAAATCGAAATTTGACGCTTGTTCCGTTTAAATTTATATTTAGCAAACATTACGGAAATTTTAAAAAATTGACCTTGTTAATATAAATTCATTTGTCTGGAAACCATGTTTTACAAGTTTTTTTTTGATTTAGCCTTCAAAAACTGGGACACCGATGATGGGTCCTAACGGCCAGCCTGTGCAAGGTATAATATTAGTTTTAATAAAACAATATACCGTTTTTTTAGGCAGTCCATTCTGTCCACCTGGCCAGACACCAGATGGATGTAAGTCTAATCCATTACTTAGTTAGACTTATTATGTACTTTAGACTGTGGTTTCCCTAAATTTGTTTGTGTGGATCCCAAAGAGACTTGTGTTTCAAATACATGCTGTCAACCAGGCAATATTTTTAAATTTTTTCTCACCGTATTTATTTTAACCGTATTTTCCGTATTTTCCACGGCCTTTTATTTCTCAACCTTAAAAATTATTAAGCTTCGTGTTAAAAGCGCAATATAAAAATGGTTTACCCAGGGCTGCAATCTCAAAATAAAAAAAAGGACATTTGGGCGAAAAAAAGACGTTTTGACCATTTTGAAGAATAAGTGCATTTTATCTAGTACTTATTGCCATTTCGAAGCAAAAAAAAGATGTTGACTAAAATTTCAAAAGAAAGATCTGGGATTCCAAAATAGGACAAATTTTTTTAAAAAGGACATATGTCAGCCCTGGGTTTACTCCCTGGGTTCTAGAAGTCACAAATTTCATGTACTTAAATTAAGCCAAGATTCTGGGCCTTTATTTGAGCTATCATACTGAGGAAAAGGTAATATTAAAGGACCATACTTGTTGATGACAATGAGAATTCAAATGCGCGCGGGACACTTTTTTTACTCCAAAAATAGTTTTTGAATTATGTATTGTTGGTATATTAAAATAAAAACATTATATTATATAAGAAGCCTAGTTAGCTCAATGGTAAAGCAGCGTAGTGCGGTGATTATTGGTGTCGGGTTCGATTCAAGTGTCTGCTCCAGGGTTTGCAGGGTGTGGCTTTTGCGGCCACAAAAAAAGATGCACCCCTTTTGCATAATTTCCATAAAATGACAGATAGCTTTAAATTTTCGAATTATATTAATTTATTAATATCAAGACTTCAATAAAAGGGTCAGGAAGATGTCTATCAACTGGTAATACCAGTCTGGTATGTAGCCGTATATGCAGGGGCGTACGCAGGGGGGGGGGGGGGGCAGGGGAGCACGTGCCCCCCGTCAGATTTTTCCGAAAACGGTGTAGGTAAAATGGCCTCGAAAATTTGAAAAACGGTGTAGGTAAAATGGCCTGGTGCCCCCCCCCCCCCCCCGTCAGAAATTCCTGCGTACGCCACTGCGTATATGTATAACCCGCGGGTTATCTATGGGGTGCGGGTTATCTGTGGGTACAATTAATGTCGAATCTTTGGTTACAGCCGTTAGAGGGTTTTTTGAACTTGTTTTAATAGGCATTTTTTTCAAATATCATAGCAATCACAACAATCAAGATACATTAAACGGAACCCTCAAAATCGTCACCGGTATACATTTGAAGACTGTTCATTGCGTTTACGAATCTTTCTGGTAAATTAAAATAGTGTCCTTTAAGTTATAGTGTCCTTCTTCAGCCATATCACTTTCTCTTGAGTTTCAAAACATGCATTTGTAACATGCGTAACATGTTCTCTTTGAAGGTGTTTATAAGTCAAAACCGGGTTTCTTTTTTTACAAATCGTCCTAGGCACCTACTTTTACAAAGACAGCATGATTCGTTTGCCTAATACCCGAAAATTTAAGATCGTTCACCTTGGAGTGGGTAGCTGCTCAGGGTATTGAGATTTTGGTTAGTTGAAACAGTATTTCGGTCCTAAAAAGCCTTGTTCAAGAGACGATTCGGGATTAGAAACAATGATTTCGAATTATTTTTAGCTAACTCCAACATTTTGAATTCTGGAGGTGGATACCCATTTAGGGGAGGTACCACGGGGTTTGCTTACCCAATCTTAGACTTAATGGTCATGATACTGCCTAATTATTAGGCAATTAGGCACACACCGAATAAAGGATGAGAAAATAAAAAAGACATAACTATAAAACAGTAGACACATGAAAAAAATAAACATCACTGGGGTGGAGTGGAACCTGCGAAGGTGCGGGTTATCTGTGGGGTGCGGGTTATACGTGGGAATATAGGGTAGATACATCAGATTCGCTAATGAAATACATGAAAAAAACAAGCGATGAAAATAAAAAACGTCTTTTTAAAAAAGCTACACTGGGGCCGAAAAAGCCACACCTTGCCAACCCTGGTCTGCTCTATTATTTTCGGTCATTCATTATAATTCATTAACAATGACTAAAAAATAATTTCGGAATGAAAAAAGTGTCCCGCGCGCATTTGAATTTACCAAATTCCAATTGTCATCAACAATTATAGTCCTTCAAGTTAGAGCTAAAATTTAGAAAACATTTAACGATGTTCAATTCCATGTCAACCTTTATTTTGATGCTTATTTGCATAATATCTTAAAATTAGGGCATTTGCTGACAGTAAAGTAGTGCTGGAAATAATTGCAATCGATTGCACGATGGTTTTTGCCCCTAAAAGTCAGTGAACTTACTAAAAAGTAGAATAAAATAAAGAAGGTGTGTACCCAGGGGGATTTGAACCGTGCGTATATAAAGTTTTCTCCCCTTTAAGGGATGACCTTTTATTGGGCAATACTTTTTTTGTCACAGATTCACTTTTTTTGTACCAGATTCACTTTTTTCTGTCACAGATTTGATTTGTCACAGATTCACTTTTTTCTGTCACAGATTCACTTTTTTTGTCACAGATTCACTTTTTTTTGTCCCAGATTTCCTCATTTCTGTCCCAGATTTAGCTCAAACAACAGGGGGGACCAAGCACTTACAAAATTGGTCAAAAAAATTTTCTCTCATAACAGCCTGAAAGTTTTTCTATAACGTTTCTATCATGTTTTAAGCATTTTCGCCAAAAATTATTTTTTCCGCAAAAATTTTTGCCTTGGGGGACCAAGGTCCCATTTCAGGCTCCTGAAAACTTTGGACTACCTTGGTCCCCCAAGGCAAAAATTTTTGCGGAAAAAATAATTTTTGGCGAAAATGCTTAAAACATGATAGAAACGTTATAGAAAAACTTTCAGGCTGTTATGAGAGAAAATTTTTTTGACCAATTTTGTAAGTGCTTGGTCCCCCCTGTTGTTTGAGCTAAATCTGGGACAGAAATGAGGAAATCTGGGACAAAAAAAGTGAATCTGTGACAAAAAAAAGTGAATCTGTGACAAATCAAATCTGTGACAGAAAAAAGTGAATCTGTGACAAAAAGAAGTGAATGTGTGACAAAAAAAAGTATTGCCCGTTTTTTGGCCAAAAATGGTGTTTTTTTGGTGTTGCAGGTTCAAACCCACGTAGGGGCACACTATTTTTTTTGGCTTTTTTGGCCAGTTTAGAGGTAAGTTGGGTCGCTGATCTCGATTCTGGCGTCAAAAAGTCTAATTACCTCTAAACTGGCCAAAAAGCCAAAAAAATAGTGTGCCCCTACGTGGGTTTGAACCTGCAACACCAAAAAAACACCATTTTTAGCCAAAAAACGCGAGCACTTTCGCACTGCGCCACGGAAGCCACTTTTTCAAACCTAAATGGCTTTTACCCCCCCCCCTTTAAGGACCTATATCTCAGTTAAAAAAAATTATTTTGCAAATACCGTATTTACTCTAATAGTAGCCCCCCCCCTGATTCAAAATCGTGTTTTTGGCATTGTGTTTTAGACCCACTTTTTCAAAACTTGTCATAGGCAAGTTACCACGCATTTGATAGCTCATCTCACTGGCTACAAAATAGGTGGTAACTTGCATGAAAGCAGTTTCAAGAAATGGGTCAAAAACGCTATGCCACAAACACGATTTTGAACGAGGGGGGGGGCTACTATTAGAGTAAATACGGTATGTTTTTTGCGTCTTCTCAGTTACCACGAGTTTACCTGATTCCACTTTTTAAATTTTGGTTGAGCACCCAAAAATCTCAAAATCGAAATATTTTTTTCCGATTTTTTAAGGGTTGAAAAATAAACGCCCGTGGGCGATTCAAAGAGTGAATACGGTAAGTACGGTACTTCTTTTAGACTTTTTTCAAATATCTTTATACCTTAAGTTTAAAAAAAACTTTATTTTTAAACTTTACTTTTGTATTTTAATAGCTTTTTAAAGAATAAATTAACTTTAAGAATCCAAAACGAATTTCCAAAAGAAAATTAAAAGCGTTCTTAAGGCAATATGGCTGTTGGTGGAGCGCCGATCGGAGCACCTTATGCAGGTTCCGTATTGCCACCCGGAGGAATGGGCTACGGCACTCCTATGGCTGGCGGAGCCGGATACGGAGCTGGATATGGTATGCCTGCGAATGGCTATGGTACTCAGATGGGTGGCTATGGAATGCCTGGGTATGGTAACCAAATGGGCGGTTATGGAATGCCTGGATACAATACACAAATGCCTGGTTTTGGAACAGGTTTTGGTGCTCAAATGGGTGGATACGGTATGCCTGGAACTCAGATGGGTGGTTATGGAATGCCTGGTTACGGAACTCCTCAAATGGGCGGATATGGAATGCCTGGTATGTCTGGAACTCAGATGGGAGGTTATGGAATGCCTGGTTATGGAACGCCTCAAATGGGCGGGTATGGAATGCCTGGTATGTCTGGAACTCAGATGGGAGGTTATGGAATGCCTGGTTATGGAACTCCTCAAATGGGTGGATTTGGAATGCCCGGTATAACAACCAAGTGGGAGGCTATGGAGCACCCGGTTACGGTACACAGACTGGAGGTTTTGGAATGCCCATGGGAGGCTACGGCAACACGATGGGTGGGTATGGACAGTCCGGCATGTATGGACAGCCAATGAATGGCATGACACCGATGGGGGGTATGAATGGTTATGGAACGCAAACGGGCGGATATGGTATGCCGGGATACGGAAGTCAAGTGCCTGGATACGGTACAATGTCTAGTAGCGTGTGTCCTGCTAGGATGGTTCGAGATGGATGCAAGTTTTTTCAATATCCGCTTACCAGGAAATAAAAACGAACGTTTAGATTGTGGTTTTCCTAAGTATGTTTGCATAGACCCCAAAGAAATGTGCTACAACACTAACTGCTGTATGTTTTCTTTTTTTGTAATTTTGAAAATATACAAAAAATTAAAATATCCTTTATAAACACATTACTAACGCAATTGATTTTTTAAGGTCAGATGCAGGACTCGGATACGCCTGGATATGGGATGCCTGGATATGGAGGTCAAATACCTGGATATGGAGGTCAAGTGCCTGGGTATGGAGGTCAAGTGCCTGGATATGGAGGTCAAATACCTGGATATGGAGGTCAAGTGCCTGGGTATGGAGGTCAAGTGCCTGGATATGGAGGTCAAATACCTGGATATGGAGGTCAAGTGCCTGGGTATGGAGGTCAAGTGCCTGGATATGGAGGTCAAATACCTGGATATGGAGGTCAAGTGCCTGGATATGGAGGTCAAATACCTGGATATGGAGGTCAAGTGCCTGGTTATGGAGGTCAAGTGCCTGGATATGGAGGTCAAGTGCCTGGATATGGAGGCCAAATACCCGGATATGGAGGCCAAGTACCCGGATATGGAGGTCAAATACCTAGCGGTGTTTGTCCTCCTAGGATGGTTAGAGATGGATGCAAGCTTTTCTCTTGTTGCTGGTTGCACAATAATATAACACAAATTTAGACTGTGGTTTTCCCAAGTATGTTTGCATAGACCCAAAGAAATGTGTTACAACACTAACTGCTGTAAGCCTTTTTGTTTTTAAGAATGTTCAAGGATACCACTAAAAATGAAAAGCATTGATAAACACACCACTCAGCATATTAATTCCGTAACGGCAGGCCACCCTACTGCCTAATGGTCAGCCTTTTGATTAAATTACTATGTTTTTACCAAAATGACGACACTGTCAACTTAAAAGGGAACTTCTTTTTACACCTTTTACGAAAAGGCGTCAGTTTAATTTAATTCTTGTCGGAATTCACCCGGTACATGCCTCTTAAAATGCTTCTATGGGCGACAGGCATGCCACTTAAAAGAGGGGGAAAAGCCATTTAGGTTTGAAAAAGTGGTCCCGATGGCGCAGTGCGTGAGCGGTTGCGTTTTTTGGCCAAAAATGGTGTTGCAGGTTCGATCCCACGTAGTGGCACGCTATTTTTTTTTTGGCTTGTTTAGCCAGTTTTAGAGGTAATTAGATTTTTTTAATGCCAGATTCGGAATCAACGACCCAAATTACCACTAGAACTGGTCAAACAAGCCAAAAAAAATGAATTGCACGCATGCGGGATCGAACCTGCGCGCCCTTTTAAAGCACGAAGGCTTACGCACTGCGCCACCGAATCCACTTTATCAAACTTAAATGGCTTTTCCCCCTCCTTTAAAATGAAGACGAAACTTGTGCGACTAGAAATTTCTATGATGCATGGTGAATGGGCGTTAGTTTTTTTCATCTCGAAATGGACTTCGCTTGACGGCTAGTAATTTGGCTTGTACGGCCAATTTTTTAAAGTAGTTCGACTTTTTGGTGCCAGATTTACCCTAGATATTGGTCGAGCAAGCCAGAACCATCAGCGTGTTTATGCATGTTACATTTTGGGACAAAAACTCGTAAGGCTTGTCCATTGAGACATGAATCAAGAAGATTTCTAGTCGTGGAAATTGCGGGCTCCCTTTAAAACAAAAAAATTTCATTTCACAAAAAAATAACAAAAAATCACTATCCAGCTCTTATTCTAAATTGGCTCATAATTACAAAATCAGCGTCTTAAAAACTCAGATCCTGCGCTATCTTTTAGTGTACGGTCAGTTCGCCCCGGTCAGTTCGCCCCGTTTTTCAAAACGGTCAGTTCGCCCCGGTCAGTTTGCCCGTTTTTTTCAAACCAATAAAGTAACCATTTATTGTCATGAAAAGTATCTTTGATATTTCAAAAAAAAATTCTATGAGCCAGTCTCGATACTCCATAAACGAACAAGCCAAGTGGCAAACTATTATTTGTGGTTTTCGAGTAACCCCGGTGCAAACCTTGCGTTAGCATTGATTCGCCCAGCATGTGCTATCGCTTACAACTACAATGTCTAAAGCAATGAAAGGTGAAAGGGTCGAGCTATATTGAGAAAACATAGTAATTACCTATGGTCAGGAGGAGGTATTATTAGTGGTTTTTCATTTGAGCGAAATCACTAAAACTCTCTTGTTACACTCTTGTTGATGACAATGGGAATTTGGCAAATTCAAATGCGCGCGGTACACTTTTTTTTACTATGAAATTATTTTTTGAATCAATTTAAAATTTATTACCGTATTTTCTCTTATTATAGACCCGTCTCTAATTATAGACCCCCCTCAACTTTGAGAGTCTGTATCTCAGCGCAGAGTGAAAATTTCGCAAATATATTTTTCGCGTTTTCTTAGCTCCCCCGAGCTCTGCTGATTCCACTTTTTAGATTTTAGTTGAGCACCCAAAAATCTCGAGATCGACATCAAATTTTTCCGATTTTCAGGAGGTTGAAAAATTATAGACCCGGGTCTATAATTAGAGAAAATACGGTAATATAAATGATCAAAAATAACAGAGCAGACAGGGAAGTGTTTCTTATTTAAATATATCAACAATACAAAATTCAAAAAGTATTTTTGGAGTAAAAAAAGTGTCCCGCGCGCATTTGAATTCTCATTGTCATCAACAAGTATGGCCCTTTAAGAATCATTTTATTGCAGAAAAAGTTCAGCTAGAATTTTCAAATCAGACAAAAATTACAAAAAGCTTTTATTGTAACAATACAATACTGTTTCTTAAGGTCAGATGCAAGATTTGGACACAGTGCAGCCTTACACTCAACCTTATGCTCAGCCTTACGCTCAACCTTATACCCAACCTTACGCTCAACCTTATACCCAACCTTACGCTCAACCCTATAGCCAACCTTATGGCCAGCCTTACCGCCCTCCAACCTCTTACTATCCTCAAACGGCTTATCCACCAGTTGGCTACCCATCAGCGGGCTTGTCTCCATACCAGACTTATCCATCTGTGTCACCATATTATGCCCAACAGCCGATCAGCGTGTCTCCTTACTCAGCAGTTTCACCGTATGGAGTAGGTGCAGGCACTGTTGGAGGTATTACAATGCCTACAGTAGGGCTCGGAACTATGGGGAGTATGGGTTCTGTGCCTGGCATAGGTATGGCAGCCTTGGTGGACTCGGAAGTATTGGTTCTGTGGGAAGTCTTGGAGGACTTGGCAGTTTAGGAGGTATTAGTTCCTTGGGTGGTCTTGGTGGACTTGGAGGGCTAGGCAGCTTGGGTGGTATTGGTTCTGTTGGAGGTCTCGGTGGACTCGGACTTGGAGGTTTGTCAATTTTTTACTTAAATAATTTTTTCATTGCCCAAAAAGTTTAAGGGCTAGGACTTGGTTCCACCAGTTCTTTGGGAGGCAGCTGTGTAGATACCCAAAGTGACTGTTCCTCCTTCCGCTCTTATTGTGTACTTCAGGTGGGATGCTTTGGTGGCAGCTTATGTGTTAAAAAATATTTTTAAGGCAATAGCAGAAGCGTGTTTAATGACATGTGGAACGTGTGGAGGTACATCTGGAATAGGTTTACTTGGCTAAGAGACTTAAGTATGGAAAGTAAGAACGTGTAATAGATTATTCTGTGAAGATTGAATTTTTTAGTTGTTAGAATTTTATTAATTGCATGTAAATAAATTCAAACAAGAAGGATTGCGCCTATTTACAAAAGCAATATACCGTATTATCTCTATTAAACAGGCACTCTCTAATGAACGGGCCCCTACGTCAGGGTTGAAAAATGAACGGGCCCTATCTAATAAGCGGGGTCCCAAACACAATTTTTTTTCTAAACTATGTCAAATATTTTTAGCATAATTTCCAGACTTATCCCAGTATTAAAAAGTTAGTTTTTCAAATTCCACATGTTGATTTTGTGATATTTGTAATTCAGTATGGCCGACAATTGTTACTGAACTACAGTCAACTCTCGCTATAATATACACCCTCGTGACTGGTGTAGATGTATATTATAGCGAGAGTATACTATGGCGAGAGTAAAAAACCAAACTCTATTCATACCGTATTTCCTCTAAAATAGCCCTCCTTCCAAAATAGCCCCCCCCCTCTACTTTGAGGGTCTGTATCTCGGAGCAGAGTAAATATTTTGCAAAGCTGTTTGATACGTTTTCTTAACTCCCACGAGCTCTACCGATTCCACTTTTTATATTCTTAATTTTCACCCAAAATCTCGAAATCGAATTCAAATTTTTCTGAAAATTGGAGGTTTGAATAAAATAGCCCCGGGGCTATTTTAGAGGAAATACGGTATGTATATTATATCGAGTGTAACAGCAAATCATAAGGCACTTTATTAAAACCATGATAAAAATTCAAAGAAAGAAATATGTTAGTTCACTTTGCTTTTTTCGCGCTGCTGATAAAAGGCCTTATACAAGCAAATTGACACAAAAAACAGCAGATATTTGTCTGTCATTTTTTGTTGTCAGGACAAAATCGTTGTTTTCTCAAGTGTATATTATAGCAAGAGTAAAATAAAGAGGAGCGTAACTTCTGAAGTGTATACTAGGGTTGTACAATTCTCCGGAATTTCGGAGAATTCTCCGGAGAATTCTCCGAAATTCTCCGGAATTTCCAGTTTTCCTTATTAAATCCTCCATATACTCGAGAGAATTCTCGGAGAATTCTCCGGGGAATTCTCCGATTTTCATTTTTTCGGAGAATTATACAACTTTAGTGTATACTATAGCGAGGTGTTCACTATATCGAGTGTATACTATAGTAAGAGTATACTTTCTTGACTTTCTTTGCTGGCCAACTAAATACCGCTCAGGTGTATATTATACCGAGATGTATACTATAGCGAGTGTATATTATAGCGAGAGTTGACTGTACCACAATATTTCAGCTTTCAAGCTTTATTCCACAGAATCTCTCTCTGATAAAACTTGTAATATGATTTCTATTTGTAGCTACAGAGTTCCGAAAAATATTTTGTACATCAACAATATCTCTGATTTATTTATTTATTTACCTTATCCCTTAAACAGGGTGTCCCACAAAAACTGGTGCAAATTTTGAATTTTCGTTCAATTTTTTGTAATTCTTTTTGTCGCATTTCTGCAATTTTGTTTTGTTGTTGTTTAATAAATGTGCGGTGTTCACTTTCCTATCTTTCAACATCGTCCAAAAGACGTTAAAACACGAAAAAGCCCAATCCCGGCGGGGAGGGAAACCTTGGACGAATTTTTTTTGCACCAGTTTTTGTGGGACACCCTGTAATAGAAGTCTTCTCCTATTATAAGGGCCCCCTCTAATTTCCTTTAAATTAGAACTTTAAAAGTTATTGTCAAAATCCAAAACGAATCCGGTGTTATAATTTTATTAAATAAAGCTACCTAAATGAGAACGACTTTTATAATAATATTTTCTGAATAGGGGCCAATATTTTATAGCTAGGGACTTCTTTTACATCACTATAACTACTGTAATCACTTGATTCCACGACCAGTCGGAAGCGCAAAAAAGAATCTTGACGAAATCTGTTGCGCTTGCAAATATCAGAAAACATCAGCTGCCAGATAAAAAGGTTTAAACAGTAAATAAAATAAAAACCCTATCATTAAAATTTCATATTGGATCCTCGTCCGGGTTACTAAATGACATTCCTATCACTCTCTTCTCCATTAACAACATTCTTTAGCCTTTTTTTGAACCGGGATCATGACTAAAAAGCAAAAGCAAAATTTTGCATCCACGTTATGTGATTACAAAACCGGCTTAGGAATTTGGATCAGGATCCTGTCCGCATCTCTAGCACCAACAACATAACAATCAAACAAGTTAATAAAAACCAAAAAATGTATCATATATACATATATATACCGTATTTCCTCTAATAGCTCACCCTGCTCTAATAACTCACCCCCTCAACTTTGAGGCCTATATCTCAGCTCGGAACAAATATTTTGCAAAGCTGTTTATTGCGTTTTCTTAATTCCCACGAGCTCTACCGATTCCAGTTTTTAAATTTAATATTTTCACCCAAAAATCTCGAGTTCGACCCCAAATTTTTCCAATTTTCAGCGATCCAAAAAATAACTCACCCGGGTGAGTTATTAGAGGAAATACGGTATTTGAAAAAATGCAAAACATTGAGGCAATTGGTATTTTTGTAGAAAAATTTTCAAAATTTTTTTTTGTTGAAAAATAAACGGGCTCTCTTTATTAAACGGGCACTCTCTAAACGGGCACGCCCTCTACGGGAGGGTTGAAAATTAAACGAGCATGCCCGTTTGATAGAGATAATGAGGTATCAATTATTACAGAAAACTTTCAAAAACAAATATTTTACCAAATATTCATCATATATAAAATCTTTTCACAGTCGAATGCCTATATAACGAACCCCTGGCTCCCTTAAAAGTGCCGTAATAATAAAATAGGCTTTCTTCGACTAAACAATAACATCTAGACGACCAAATCTATACCAAAACAGTGAACAATAAATCAAAATGAATAAAAAATACAGTAATGGGACGGTTTGCTAATGTTATAATTATACATAGAAATGTATACATAGAATCGGGAAAAAAAGAGATAAGTCAGCAATAATAAACAATAAAACAAGAAAATACATAATGAGAATCTTTCAGAATTCCAATTTTTAGACCGCTTTTTTCTGCAAATCAAAAAAGAGGAGACGTTATCATTAGAGGAATCACGATATAATTCTAATGCTCTTTGCAAATTTTCAGAACAAATTTAATTTTGGTATGCAATTTTGAGAAAAATTGGTATTATATTTAGGCAATATCGACGTTATGTACCTTTGGTCCCATTCTGGAACTACTCTTTGTTCTAACTACTTATCTCTTAGGCTTAAAGGTAGGCCAGCGTCAGGACGGACTAATACAGAGTGGCGCAAATTTTCGCCGGGATTTGTCATGCTTATACAGGACTTAAATTTCAAAATAAAGGACATTTTCATAAAATCAAGGAGATTTGGTCAAAAATGCCATTTTATCCAGTGCTTGTTGGAATTTGAGTGCCCAAAATTAAAATTTTGACGTGAGATGTCGAAATTTCTAAAGATTTGATGTCCCAAATAAAAGACAAATCTTTAAATAAAGGACGTTTGGAAGCCCTGTGCTTATATCTTTTTAAATTGATTGCGTATCAGTGAAATCTTGTTTTTATTCGAAAGAGGACGTTTCGGGCAATCGGATGACACTTCATTCGACATTTGTTAATTATTTTTCGTACTTCGCCTACGTGTTGAAATTTTGCTTGATTTGAATCCGTGCAATTATTTCATTTGAGGTGGATCACAGACCAAGTTTACCGAAGGCAACTAGCAGATCTCAATAAACTGAAGCGAAAAAGTATTGGAAGCCCTGAAATTCCCATAAAAATGGTACAGCGAGCAATTAACAGCTACAGTCGGCTAGTCCAACTGTGCATTGATGTTGGAGGAGGAAGTGGTGATCAAGACTTTGGCAATATTGACCGAAATTTTTGGTTTTTTTCATTGTTAAAATTTGTTGCTGTCTTTGTTGACCTTTTTTGAATTCCATTTTGCAAGTTTGGTGCCATTCGATTGCCCGGAGAGTTTTCTTTCGAATACTTATAGTTAATGATAATGATACTTATACTTATAGTTTTTCTTATAGGGTGGCTTTGGCTTTATGCTGAGCTTGCTTCGACTGTTCTCCTTCCTCTGCGACAAGCCTGCTAGGAAAGATGAACTACATTTGTAAGAAATCAAACACTACGCGAGCCTTCCGATACGGACTCTCGTCGCTTCAATTGCTCGCGCGCAAGCTGTTTCTTTGGCGATTTTCATAACACTTGTTGCTTTTCTCGCAGTCATTGTTGCTTCCGATGTCCTCAGAGTGACAGATTGCTTTGCTATTTGCTCTTCCTGTACCGCAGTAACAAGTCTCGGGCAGATCACTGAACCACCTGAACATACGAAAATGATTGACACAAACCACGGACGAAAATTACAAAACCATGGTTTTTTCAGTATAACTTATACACCAAAAGACAGCACAGACATTCAGCTACAAAAAAAGTTGAGTCGATTTTTGTAAAGTTGAAATTTTAGAAACCAGTTATCAATCAAAGCAAACAACTGGCATTTTTACGTGTAAAATAATGCGTTTTTGAGTTTTTCGTCTTACTTTTGAGACACCTGAAATTTGTATTTTTGGACATCTTTTGGTACAAAAATGTAGCATAATCACTCCTCTATCAGGCCTAAGCACCACTTTTTAAGGTTTCCGAAGAAAATTCAAACGTCAGATCAGTTATAGTTTTAACATCAGATGAATTTTTTTGGTATATTTTTGGAAAAGTTCATTGAAATCTCTAAATTTTGAGTGGAATCGGGACGAGTGATGTCTTATTCAAATGCCCTGGATGTGAGAAAACGTGTACAAAAAAATAATTAAAAATATGAAAATAAAAACAGTTACAGATCTTACCCAGAGTCGGACTCAATGTACCAAATTTTCAGTCAAAATTTGAATTTTTGCATATGGCGCAAAGATAGTAAAATGATTCTGTTTCCGAATTTTGAGCGGCCGTGATTAGGGGGTAGCCTAAAATACAGTAGGTGCATTTAGAGTGATCTTTTCCACCTAATCCCTCTTAGTTAAGGGGAAAATCTTATCTTTAGTTATATCAGGTCAGGCTATGCAACACATTGATTGATGTTGTTTTGGTCTTACTTTCGTATTCTTAGACATTAATTGGCAGCAGGAGTTTGTGAAGCCTAAGGAAAGAAGTTAGCAAAAGTTTAAGCTTTTAGCGCATTTTTGTCGGTATATTTTTTAGTAAAAGTTTGCCACACACTAATATTTATAATACCTTACAAAACTAAACAATTAAATATGCGTTAAAAGCGCATTTGAAAATTATATTATAATTATGTGAGTGCTGATGTATTTAAAAAGCTCTAACTCATTTTGTAGAACCCGATAGAGTAGTTCGGGTCATTTTCTAAATTTCGCACTTTTCACCCACTTCGTCATCGATTAAAGTAGATAAGAGCCCGCTATCGTGTTCAGCGTGAAATGGCCTATATTCCAGTGGCGCCTCAAGTCCATTGCGTTAAGCTCTACAAGTAGGAGTAAAAAAAATTCCGTCAAAATTAAAGGTAACAAAATGTGGTCCAAAATTACAGAAAACTGATTACAAATATGTAATTTTATCTCTGTATTAAATGTATCCTTGTCCTAATTAACCACCCTTCAGAAATGATAAATTTGCAACAAATATTGTTACCCTTATTTAGCTTATATAATTAGTTATTTTTATACGTTAAACCAACAATTTTACACAGTTAAGACTAAAGTTTTGCAAAGCTTTTAATCGTAATTCAGTTAGATCAACCATAAACAACTGAATTAAATTACTTTTCGGCCTTTAAATAAATAAGCTCTTTGAAACTTTTTGATCAAAATTAATTATAAAGTTACTATTAGTAGACTAGCAAGCACTCCAAAGCTAAGACTGTGTGCTGCATACTGTTTTAAAAACACTGTAGCTAAACATCGCTCCAAAAAAAAAAAAGATGTAAAAGGAGAAACCAATAACTGCAAAAAATGCAGGCACTCGCAAAACCAGGCAATGCCATGTAAGTATGGTATAGGCACACTCCGGATGCATGAAGTATTTTAGCTAAAATACAAAAAGTGGTTTATAAATTACTTACTAGCCTAAATCAAACCTCCATAACTATTCCATTGGCTAGCACGAATAAAGCGTGGATAAAATAAAGTATTAAACCATTAGCGAGCAGTATCTAAAGCACTGTATTTTTTTGGATATAACAAATTTTCAGCATATATACCGTAAAGTTTATATGGATGGCTGGGAGCTTTCTTTGTTTAATTCTTTCCCAGGGCAAATTCCAAAAAACCAGATAAAGGGAATAAGTATTCAAGATGATTTCAAAAAATGACCCAACTTCAGCGGAAGATAGTCTTCTATGGAGTCTCCGGTGGCACAAATCACCGAGAAATTGTTAATTGACATTGCAAACACTGAAAATCTACCATTTTAAATAGGTAAAGTTCATATATTAAGGCTAAAATCTAAAACACTCATCAAAATGATTAAATCTCCTGTCAAAATTATTAAATCTCCCGTCAAATTTTTAAAACTTTGTTGTTCCCGGTGTTAACTTTTTACTTTTTTGCACCATCTTGTAGCCCTGAGTCTCTAGTTTTTAAAAGCAGTATAAGGTCATCTATATCAGATTTGACGCAGAACGAGTGAAAAATGGGACGATTCGAAAATTCGAAAAAAAACTGCTATTTAGCGCCTTAACGCATGGGTATACCGCTTTAATGAGCTGTAAAGAGAGCAGATATGCATAGACCCTTAGGAAAAGAAGAAAGAGGTGGCGGCGTAGTGTAATGGTAGCACATCAGCCCGGACAACTGAAAGCTGCAGGTTCGATTTCTGCCACCACCATTTTGCCTCTTCCTTCCTAAACTTTTCTGGTAGCAGCGAGTGGTTCATCCAGAGGGAGGATGGTGAACAAAGTTCACAACATACAGTCCTATGATCTCTGGGGTCCACATGGGGTCTCTGTAGTTATCTGCTCTGTCTAGGTCAGTCCCTTTGCCTGCGAGATGTTTCGCAGCAGAAGAGAGTTGATGGTTAGCTCATAGAAAACCAGAGAGTTGATGGTAAGCTCATAGAAAACCAGAGAGTTGATGGTAAGCTCATAGAAAACCAGAGATGATAGCAGACTGAGGACAGTCTGAGAAAAATAGGGGGAGGTGTAAAGAGAGCAGATATGCATAGACCCTTAGGAAAAGAAGGAAGAGGTGGCGGCGTAGTGTAATGGTAGCACATCAGCCCGGACAACTGAAAGCTGCAGGTTCGATTCCTGCCACCACCATTTTGCCTCTTCCTTCCTAAACTTTTCTGAGCTATAAACTGGCATACTAGAATGTTGAAAAGTGGGAGAACATTTCATTTTGAAAAAATAGGTGTAGTTTTAAAAAATATTATTTTTCTCCCATTATCAATATTGTAGTCAGCCACTTAATAGCTTATCAAAAACTAGAGATTCAGGGCTACATGGCTACAAAAATCGACGAAAACCTAAATTAAACAAATATTAACCGAAATTCCACAAAAAAGGAAAAACGAAATAACTTTGCTAACGCAGACGCAGGCAAAATTAAATCATGAAAGAATTGATTATTTAGTCAGAACAATATGCTACCAAAAACTCAACTTTAAGCAAATAGATGAAAACAGAAATTGCATGAGGATTGTATTATTAAAAAAGCGAGAAAAAAGTTACTGAAATAAATTCACACACTTAAGAAGGTTAACAATTGAGTTTGATAAAAATTCAATTATTTTCGAACAAGGAGGTATTGGAATATAATTTTCTCAGACAATGACATTATCGTTGTTTTTGATGTAGAAGATACAATACATAGTTTTATTTGTATAGAATTTCATAACTAAAAAGGTCCAAGAATCAAAAGCGGGTCTTAGTGTTTATAGATATATGGAAATGGTGGTTTTTTTAAAAATTCTGACGTCGTGAGAACAGGTCTAGTGGTTATTAGGTTTAGTGGTTTCACTCATTTTTAAAAAGTCCACTCTCGATTTTCACGGCACTTTTTGGAACCAAATTTTGGTGGCGTGAAATTTAGAGTGCACTGTAATATAATTTTTTTAAATAGCACAAAAGATTAATGAAAAGGATTTTCCAAGAGATTACTTTGTCTTTGGCTCTTCTTCAAATACACTTTCAATTACTTTTATTTTGTATTCTTATTTTTGTATATACCAGATAATTCAAAAGTTTTAGTTTATTTTTTTTTATAAAAATTTATATAAAAAATCGTACAGAAGTTCAATGATCGTTCAAGTTCAATGAGGAAAAAGCTTTGAATTGGCGGAGGACCATCAGACCACTGTGAGCATGGTCCTCCGAGTTTTAAAAATCTGGGGTAAGCTTTCCCTTTGCCTCTACCTTGAGCTTTTGATTTACTGTCACCGTTACCTTGACCTCCGGCTTTACCTTCTGCTGGAGTTAACACGTAAAAGGCTGGCTATAAATGCGGTTTATTTAGATGCAGAATTTCACGTAGATCATTTTTTAAAAATATTTGTACGGGTGTTGGGACGGGTCAAGTGACCTAAAAACCGATTTAAAATCTACGACCATTTCAAGGAAAATGGGAAAATTTCCGAGAGCTAGAAATAATTTATTACTAGACTACAGCTATGACTGTTATATGTCAAAATGATCGCTAGGATCTGCTTTTTCGAATGAGTATATGTGAGCTTTAATCTGTTTGCAAAAAGTTGGACAACCAGCGTCCAACGCCCAAAACCACCGTTTTCTCACTAGTCAAATTTCCGCTTAAGGCCGCTCAGGAGCACGTTATAGCTGTGTATAACTGCTAAATGTTTGGTCAATACTTGTAGCGAAATTCAAAAGCTACAAGATAGGCGAAAAATCTGCACAGAAATTAAAGAAAAGTCACTCAGAAATTTTAGAAAAAGAGTTAAAACCTGCTGTTTTCTGGCACTGGGACTTGAAGGATACCTGACTTGGCATATTCCTGGCCGAATTTCTATAAAAATTTAGAGTGCAATATAGCAAAATGATCAGCACGAAAAATGCAACAGAACTAGTGCAAAGACTCACAGGACAACAAGCAAAATGTAACAAAATTCAAGCCAAAACAATTTGGCTCCAAAACCCTACAAAAAACCAGGGTCTTTTCGACGAAAATTCAGGTGGCTGTCACTTGATTTCGTAATTTTCTCAAAATTTTATAGGCAATTTTTAAAAAATAAAAGTAGTACGTGATAGAGCGAAAAAAACTGCATAAGATACGATGTTTAGATCACAGGGAAGACAGCGTTTTCTCTTTTTTGAAAGGATTGAAAAACCATGCTGGCAACCTTTTTAGGAATAGACGATTCTGGTTTAATTTTGCTTGTGTTCAAATCGACACAATTATTTCTCAAAAGAAAACTCATGTGAAACTGGGTAGCATAGTGCATTTTCGAAAAAATATTGACATAATTTACATATAACATTATTACCGAGCCTCTGGCTGCCGAACTACTCACCGTTCAAAGAAAGATGCAAAATATTGCTTAAAGTGTAATGTATAAGATCTTGGAAAACATGCACATGTATAGTTGAACATATTTGAATAAAGTTATATTAAATTTGCCACGTCTTGGTAATATAAAATTGGTAATATAATAATATAACCAGAATCGTCTATTCCTAAAAAGGTTGCCAGCATGGTTTTTCAATCCTTTCAAAAAAGAGAAAACGCTGTCTTCCCTGTGATCTAAACATCGTATCTTATGCAGTTTTTTTCGCTCTATCACGTACTACTTTTATTTTTTAAAAATTGCCTATAAAATTTTGAGAAAATTACGAAATCAAGTGACAGCCACCTGAATTTTCGTCGAAAAGACCCTGGTTTTTGTAGGGTTTTGGAGCCAAATTGTTTTGGCTTGAATTTTGTTACATTTTGCTTGTTGTCCTGTGAGTCTTTGCACTAGTTCTGTTGCATTTTTCGTGCTGATCATTTTGCTATATTGCACTCTAAATTTTTTATAGAAATTCGGCCAGGAATATGCCAAGTCAGGTATCCTTCAAGTCCCAGTGCCAGAAAACAGCAGGTTTTAACTCTTTTTCTAAAATTTCTGAGTGACTTTTCTTTAATTTCTGTGCAGATTTTTCGCCTATCTTGTAGCTTTTGAATTTCGCTACAAGTATTGACCAAACATTTAGCAGTTATACACAGCTATAACGTGCTCCTGAGCGGCCTTAAGCGGAAATTTGACTAGTGAGAAAACGGTGGTTTTGGGCGTTGGACGCTGGTTGTCCAACTTTTTGCAAACAGATTAAAGCTCACATATACTCATTCGAAAAGCAGATCCTAGCGATCATTTTGACATATAACAGTCATAGCTGTAGTCTAGTGATAAATTATTTCTAGCTCTCGGAAATTTTCCCATTTTCCTTGAAATGGTCGTAGATTTTAAACCGGTTTTTAGGTCACTTGACCCGTCCCAACACCCGTACAAATATTTTTAAAAAATGATCAACGTGAAATTCTGCATCTAAATAAACCGCATTTACAGCCAGCCTTTTACGTGTTAAGGGTGAAGATAAAGGTAGCCTTATTTCTAAAGGTAAAAAAGTCCCAAACACGTCAAAATACTTTAAGCCACCCCAAATCACTGCAAACTACTTCTAAGTCTTGAAGAACCATCCTAAATTCTAGTCTGGATTATTTGGTCTGGGCTGCTTTCAGTGTTTCAAAATGTATTTGAAGGACCATGGTTTTTGAACGAAGCGCATTTCCGGGAATTGTTTTAGCGGGGGACACTTTTTTATTTCCTAAAAGATTTTTTTTGAAATTTTTCATTTTCATTAAAACTAATATTTTATGTCTTAGTCCGGAAAATCTGATCTCAGTGATGTCTCGAAAGTTGATCTCAATAGACCTCGAATTGATCTCAATAGTTGTAGTGTAGTGAAAGTAAGCCAACTCGTCCGATCTGGCAATGACAAGCAATGTTGGACTGAACTAGTAGATGGTATAAAATTTTGATAAAATTTCAGATGCAAACAAAAACAATTTACAAATTAATTCTTGAATATTTTCGGAGTAAAAAAGCAGTTATATTTAGTTCTCCTCACTAATTTCTGAAAAATGTCCGCTAATTTCCGTAAAAATCTCCGCTTATTGTGCAATATGTGACTGTACGATATGTGAATTTGACACTTACAACACGTAGACAATGATTTTATAAGAGTTACATAGAAAAAAAAATTAAAAATCACGGGATCTCCTATTTGTTTTGATATGAAGCTAAAACTAATATCAAATTCGTGTTCAGCGCCTTTAATTTACGATAGTAAGCATCAATGTGTAATCATATAGAGACACAAAGCTAATAGTGAAATTTTCACCCTGCTTCCGGGGTAAGGATTAACTATATTCCTAAAGGTAATGGTAGAGGTAAAAGTAAGGATGGTACTTTCTTCTTACCGCAAAACACTTGAAAATTACCGCAAATCATTTTTTTATTACCGCAATTTGATTTTCCCGCAAAATACTTTTTTATTACCGCAAAATACTTTTTTCTTACCGCAAAATACTTTTTTCTTACCGCAAAAATACTTTTTTCTTACCGCAAAAAATTTTCTCGTCGTTTTTAGTCAAAATTTTGCGGGAATTTAAATTTTTCAGTCAGGAAACAACTTGGATCCCTCAGAATCCCACCCCAGAATGGCCAGAAGCCCCTGAAAGTTGGTTTTTTCGGGGTTTACTAAAGGGGGGTAAACTTTTTGCGAAAATTCGATTGAGCGGATCAGATTTCGGGTCCGATCGGCTCAATCGCCCACAACTCCACCCTGAACCACTCGAAACCACCATAAACCTAGAATTCTGAGCGATTAAGCCCATCGGACCCGAAATCTGATCCGCTCAATCGATTTTTCTCGAAAAGTTTACTCCCCTTTAGTAAACCCCGAAAAAACCAACTTTCAGGGGCTTCTGGCCATTCCGGGTGGGATTCTGAGGGATCCGAGTTATTCCGCGGTAAGAAAAAAGTATTTTGCGGTAAGAAAAAAGTATTTTTGCGGTAAGAAAAAAGTATTTTGCGGTAATAAAAAAGTATTTTGCGGGAAAATAAAACTGCGGTAAGAAAAAAGTATTTTGCGGTAAGAAAAAAGTATTTTGCGGTAAGAAAAAAGTATTTTGCGGTAAGAAAAAAGTATTTTGCGGTAAGAAAAAAGTATTTTGCAGTAAGAAAAAAGTATTTTGCGGGAAAATCAAATTGCGGTAATAAAAAATGATTTGCGGTAATTTTCAAGTGTTTTGCGGTAAGAAAAAAATATTATCCTAAAAGTAATGGTAAAAAAGTTCATTCCTCCACCCTTTAAAGGACCATATCCGTCGCCGACAACGAGAATTTAACATGTTTGAATGCGCGCGGGACATTAGTTTTATTGCAAAAATATTCAGGAATATTTTTAGTAAACTAATAATGAAATCATCAAAAGGACAAAGTCGACATTGGGAATCGAACCGACTAGCAATTTAGACCGGTCGACGTGCTCTACCACTACACTAACTAGTAACTTGTGACAGAAGCCCAAGTGTACAACCCCTCCGCCTGCAAAGAGTATTTTTCTCTAAGCTAACTTTTTTCATCTAAGCCTGAGGCATAAGCTTAAGGCCTAAGTCTTCACCTAAGCCTAAGTTAGCGCGGTACACATTGCAAAAAAAACTAAAAAAATCAAGGGAACCCAAAATAGGACGCTTAGAGAAAAATGCTCTTCGGATGGGGGGGGGTATTGCACTTGGTCTTTTACGGTAACTTGTATGTCCTTCTTTATTCTAATATTGGTAACTTCATTAGAAAAACAACAGTTTTTTCCCCTTATTACTTTTATTTAGTGTCCCGCGCGCATTCAAATGTGTGAAATTCTCGTTGTGTTGGTGCTTAAAAAGACAATAGCCGTCGCCGACAACGAGAATTTCAAATGTTTGAATTCGCGCGGGACTCGAACTGTACTCTTTTGAATTGCTTCGAATGACTCAAAAGAGTACAATGAAAAACGAAAAAGAACTGTCTCGCGCGAATTCAAAAATTTAAAATTCTCGTTGTCGGCGACGGCTATGGTCCTTTAAGAAAAGTTTTAGTTGACAAATGCCAATTTTAATGTCGAATACATCAGAGGCAAGAAAGCTTCCAAAAAATGATTTATTTTTGACAGTAACGAAATCAGTTTTGATTTGTGATAAATTGCTATGCAGCTTCAAGGATCTTCGTGATTATTCTTATCATCTTCCTACAAAATATAGTGTATTAATAAACAACCCTAACAAAAACTTGCTACTAGATAATACCTGCTCTTGTCCACCATCAGAGAAATGCTCAACGACTGTTTCTTGACTATTTACTGACTGATTGGATTCTTGTGTGTCCGGCTTCTTTAAATAATTGTCCTGCTCTTCGATGTTTGTCTCTTTCAGGATTGTATCCGTTTGCAGACATTCATCAAGAGCAGAATGCAATTTTTCGGAGGTCGACTCCGAGAATGTGTTTGGGTGCAAGCCGTCATGATCCTACAATTCAGTCATTATTTTATTGTCTAGCAAACACAAAAAAAGGATATTATACATTATAGCCGTCTTTCTGAACTGCCACATTGCCTCCCGACTGCAGAAAGCAAGCTTTGGCAAGACTTTTCTGTGTAGCACAGCCAAAGCCTCCAGTCTTAGTAGATTGGCCAAACCACCAGAAAACGTGGTTTGCTTGAGCTATCTTCATGATAAATGGGAGACGCAATGGAAGCTGCTTGAGAGATAGGCCCTTGATTTTCTCTGTTTTCCTGTAATAAAATTATCGAATTTAAGAAGATTTAAAAACTTAGGGGCTATAAAACATGTTTTATAGAACTTTTTTAGTTTTTTACTAAGCAGATAGTTAATTTTTAGTCTGTTATATTTCTTCTCAAATTTTGTCTACAAGTTCACAAATCCTATTTTTTTTTTGGAAAGTACGGTAATTTTATTTAAAAAATTGAATAATTTAACGTTTTGTATTTGTTAAATGCTATCGACCTTTAAAATATTTTTCACGTAGTTAACTATACAACTTTAAAAAAATTGATGACTCATGCACAGACCGCGACTTAAACTGAGACCAAAACTAAAAAGTGTTAATATAGCCAAAAGAGATTCAGTCTAAGTCTTAGTCTCCATCTGAGGTATTTACGGAAATTAAACTGAGAAATCAGTAAGAACGACTTTTTACTTGACTATAATTTACCGTGAACACCTTAGACTAGGACTAAGACTAAGACTGAAACCAACACTGAGGAAGTGTTCATGGAGCCAAAATAGTGTTAGTCACAGTCCATAAATGAGCCGATGAAAATGACGTACAGTGTAGATAGATATTTCGTAAAATAAAAATAGTAGTGACTAACCTCTCCTTTCAAGTCTTTGTCATAATTTATGGCCGTTCCGTCGTCATCTTGATAGTTGCGACGGTCTTTGATAACAGGCCGCTGTTTCTGCTTAAGCCAAAAGAATTAGGCTGGAAAGACTGCAGTTCTGCACTCTGCATACTCCCACCGCCATTCCTTTTCTCAGACGTCATAGAAGCAGTGTCCCTTGGAATCTATCAATGCCATTGTAGTCAAATTCTTGCGATAAGAATCTGTTTTGGGAGAATAGCTTGGACTGTATTGTTTCTTCTGGAATCGCTGATTTGGCTCGAATTCTGGGCGACTTTGCTGATTAGTGCCATAGTTTGGACGGTAGTGCTGACTGCCGTTATAGTCTGGCTTAAAGCGCTGATTGCCATCATAGTCTGGCTTATAGCGCTGATTGCCATCATAGTCTGGCTTATAGCGCTGATTACCGTCGAAATCCGAGCGGAAGCAATGATTTGGTTCAAAGTCTGGACGGTAACGCGGACTGGAGTCATACTGGGGGCGTTGAAAAGTGGGTTCAGGCTTGCGATAGCCTGGGTGGTAGATTTGGTCCTGCTGTCTGCCTCCTCTATATTCTCTGCCTCTATTTCTGTTAGTCCAAGGATCTCTGGACTGCTCAAGCGGCCTATATTTGAAGTTTTCAGCAGGAGTCTGCTGCTGCAACTGAACTCTGAGCTTGTGCTGATAGCTAAACAAATCAAGCAGAATATGTTAATAAGTGAATATCTTGTCGCCAAACTATAAAATAGCAATAACGTTAAGTAAGGTGGTTTTTAGGTTGGTATCACACAATTAGTTTGCTTGTATACTTAAAGTGCTATTGCCGTCTCCCACAACGGTTGTCCCCCGCCAATTCAAAAATTTTCGCGGAATCATTGAACTTCTGTAGGGATTTTTCAACTCGGTTTCTAACAAAACAAGGTCTAGAATTTAATTGTAGGTGTAGTTTTGTTAGAAACCAAGCTAAAAGAAATCCGTACACAGGTTCAATGATTGAGCGAAAATTTTGAATTGGCGGGGACGATCCAAAACGCGTGGCTATGGTTCTTTGAAGGAGGGGGGGGGATGTTAATGTTTGAAAATTTGGCGTCGGTGGCGCAGTGGAAAACAGTTTGTGTTTTATTGCGCAGAATGGTGCATAGGTGCGATCCCACCTCTTGGCACGCTATTTATTTTTGATTGTTGGACTAATGCCTAAGGGTAATTCAAATTTTTTTAGAGCCATATTCGGAATCAGCTACCCTAATTATCCTTAGACATTGGTCAGACAAGCCAACATACCGTATAACCTCTATTAATACCCCACCCTCTTTAACCCACACCCTCTAATAATCCCCCCTCTCCGATTTTAAGGGCAGCTGCGCCGCTTTTTCTTTAACGTTTTTCTACTTAATTTTCATATTAAAACTCAATAATTGTCATTCCACAAACGTGACCTTGAACCAATAAAATTCATCTTTTATTATGAGCAGCTATTTTATTGATGTTTTCAAAGAAGATTTCGTTTTCGTTATCAGAGTAGCACCCTCTTTTCATCGTCCTGCCATCTCGACCTAGTTCTTATTTCTGATCTTGCAAAAAATTTCCGGCGCTACTCGGTTCAAACCCAGCCACTTGTGACGCACGTAAAAGTATAAGTACTCGAAATGATCAGACCGATCAGCCGGGTGGATCCCGAGGGTTGTCGTTTAAGTTTTGGATGGCTAAGCCTCTGGCTCGAAGCCTCAAGCCAGAAAATGGGGAGATCCTTTTCGGCCGAATAATCAAAGATGTTGAACATAGTTTTGAATACTGGGGCCCACAGCATATATAACTCTGGTATGCATGTTTTTTCATGCATCCAGAGTCACTTTCGAGTGATTTGTGTCTAAGGTATATGGGTGTGCGCATCTCAACCCCAAGCAACCAAGCCCCCTGCGCCCCCGAAGGGCAAAAAAATTGAATTGGAAAAATTGAATTAAAGGGATTTTAAAAATTATTGGACGATGTGTCTTCATTGTGCAGTGGGTAGATAAATTGTTTTTGCTTTTTTATGCCACACGTTCGATTCCTTCTGCCTGCATGTTTTTTCTATATTCTTGGCCACTTTTGGAGAATCTAGGTGATTTGTTGTGTTTTAGTACTATCAGATGGTAAAATGCGATCTAGGTCGTTTGAGTACCCTTGAGGGGGTTTAGGGTAACATCCAGACGGTTGAAGCAGTATCCAGTAATTTAGGTACCTTGAAGGTGATTGGGGCCTACACAGATAATGTGAGCGCTTTCCAGGAGATTTGAGCACTATCTGGGTGCTTGGGGGCGGGGGATGGTATTACCGAGTAGCGTCAAATTTCCAGGGCCTTCAATTTACCTACCTGTTTTTAAGCATGCTATTTGTGTATCTTCACAAGTATGTGGCAAATCGGCGTGTTGCGCAAGAAAGTGACGCATCACGCCAATTTTCCACATACTTGTGATTAATCCTAAAACAATTTCATATCAGATTGAATTTTTTTATCACTGAAATGTTTGCTAGATTCTAGCCGTCATTTTGAGTAAAAGATGTCTGCCACCGAAAATAAAAATTGTTTCTGTAGAACCCTATGAAATTTTATTGCGCGACTCGTGTTGCGCGGGAATATGAGGGGAGCCTTAGAAAATCGACGACAGTGATTAAGCTACCTGAGATCTCTTTACATTAGGAAAACACAAAAGATATATATGAACACACTGTTCACAAAAAACATAAACGAAAATTTAAAAAAATTATAATCAAAATTTTTCAAAAAAATGGTAGATTTTTTTGGTTCAGCTGTGTAATGTCAAAATAACCATTTTTGCTTAATACTCCTTTGGTTCGGGCGCTACCTATCTAAATGCTTAAAAATCTTGATTACAGTGAAAGCCATACTTCGACGGGCGCCGGCGCTGGAGTGGTCAAAATTTTCGGAAAATTAGGGCTCCGCACTGACGCCTTTTTGAAAATTGAATGGTCAGGCGCCGGCGCCACTTTTCCGTTGCTTTTTAGTTCTTTCTTTATCATAAAAATAGCCTTTTTTAATTGTTTCCAAACGGTTTTTGTGCTGATTCTTTCAGCCTTTTAGCTTTTATGAATCAGACAGCTTAAGTTCCTTTTAAATGCTACGTTGTATATTATAATAGCGATTTAATTGAAATATGAAATATAATAAGTAAAAAAAAATCGCATAGCTACTTTCTTGCGTAAGTTACTCGGCGCGCGGCGCCGATTTTTTGTATGGTCAAAACTCGTCTATCCGACACCCCCTCGAGTTCTTTCCCACCTAGGGTCCGATACTTTTTTAGCTCTATTTTCGAAGTCTTTCATCAAATGTGATTCGCCAGTCTAGTCTGAAATATCGCAAAGATTCTGATTTTGTCGATCGTTTTTCTAAAATTCTTTCATCTTGCCGTAAAGACTGGCGGCTCTCGGTTATCCGACACGGGATTTTTTAAAAGATGTATCGGTTAACCGAAAGCCGCGGGTCTTCACGACAACATGATTAGTTAGGCTTTTGGAAAAACAATCGGCTAAATCAGAAACCTTGCGATATTTTGGACTAGACTGGCGAATCTCACTTAGCAAAAGACTTTAAAAATAGACCTAAAAAAAGTGTCAGACCCTAAGTGGGAACGAACTTGAGGAGGTGTCGGATAAACGAGTTTTGACTGTATTAAGGCGCATACACAATGAGGAGGCTGTTTGCGGATACTAAACAAGACTACTCACTAAAAATCTCGGAAACAGAATCCTCGCTTTTTTTTACTCTTTTTCCCCGAAATTATTCAGTAGCTGCGGTTTTTTATTTCACACTTGCTCATGCAGTTTATTCATATAAAATTATTTTCAGAAATAAGAAGTAAAGCTACATAATTATTCAATTTTCATGTTTATTACAACACAAACAGCGAAAACATGTTTTTTATTAGTCGTATTCTTAATTTGTAAAAATTTTCAAATTTCTTAAAGGAAAGCTGGTCCTCTGTTGTAATGATTTCTGTAGCGATACATGCTTGGGCAAAAGCCGGCATGCTTGCAATCTTCCAAGGCCGAAGTACATTGGAGTCTGCTAAGATTTGTTCATAAAATTTCTTTGCAATTTCGTCCAGCCGACCACACTCTGGTGACTCTTGACCAGGAATACAGATGTGGGCATTCACGTAGTTCTTAAACCCAAAATATAGGTTGTAACTTTTGATTAATGTAACATACCTCAAAGGCCTCGCGAAACGAATCATATGTGAGGGGTGCGGAGGCTGCCTCATGAGTACGGATCAGTATCACTTGGCATTTTTTGCAGTCCCAACTATAATCAGTCAGGAAAAAGCGTTGGTGACTGCTGCTCACAAGACTTAGAAAAACAATAAATGCAAGGAAGGAAGCATTCATTTTTGCTGTTGTTTTGAAAAATGTATAAAGATCCATAAATTTTGTAGTTTCATCACATTCTTATAAAGCAGAATTGTTCTTTCTAAAAAGCCGAAAATAGCTAGAAATTTCCCCTTAGAATAAATCTTTGCTTTTAGTCTGGTCTAGTTAACTGTATACTATTAAAAGTCTTAGGAAAAATTGTGAAAAAATATTTCAAAGAAAACGTCTGGAAAAACATTTCATAGCTTTAAACAAATGCTGAGTTTCGAAAATAATAAAAGTTTTATAGCGATTATTTTTGATTCAAAATAGAACAAGTTCAAAATAGTTTTTTATAAAAAAACTAGCTAAGCATGGTCAGGAAAGGAGCTAAAAAACAGAAAAGGTCTATTTCTACTAGTTACTCGACGAAGATAAGAAAACATAATAACAACTGCAGCCGACGATCTATCGAATCAAAAAACTCAGGTAAAATATTCAATAAGGATCTTATCAATTTGCTCTTAGTAATAAAAGCATTAAGTTACAAAATAAGATGGATGATTTTTCAGTGAAAGAACTGAATCTAACAGGCTGCCTAAATGTTCATAAAGAACTAAAAAGACAGAAATTGAGTATTTCAACCAGCTATCAAATTTACTGAATGTTTTTAGAAATAAAATTCTATTTTTTTAAACCTCCAAATATATATATTCTATAATCATTAATTTGAGTTTGGTAGGGTACACCGACATTTCGTCCAAAAGCCGTTTCATCCAAGGGTCCAAAAAACGGCTTGTGCATATAGCTCACTGTCGATGTAAGCAAAACCACAAAAACGATAGGTGTGCCTATTTGATGTTTTCGAAGAAGAAACTATTTTAAAAAGAATTATAGAACAAATTTCCTTCACCAAATCATTTCGCCTGAATGATTTTACCTCTAGCTGTTATACCATTGTGGTAATCCATCGATGGGTAGTTGGTACCGACACCTGTTGGGTACCGACAAATTTTCGTTAAAAAATTTTTTTTGTAAACAGTTGAGCATGTATATAAAATCACCTATCAGTTAATTTCTACATGATAATATCATATCTATATATCAGTGACCTACTCCCCAATAAATTTTTCGGTATTCTATCCTTTGCAATGAGGAGTGTGCTGGTCTTGGACGCCAAGCGGCCAATCCTTGGCCGATATTCATAAGTATATCGTCAAACTTTTCGTCGAAATCGATGGCAACGACACATCTAAAAAGTATTAGGTGGAGGGGGGGGGTTGGTAGTGGTATATGACATTAGTGTCGCCACTTTTTTGACTTTCGCTCAAGTGCATGGTAAGTTAGCGTATGTTAGGACGTATTCAAACATATTTTCTTTTTTCGTAGTTCGGATAGCATGCAAAAGTGTTAATTTGACTCCATAGCAAACACTGTTGATTCATGATCATAAAGTTGTAGGAGCTTGTCTCACATAGTATCGAAAATTTAAAAAATCGTATTTTGGATGAAACGGTTTTGGACGACACGTCGTTGGTACCCGTTTGATAGATCGACGGAAAGGGGAAATACAGGGCTTCATAGTAGGAGAAATATTTTATAATTTACAACTAAAAATCTAAAGAAAATGCAAAAATAAACTTTACGGAGGAAATTCAGACTTTTGAAGTCGCATTTCAGTTACAGCCTTTTGTAAAATGTCCTAACTATCTATGTAACTTAATGCAAATGGTTTAATTTTTAGCTCTTCCATTTCAAAGTAATGAGATTTTTGCTCAATTCTCGAGTTCTGTAGCAGGCAAGCCTTGTTCAGTGTAGCTATGACCGACCGGCTTTTCAACAGTTTGATTAAGAAATACTACCACTCTACACCCTACCTTTCACTCAAATGCCTGGAAGTGGGTGCTAACTTCAAGTGTTCCCTCAACTCAGGTAGATATGTGCCTTCAAAGTTGCTTCTCAATTCTACCTACAAGATCTACAAACCCAATAAAATGGCCATAAAAGAAGTGCTTTTGCTGTGTAGACCCAAATTTATTCGTTTTCAAAGCAGCATATTGACTATCCCTTGTAATGCAGTCAGATGCACAAGTTATTTAAAAGCTTTGCAGTCACTTTCCCATTTGTGGTCTGACCAATCTCTGGCTGTCATTCTACCTAAACCACTGAGTTTTACCAGATATTCTCAACTGTTTGATGAATTTATTAAAACTTCCAATTCTTTGTATGTTGACATAAAAACAAATGGTAGTACTACCAATTCTGCTAGCTTGCCACTCAATTCTCTTGCTTTTAAAATGTCTAGGAGAGCCAATTTGTGGAAAGTTAATCTTCAAAATCAGGATATCATTGATTATTTGCACTCTGCAAACAGAATCAACAATAGGCTGCAGTGGATTGTTCGTGAAATTTCTGCTCTACAAAATTTCAAACAGTTATTGGAGTCCATGAAAAAAGTCTTTTCAAAATGCTTTGACACCTTTAATTAATCAAAAATATTTCAGTTATTTACGAGTGCTGAAACACCAATATCATATATTTGCCATATTGTAATAATAACTGCTCAAGATCTAGATTCGGGACAGCCAATTTTGTTGACCAACCTCAGAACAAATGAGAAGATGGATTTCACCAGGTTTCAGAAAGAATTAGCAAATGGGTCTAAAAAATTTGTTTGCAAATCGAAAGGTCAAAACTAGAATAGCACGCGTTAACCTGTTTTGTTGTTCATCTTTTTTTTTTAATTCGAAAAAACATTAACCTTATTTATACTAATAGAACAACTTAACCACAACCAACATCTAAATTTTTTTGTCTTCATGTTGCAAAAACAATGAAACATGGCTTATTCCCCTAGTTTCGGGCCTAAGGGTGGTGCTCTATTAGAGAACCACTGGACTTCAAATAGAGACTGGTGCTCTATTAGTATAAATACGGTATGTATTATTAAAAAATATTTCACTGCGGATATCTCTGACATATAAATTCCAAACATGAATATTTAACGTAAGTCTTTTTGACTTCCAAGATTTCCTTAGTTTGATTGTTTAATAGTTTCAATTTGCGGTTGGCTCGCTGCCAATCAAAGTCCATGATGTTGAAGTTGGCCTTGAAGAAGAATGAACAAGTAATAGAAGATTTTATAAAATCCTGAAACAAATGTTCGATTAAAATTTTTTACTTCACATTACAAAAAATTTACAAATCTAAAAATAGTAACCTTTTGTAAAAGCGACGAAAGTTCGTCCACAAATTCTTCATTTTGTATATCTAAAGAGAGCTGCAAAGAGTTGTTGTGGCAGAGCACATGATCCACAATTTCATTCTCCAAACATTTAAGTTTGCCGAAAAGTAGCACATGTTGGCAGCAGCTTAAATCCAAATAATCCAGTGAAAACTGTGCAATCTCACTATTTCCAATACATAATGTCTCAGCATAACAAGCAAAATTAGTCAAGACTTCGGCATATAATTCAGGAGCTAATAAGTCTAAGAAAATTGTCAATTTTCTTTCTGACCACAGATGGCTTAGTAGTTTAAGCTGTTCAATAAATGTTAGACACGCTGTTTGTCTTCCGGAAAACTGAGAATTACATGCTCACATCGAAGAAACCTTGGCTTCAAAAATTTCTTTGCCTAAATTGTCAATTTTCAAAAACAAAAACAATTTATAAATTTTTACCACTTTCAGTTCCACTTTTGACGCGAAATTCGGATAGTTAAAAGAAATTTGATTGCTTCCAGCTTTAAACCCATTCAAAATATGATAGGGATGAATGGGAAAATAAACGAAAACAACATTTTTGAACTCTTTATTGACAGTTGATAGCTTGGTTAAGTCTAATCGATTAGAATAACTAAATATTTCACACAAAATTTCAGAGGGAAAGAACATATGTTTGCAGCAACTTGTATAAATTTAGAAAGAGACAGTGCACAGGTGCAGAGATGTCAAGGAAGATAAAGTGTGTCAAATGATTCACGCCAAATAAAGTCAAGGTTATACAGCCAGACTCTGCACTTAAAAAGAGGCACTCATGGATTGGTGTTTCGAAATCCAATTTCACTCTCTCCTTGTGCAATCTTTAACTCATACAAAAATAGAGTTATGAACTTTTGTGCTTAAGAGCAGCCACCAAGCGAGGAACAAATTTTTTTCTATAATTTATCAAATTGACTACAATCACAGTATAAAAAGAATGAACACAAATTATTCAAATTACAGTCAACCCTAGATTTAACGTCACCCCTGGGGACCGGCGTTAGGGTGACGTTAAATTGGGGGACGTTAATTCGTGGGGTTAGGATAAAAAAACTTGTAGGGTGACATTAAATTAAGGGTTTATTAAATTTCAGCATGTGATCAAGCAAATGTTCGGTTATTGAGCCAACGTATGATAAATGTCGATAAATGTAACGAACATAGCAAAAATATTTAACCATCAGATCAGATGTATTACAATCAAGCCAGATCTTTAATGAGCAACATGGATAGCTTATTTTTTGCACTTTCTTTGGCTTAACTAAAGCGAGCCCTCAAAAATCTGAATTTCAACAGTAAATTACTGAATTTCCCCAATAAATTTGAATTTGGCTTTTTCTTTCAACTTAAATTTTTGTTGCACTTGCGTGAAACCTTGGATCTTACATTTCTACCAAGTTATCAAAGTCCGCTGAATAATTTTAGAAATGTAGACATCACAGGGCTTTGGAAAAATGAATAGTTTTAGAACCTCTTCACGTCTCCACTCCTCGAGCTGTTCAGTACTGTTTGAAAGCTCATTAACACGTCAAATACCGGTTGTTACAACGTTTATTTAGATGCAGAATTTAACGCTGAGCAGGCCTGTGTCATTAGTTTTTCAAAATTCGCACTTTGAATATGAGAAACGGCTCATTTTTGAAACCTTGTTTTTCGCGTTTTTAAGCTGTCGTTAATTTTTATTTTTCTTATGATTTCCATAAACGTTTGTATTTTTTTAACGCCGTCAGAAAGCCCAGAATTAGAGCTTTCCAACGGTATATCCCAATGCCAAAAATAATTCGGAAATATTGTACTACCAGCAAAAAGAATGATTTTCGCCACTTTTGTAAGCTTATTTTTGTGAATAAAAAGTCGAAATTTTTTGCGATTCCAAAAATCCTTACGGCTCTTCTATAGCGCAGAAGAAAGAGCAATTAGAATGGAACATTCTTGTGCAAAATAGTAAAGTAAAACATGGCAGAAAACAGGCTTTCTTAGTGTTTAACAAGACTACCAAAAAAGTTCAAAAACGATTTTCACGTAAAATTATAATTTCGCTAGAGAAGCCTAGATTTTTAACATCGGATTCGTGTTTAGCATGGTCGATTTGCGTATGAAACTGCCCTCAAAGCTTACAACTTGCTGTGAAATTTCGAATTAACTCAAGACAAAAAACATTTAAACTTCAAAAAATACGAGATTTGCGGAATTTTATTTATTATTTATTATTTATTATTTTTGGCATTGGGATATACCGTTGGAAAGCTCTAATTCTGGGCTTTCTGACGGTGTTAAAAAAATACAAACGTTTATAGAAATCATAAGAAAAATGAAAATTAACGATAGCTTAAAAACGCGAAAAACAAGGTTTCAAAAATGAGCCGTTTCTCATATTCAAAGTGCGAATTTTGAAAAACTAATAACACAGGCGTGCTCAGCGTTAAATTCTGCATCTAAATAAACCGTTGTAACAACCGGTATTTGACGTGTTAAGGAGCCGAAAACCACGGCTAAAAGCTCATGCGTCAAGAAATTGAATAATTATAATAAAATCGAAAAAAAACAAAACAAAATTTTCTGGTGAAATTCAGGCTAGAAAGGGCACAATTTAATTTCAGCCCTTTCCTTATAGGTTGCATTTTAGGGTAATTGGCTGATTTTTTAATATAGACACAACTTCATTAATAAATTGTATTGAAATTTCATAGCAGTTAAAACCAGCAAACAATATATGCTGTGAAGCTGGGTCAGGATTGTTGTATTTAAATTCAAGAGACCCATTGCACGGTATCTACCTGGTGGGAAAAAGTTCTCGGACTGCTTTTGAGCAGCCTTTTAGAAATTTTCATTATACCATTTTTAGCGCTGTATCTCTTCTTTCAGATGGCATATTAAATTTAGCTTGATCATTTTGGATAGGTCACCATTTGGCTAAAAACACATGTCACATTATTTTAAGAAGTTGACACGCGTTTACATAAAATTTTGAGCGTCACAACAACATCTTATCACCATGCTAAAGCGTAGCTCAAGAGTTATAAAACCCATGTTTCAGAATGATTTTTGAAAATCTGTGTGTTGAGATATGGCTTCTTCAAGAAAAAGTCAATTTTTTTTTAAATGTCAAAGTTTTAAATCCAAGTTTCTCCAATTTTCGGGTTTTCGGTCATTTTTCAAGAAAATTAATTTTTCAAAAAGCTATATCTTAATAATGAAATTTTCAAAAATATTTTGTGACAAATGTTTTGTGGCTTCTGAGCTGCGCTAAAGTATGGTAAAAAGAGGCCGTTGTGACGCTCAAGATTCAATAAAACATTCCATCACTTAAAATGATGAAACGCTTGATCTTACAAGTCTTTGAAGCTGAATGTTGACTTACCCAGAATAATAAAGCTAAGTTCAATATGCTATTTGAAAAAGAAAATACGGGCTACAAAATGTTATAATTAGGGTTGTCGACCGGTCGAAATTTTCGACCGGTCGAGTCGATGGAAGGTCGAAAGTCGAAAATTTCGACCGGTCGGGTCGAGTAGAAGGTCGAAAGTCGAAAATTCCGAACGGTCGGGTCGAGTCGAAGGTCGAAAGTCGAAAATTTCGACCGGTCGAGTCGAAGGTCGAAATTTTCGACCAGTCGGGTCGAAGGTCAACATTTTTGACCGGTCGAGTCAAAATTCGGACAAATGCACGTAACAGCACAACAAATTTTATTGAAAAGAACTTCAAACAAATACATCATATTACTTCTTCCAACAAAATATCAATAATTTCTGCTGGCTCGCTTTGTTTTGTTTCTTTCGCCTTCTTCGAAATTTCATCCGCCAGATTAGCTTTGATGATGAGCAGGTTAGCTGCCGTTTGCTTTGCCAACCGAGATAACCGGGTCGAGCCAATTGGGTCGAGTCGAAGGTCGAAAGTCGAAATTTTCGACCGGTCGGGTCGAGTCGAAGGTCGAAAGTCGAAATTTTCGACTTTTCGACCTTAAAGGTCGAAACAGACCGGTCGAGTCGACAACCCTAGTTATAATGAAAATCAATTTTTCATGCTTCTTTGATGTCTAAAAGTCTGCTCAAAAGCAGTTCGGGAACTTTTTTCCCACCCGGTATTTTTTTGCTGTATTGCTCATTGTCCACTTCATCAGGAGCAGCCTGTCAGGAGAATGTTTGATTGAAAGAATCGTAAGGCCCAGTTTCTAAGAGTTATTTTTTTTATCAAACTTTTGCTGAAATGCGTTTCTTAAATAAATAGAAGCTTATAAAAATCTAAAAAATTATCTTTATCGTCGCGTGCTTTATCGTAGATAATAATGAAAAATCCAGGCAAGCAATGCTTTATCATTATTATGTGTTTCCTACCCTGCCTTCTAATATTGTATTAATTGCTTAGTTGTACTAAAATCGACAAATTGTATTTATTAGCTGTTTTTTCGTAGAATTATTTTTAATGTTTCTAAATTTCTAAATCTTAACTTAGTTTATATCAAAAATTAATTTAAAGACAATTAAGCAACCAGCATCTATTTTCAGCTTGTGTAACCTTTCAATCCTCCGAGTCAAATAATGTCCTCTGGTTGTGAAGTGGCCACTTTCTCTACTGCTATGGATGTGCCTGCAGCTGGACAAGTGACAGTGAAGACGCAGGGTGGAGAGCTGTACCAGGTGGGGCTGGCTATAATTAGTCAGTGCAAGACCTTCTCCCAGATGTACGAAGACTTGAACTTGGCTGAGGTGACCATTTCGAGTTCCCTATCCGGCTGTGACTAGCAAGGTGTTTGAAAAAGTGCTGCAGTGGTGCGAAAACCATATTGGTAAGTGCGTCAAATACATATTCTAGTTAAAATTCAAACTATCACTTTCTTTTGAAAAATGATGAAGCTAAAATTTGCAGTAATTTTTTTCTTCTCACTAAATATCTAGAATAAATCTTCAAAAAATACAAAAAATCTGCTGATCTTTTTTTTAAATAGGCGCTAGTAAAAAACCCGGTTCCAAAATACGCGCTGCTCCCCATGTTGTTTTTTTCTAAAGACCGCTTTGATTCCTACAGTCTTAGAGTCTAAATCTTGAATAATTTATAAGATAAAACGTTTATTTTAAAATAGTTTTCACTTAATTTTATTGCACTAACTGCAGGAGCGCCAGAACCAGTGATCCAAGAAGACCCAGCCACCCGGAACGCATTTGGTTTCAATTAACTGATGATGAGAAAGCCTTCTTCAATGTGCCAGTGGAACAGCTTGGGGAATTGATGGCAGCTGCCAACTACTTGGACATGAAGTCTCTCTACTTGTTTGGTTGCCAGACCTTCGCTGATCTCCTCAAAGACAAGACTCCAGAGCAGGGGTTTCCTGACGCACAAATATAAACATATTTATTAATTTCTACAGATTCGAGAACTTCTGGAACTGAAAGACGACATGACTGAGGAAGAAAAAGATGCCATTCGAAAGAAAAATGTCTGGTGCCAATACTGAATATCCTAACAAACCAATTCTTTTATTTTTCAATCGATTCAGGCTTAAAAAAACAAAATTCTGTACCTTTTGAAATTGCGTTTTTTGTAAAACAATAAAAAGTTTGTCTTTCCTCATCTCACTTTGAAAAAAGGAGAAATTTTTAAAAATTAATTGTTCTCCGACTTTTTAATATTGTATTTAGTTGGTTTATAGCTGATTAGAAACTAGATATTTCGGTCTATATGCTAGGGCGAAAAAGTAAACAGCTAGAAAGAGAAGTTTGTTAAAAATTTGATGGGCGATTTCCATATTTTGACGGGTGTTTTCAATTTCAGCCTAAATGGTATAAGTTTTTTCTTCTAATATTTTTTTTTATTAAAAGACGCTCGAAAAGTTTGCAATAACTTCTGGTATGCCAGTTACTGCCGAACCAAAATTTAAAATACTGTAAAAAATTCCAATTGATTTATAACGAATTGAAAATAGAAATGTTGTGCCCAAATCTCATTTATAAAATATTAAAGGCAGAATTAATGGAATATAGTGTATTTATTCAACTGCAAGTCTTGGCTCACCCGATTTCCATTTTATAAATTTTGCTTTTATCAACTTAAATTGAAAAAATTTGCTTTTCGTAACTAAAATTCAAATAATTTCGAATAACTTCTGTCTATCTGATTATCATGCACTTTTTGCTAATATACTACTAATTAGCTTGTTTTTGTCCAATGTTATTCAATTGTGCCATGCATACGGAGGATATCAAATCATAATTGGAGGTGGAAGGGTGGTAATCGACCCTACGGCTCTGGTGGTAGTGGTAATGGCTATGGAAACGGTAATGGCTATGGAAATGGTGGTGGTCGGAACGGTGGCTACAGAAATAGCTATAGCAATAATGGTGATGTAGACGATGGGTATGTGGGCGGGCGTGATGACTACCGAAATGGTGGCAATGGTTATGGTGGTGGATATCGAGTAAGCAGTGGTGCTGGTTATAGAAATGGAGGTGGTGGTATCTACAGAGGCAATGGCTATCGAGGGATGAAATTGCACCAGTCTACGATAGCTACGGCAATCGTCGCACTGATCTGCTGGGATTAGATGATCTAGAGCAGGCAAAACTAAAACCCAAGCTGATATAGATAGAATAGAGCGAGAACGTCTGGCCCAATTGCAACTGGACAAGGAGGCTAGCCAACGACGCCTGGATGCTATCAACAGAGAACTACTTTTAAAACAACAGGCGCCCATAATCGTCCCATCACCCGTTGTTCCGCCACCTGCACCAACTGCTCCTTGGTGGCAAAGTGCATAGATTTGGCAATTTATCTTCTTTTTCAATATTTCTTGTCGGCAAAAACAACATTTACCGGGTGATTAAAAAGTTCCTGTCTTTTTTTAAAGCAGCTGGTTAGGCACTAATATATATTTACATTTAATTTTAAATAAACTATTTTGTATCCTGGATGTCCTCTTTAAAAGAGTGTGTTCGCTTTGTAATTTGGAATTTTTTCCAACTAAAAAAATAGACAACAAAGAAAATTTGCAAAGCATTTCGTTTAGCATAAGATTAAAGAAAATTAAAACTATCAACCTTGTGTGAACATAAAAAGTGAACATAAAGCAGGGTCGCTGCATGGAAAGCTTACGAAAACTTTTCCGGACAGAAAAAAGTGCTTTCTAATTCAATTTACTAATTTAAGCCGCGAATTTTCATTTAATTTCTCAGTTTATTTTACAGAGAAAAGTTAAGAGTTCAAAGCTTGTTAAAACCATTTTAGTCAAAATCAAAAAGTAGGTAAAGTAATTTCAAATTTTCGGCTGTGAGACTGTCTTTACCTAAATTTTTTTTACGTAAAATGCAAGTTCACTTAATCATATGATTCACCCAATTTTTTTTTGAGTAGAAAAGTTTAGAGCAAAAAAATAGCCAAATGTTTACATTTTATTATTTTAGCTATCTTAAGTTTTCATGACGCACCTTTACCAAAACTTTTATCATGAACACATGAAAAGCACCAGAAGAAAAATATTTGCACAGCTAAAGCAGTAGCTGTGCGAAAATTGATGGTAATTTTAAATGCACATTACCCGTTTAAAAAAACCAAAATATTCTTATTGGCAAAGGGAAATAAATTATTCAATCTATATTTGTGTTGTGTATAAAAAAGCTGGCGCTACTGTAATATAACCAACCTAAACCCCCCCCTCATAAATTTTAGGCTTAGCCTTAGGCTTAGGCTTCGGGCCGTAGGCATTAGGCTCAGGGACAACACGTAATAATTTCAGCATTTTTCAAAAAAAAGTATGGTTTTTGGGGTACCTGAAAAATCGTTGGGGGGGGGGGTATATTACAGTAGCTGTTTGGGGGGGGGGTATATGACAATAGCGTCAAAAAGCTTATACTTTACCAGGTCCAATTATTGTCGCTCTTAACTTTGGCCATAAATTTAAAAAAAAAGTTATATTTGTTCGACCTTTTTTAAATGTTTATCATAGCATAGGAAACAATTCTGCGAAAAAAGTTTTGCAAAAATCATTGTTGGTCGTCCAATGAGTCATCATTTAAATAAAAAAAGGTTATTTCACAAAAACATCAAAAGAGGGAGTAAAGCTAATTACCCAATGGAGCCGCACCTCCGCACTCCCGCGCAAATCTTCACTCCCGCGGTGCGGCGCCAGCGTGTACACAATCAGGCGACACATTTTTGGAGCCGCACTCCCGTGCTCTTTCATTCTGAATGAGGCGATTTTTTATTCGGAGTGCGGCGCATCATCGTTGTTTCATTTTCTTATGCTCTTTTCGGCGCTCAAATTATTTTTGAGTACAATTTTTCCGCTTGTGGATCCTGATTGAAACTTTTTAAGACTAAGGCTACGATCTACAAATTTTTGGAAAATTGGAAATTTTTCAAATTAAGGCAGAAAACCACCCTATCTCACCTGAAATCATGTGTTGTACACAGTTTGTTAATACCGAAATAGTGATTTCACTAGCCACAACACCTATAATGGGGTAGATACTTATTCTGAGGGAGCATCTGCCCACAAATCCCGAAAATATCAGTTTTTATATGAGATTGAAAACCATGATTTCTCGCCCAAAATTTTACGCTGAACATGGTTTGACAATACCAAAACTGTAATTTTGGTGACTCAAACTATGAAACCTAGGATAGGTACCCATGGTTCAGGTGGATGATATCAAGCTGGATGGCCTTAAAATGAAATTTTAGTCAATTTTTTTTACGTTTTTCATGCTCCAAAACCTGTTTTCTGGACTAATTCGGACATGCTGAAGATGGTTTGATAGTGCTAAAGTGCCGTTTTGTAGGGTATTTTTTTAGTTTTGGGCAATAATTAATTTCGCTAAAATCAATTATTGCCTGAAACTCAAAAATACTCGAGAAAACGGCATTTTACCTCTATCAAACCATCTTCAGCGTGCCCGAATCAGTCCAGAAAAAAAGTTTTGGAACCCAAAAACGTGAAAAAAAATTTGATCTAAGTGGACGACCACTTGGTTTTAATGGTCCAGACTCCAGAGAAGGTGCCAGGTGGTTACCCTGCTCACCCTGAGTCTTACTGGTTTTTTACAGAATAGTTTATCATTGTTATTCAAGAAACAATAATGTCTGTTACCACCAGGATTTGAGCCTGCAACCTCGAAAATCGACCCAGCAGCCTCTAGATCACCCCTGAGAATCCATGCACTAAACCAAGTGGTCTACCACTTGGATCAAAAAAATTTTTACGTTTTCGGGTTACAAAACAATTTTCCTGCACTAATTCGAGCATGCTGAAGATGGTTTGACAGTGGTAAAATCACGTTTTATAAAAAAAATTGATTCATCGCTAACGATTGATTTTGATAAATCAAGAATTAGCAATAACTCAAAAATTTCTCGATAAAACGTGATTTTACCACTGTCAAACAATCTTCAGCATGCTCAAATCAGTGCAGAAAAATTGTTTTGTAACCCAAAAACGTAAAAAAAAAATTTTGATCCAAGTGGTCGACCACTTGGTTTGCTACCACCTGGTCTAAATTGGGGAGGGGTTGCCGTCACCGAGGTTACTGGTTCGAGCCTCACTAAGTGTCAACTTTATTTTTTTACTTCCATTTTAGGCCATCCAGGTGGACACCCACCTGACCAGGAGGTACCTACCCATGAATTAGGGTGGGGGATATCCAAGTGGACCACCCGAAATTCAGGAGTCGATTAGACTTATTAACAATTTTTTATTCATACTTATTTTAGCCGATTACGTATTTGTAGCGTGATTACTAAGGTCGCGGCACAGAAAAATTGATTTAAATCGACTTTTCATGTAAAAATTATTCCCTGGAAAATTTTCCACTCACCGCGGAAAATTTACCTCGATTCATGGTCTTGGGTTTTTCTCGGGCTTGTTTAAGCAGTTATGATGGTATGAGGTAATTCACGGATGGCCTAAAAAATCTGGGATGGTTTAGGATGGTTCAGACACAATCTAAAAAATTTCGAAAAAAACTTAAAAATCTCTTTGAAAAAAGTTTCATTTTGGGAAATGTCTATACCCTAATTGGGACCACAGAGGTTCGATGAAGACCATTGATAGCGTAACTACTGAGGGTGTAACGCCTATGAGTATCACTGAAAAGAATTTCACCAGAACAAAACCATACAAACCTTTTGTGCCTTTAGCGAATTTTTTTTTTTAGCAAATGTGCCTTTAGCGAAAAACCCGCCCTGAAGCACAATTGTCAGCTCTAGTACTGGATGTATCATGAAATTTATACATTTTGAGGGCCATAAGTTTTTTCTAGGATGAATTGTGAAACTTAATAAACGTCAATCAACTCAGAAAAAAAAATTCTGAAAATGCAAAAAATGCATTGAAAAATTGAGTGCGGCGGTGCGGATTTGCTTTTTTATCTCACTTTCTCACTCCTGCGACGAGGAGGCAAATCCTAATTGGGTACAGTCTAGTGCCGCACTGCGGTGGTGCCGCTCTTAGTGTGGGAGTGCGGAGGTGCGGATCCAGTGTGTACCCAATGAGCTCTGCACCCTCAGATCTGCACCCTCACCCCCTCATTGGGTTCCTAGCTTAAGGCAAATTTTTAAAATAATTTTTCTTTCCTGAATGAGTGCCAAATTTTCACACATAACATTCCGACTATATTTCTCTATAAAAACGTACGTCCATGATGCAAATCCGTAGAAAAAAGTTGCATGGAGTAATATCAGGGTTCGTAATTGTCCTTTTTAAAAAGATTTGTCCTTTTTTCGGACCCCAAATCTTTTTATTTTGAAGTTTTTATTCAAAATCTTTTTTTTTGCTTTAAAATAGCAATAAGCACTGGATAAACTGAAATAAAATCTTTTTTAACCCAATGTCCTTTTTTCGAAATTTTTCATTACGAACCCTGAGTAAGATGCGTAAAGTCCAGAGGACCGATGGTTGGAATGGGGTTTATCGGATGGCATGGTCGAAAGAATTGAAGTCACTAGAATGCCGTATGTCTTCTAATAAGCCCCAACCCCTGTCGGTTGGTGGGCCTTATTAGAAGATATACGGTACTCGAAGTTAGCAGATTAGCATCTAAGCAATATTCAGAATGAAATTTGTGAGTCATATTGAAAAAAAGAAAAATTTCAAATTTTGAATTTCGAATATTTACCTTGCCCCCTTCACTGTCACTTTGGTATTTCTTGTACAACCTTTTTTTATTAAAATGATGACTCATTGGCGTCAAATCGAGTTTCTAGAACCAAAAGTGTCCAAATGGGCCGTTAAATCGAGGTTTGACTATGAAAAGGTTAAAACTCAACAGAGCTTTAATGAAAAAGCTAATTAGCATTAAAAAACAAAAACAATTGCGCTCAGCAAACAATAAAGATAAAGATTTTTGATTACTGACTGCCTTTGCAATTTCATTCTTTATCGTAGAATTAGTCATGACCCCTTAGTTGAAATTCTCCTTTGTCTCATGTTGAGTATTATGTAAATTAAGTGGTTGTAGTTGATATCACAATCTAACCGAAAATGCATTTGAGACGACTTTGACAACTGCACAATTTCCATGAACTTCTATAAGCTATAGCTTCACTGTCACTTAACATCTTAAACCATGAACCATCGACACAAAGTGCTAATTTATGTTCAAAACGCAAAAACTAAAAAAATTATGGGGTCATAATTATAATTATGGATTATAATCACATCAAGCACCTGCGATTATGGCTGATTTTCGACTGAAAGTGCTGATTTCAGACGGTTTTCTCATGAGAGCCCTGTCTAAAATAGTAAAAATAAACAAAATAATCAGGCAAATAGTGACGATAGATCGAGGGCCGTTAAATCTAGGGCATACTTTCACAGTCGTGACCGGCCCCAGGTAGCCGTATAACTCGGGTATAACTCCTTATGTTTTAGTCAGAAACAAAAAACATTTTGAAAAATGAAAGAATTGGTTTGTTAGGATATTCAGTATTGGCACCAGACATTTTTCTTTCGAATGGCATCTTTTTCTTCCTCAGTCATGTCGTCTTTCAGTTCCAGAAGTTCTCGAATCTGTAGAAATTAATAAATATGTTTATATTTGTGCGTCAGGAAACCCACCTGCTCTGGAGTCTTGTCTTTGAGGAGAGCAGCGAAGGTCTGGCAACCAAACAAGTAGAGAGACTTCATGTCCAAGTAGTTAGCAGCTGCCATCAATTCTCCGAGCTGTTCCACTGGCACATTGAAGAAGGCTTTCTCATCATCAGTTAATTGAAACCAAATGCGTTCCCGGGTGGCTGGGTCTTCTTGGATCACTGGTTCTGGCGCTCCTGCAGTTAGTGCAATAAAATTGAGTGAAAAACTATTTTAAAATAAACGTTTTATCTTATAAATTATTCAAGATTTAGACTCTAAGACTGTAGGAATCAAAGCGGTCTTTAGAAAAAAACAACATGGGGAGCAGGGCGTATTTTGGAACCGGGTTTTTACTAGCGCCTATTTAAAAGAAAGATCAGCAGATTTTGTTGTATTTTTGAAGATTTATTCTAGATATTTAGTGAGAAGAAAAAAATTACTGCAAATTTTAGCTTCATCATTTTTTAAAAGAAAGTGATAGTTTAAATTTTAACTAGAATATGTATTTGACGCACTTACCAATATGGTTTTCGCACCACTGCAGCACTTTTTCAAACACCTTGCTAGTCACAGCCGGGATAGGGAACTCGAAATGGTCACCCGCAGCCAAGTTCAAGTCTTCGTACATCTGGGAGAAGGTCTTGCACTGACTAATTATAGCCAGCCCCACCTGGTACAGCTCTCCACCCTGCGTCTTCACTGTCACTTGTCCAGATGCAGGCACATCCATAGCAGTAGAGAAAGTGGCCACTTCACAACCAAACGACATTATTTGACTCGGAAGATTGAAAGGTTACACAAGCTGAAAATAGATACTGGTTGATTAACACGGAAAAAGCCTTGTGTACTAAACTATGCGTGTTAAGCGAAATCTCACGCTGAACATGATATTGAGAAAAACTTTGCAAAAAAAATTTTTCAAATTAAAATTTCAAAATCCATTCGAGAAAAAACTTTTTGATTTTGGAAAAATTCGAAATTGACTATTTGAATGTTTGCTGTATTGAGTGAAATTATGACTAAAATTCAGCATAGTTTTCAACATTTCAGAGCTGTTTCTTCGCAAAAGAATGCGAAAAGTTAAAGACATTGTTTTTACAAATTCTGAAGCTTTTTCATCTGTTCGGATCCCTTCTTTTGTAAAAAAATTCTATTATCATGTTCGGCGTGCAATTTTGCGTAAAGCACATGGTCTAGTGAACATAGTCTTTCCAGCGTAAATGTTTTTAGAAATAATCGTTATAATCAAATATATCAGGACTTAAGAGCTTTTACACAAAATTATGCTAAACAGATCAATTACTAATAAAGACAATTTGTTAATTTATAATACAAGCAAGCAAACATCATTGAAAGTAACAGGTGACTTTGAAGTGTATAGAGGGAAACTTGCATGAGTATGAAAACAAATCAAGCGCTCTAAAAATATATTTTATGTGGCATGAATAAATAAAAATAATTTAGTTCTTGCTTATTAGTACTATCTTAATCAAGTGCCCTGATAAAAGTAAATACGAAAAATAAGATAAAGAATTTTAAAAAAGGTTAAAAAACGGTCAAAATTTGATTTGAAGGGGTATGCCCGTCGCCGATGGAAATATTTCGAAAGTCGAGTACCAGGTCAATTCAATACAGAATTATTTTAAAAAATTTTTGTCGTTGAGTACGCTACGGATAATAAGTAATCGAAACACTTCAAATCATTGGTGTCCTGATGGTGAAGCAGTGGCGTAGTGTCGAATTTAGTCGTCGGCTCGATTCCCACAGAGGTATACCGTATTTTCTGTAGTAAGTCCCCCGGGGAGTTATTTTTCAACCCTTAAAAAATCGGAAAAAAAATATTTCGATAATGAGATTTTCGGAGGCCCGACCGAAATCTAAAAAGTGGAATCAACTAAGATCGTGGTGATTAAGAAAACGCAAAAAACAGATTTACAAAAAATTTTCCTTAGGCTGAGATATGGGTCGAAATAGGGGGAGTTATTAGAGAGGGGGACTTAATAGAGAAAATACGGTAGTTCTCACAAGCGAGAGACCCTGACTGCGGAAGCTTCGGTGAGAATTTTTTTCTGCGTATCCTCGCAGAGCGTGCTCAAAAGTGCTCCTAAGTGACCGCCCCCCCCTCCCCCACCAAAGAGTATTTTTCTCCTAGCCTACCTTTTCGGTTCCCTCACTTTTTTCACCCTTATCTACTGCAATGTAGAGTGAGTAGAGTTGTGGAATTCTCCGGAGAAATAGAAACCGGAGAATTCTCTAGAATTCTCCGAAAAATCGGAGAAATAGAACTTGAAAATTGTCTTGGTCCCCCTGTGGTGTGAAAAAATGACCAAAATATTTCAAATTCCCGCACTTCTAAAATTCGGTTTTTCCAAATGGTTTACTTTTGCCATAACGATTCCTAGAGAAATTACGGAAGATTTGACAGAAAACAAAAAAAATCATTGAAATAGACAAAATTTGTCTGTTCATCTGACGAATTGTTACTTACAAGACGATTCTCTATTTCTCCGTTTTTCATACGGTCGGAGAAATAGGCAGAGAATTCCAGAGAATTCTCCAGAGAATTCTCCGGAGAATTCTCCATTCCACAACCCTAAGAGTGAGCTATTTCTTGGCCGCGAAGCGGCTAAATAGACTTGGTATTGTCGCTGCAAAATGTGTGAAACAGGTGAAAAATAAAAAAGTTGCTTATAGAAAAATACTTTTTGAAATGGGGGTGGGCACTTGAACTGTTGTCAATCCTGACAAATCTGGCTCCCCAGCTTTGAAAATTCACAAAATGTGGTACAAGGGTCACTCAAAGTTCTAAAAAAGACTCGATACCCATATTATGGTTTTATAGCTGACGTTTGGGCGATGGGTCATTCTTAGGAATTTTGTTGGCTTTCAGAGCTGAGGAGCCAGATTCATAAGGAACTTAGACACGGTTTACCAGAATACGAGCATAAAAAAATAATCGAAATTACCCCCAGGTCACAGAAGTTTCACTCGGTCAAATTGACCCAGTTTTGCAAGAGGAGGGTTAAGAGCGCCCAAGAGACCTAGCAACATCAAAAACTTCAAATTTTTAGACTATTGCAACAATAAAACATCGGCAAGAGACTTTGCATGGGGTTTTAAAAGCATGCCAGTGGCTAAAATAGTTAAATTTTTCGTAGATCCGACCCGACGCTTATGCAAGTAGAGGTATGGGCAAGTGACATTTACAGGGACACTGACGAAAAATTGAATTTTTTTTTGTAAGTATGGCATAATGTGCCAAAAACATTGGTCTGTCATTTTTATTTTAACTTTTTACTACAAAGTATACTGTCGAGCCTTCATATCTCTAAAGCTGCCCCAAATATACCGTTTTTTCTATACTAAAGGACCATGCTTTTTGCGCGCACGCAACACGCAAAATTTGAATTGGCGGGGACATTTCTCTTTCGTCTTAAACTTTACTCTTTGGATCATTCGCCATAACTCCAAAGAGTACAGTGCGAGGCGAAAGAAAAAGTGTCTCCCGCCAATTCAAATTTTGCGTGTGCCGCTGCGCGCAAACCATGGTCCTTTAAAGGTCCTCTCTCTAATAAAGGCCTCCTCGATTTTTGACTAGGATTTCAGAGTAAGGACCATTTTAATTTACAATTTCAAGATTTTTTAGGGATTGAAAAATAAAGGCTCCAGGGCCTTTAATAGAGAATATACGGTATCTTAAATGGTTAAATTTATCTATTGTTGGTGTCATGAAGAGGTTTATTTGCTGCGACAAATAAAGCGGTGTAGTGTTTAAAAACAAAACAGCTTCGGTTGTCCAGGACAACCAGGATTTGATAAAGGTAATAACCAATTTATAACCTATAAAATAATTTTTCACAATATCTTTTACATAAAAGACGGTATCTATATTTTTGATGTATAGTCAAATGTACTTTATTAAAATACTTTTGATTAGACTATTTTTTCGTTTTTTATATTTTAATTTCTCTTATTCTGAAGTCTGTCTTTAGCAATTTATTAAAGCGCACTTTGACCACTATGGCTCTAGTCTACAATTGGTACCAAAAATTTGCCTTAGTCCTTTCTGTTGTTTTTTTTCAATACTCTTTTCAGAATGTTACTTTTAAAATTGGTATAGGTATACCAAGGGAAAAGCTGTGAAAAAACAACAATGCGGGACCAAGGCTAACTTTTGGTGCAGATTGTAGACTACAGCCGACTATTTTAAGATAAAATTTTATTTCATCTCGTGCTTATTGCCATTAAAGAACTAAAATTCAATAGATTATATTTCTTTTAATAATGTTTTTACTATTTATAACGATAAAAAGCTGTTCTTTACGTTTTAACGGCTCTTCAGAACAACGAAATTTGCCGGTGCATGATTTCAAAAAATTCGATAAAATTTGAATTTTTCGTGTTGACCCGAAAGTTTTTTTCTTATGTTTTCATTGTGAGAATCTTTCGGCTTCTTACCGGCGTAACTTTTTTTAAATCAAGTGCAATTTTATAAATTCCATAAATTTGCATGGAATTTAAGGCAAATAAAAGTGTTAATAGCAATTCTTACCTTGCTCACAATGGGCAGTAGTGAGGAAGACCAGGATAACTATGCCCATTCTGGAAGTGAACAACTGGACTCAGAAATGTCGGTGCATATGTTTGAGCAAGAAGAAAAAGGCTTTCCGTGATGCTTTTATAACGGAAATAGGTCAGCCTGATTACGAACAACGATTGATCACCTTCAGAGAATTGGTGGATGTGATTGTGTGTGCTGGCAAAGATGTCACCCCCGATGACTTAAAAGGGCTCTGGAACTATGGTACTCACAAAGGTGGTGCCTATTAGAAGATTGACTCTAAGACCTTACAAGTGGATGTATTTTAGAAGAGATTTCCTACCAAGAGGCTTATCACATCTTCACACAAATTCCAGCCACCGATTTTGATGCCCTTTACAATTCTTTCAATGCATTGACCAATTCGGATGGAAAGCTGGATTGGAATAGAATCATTGAATATGCCAAGGAACAGCAGGTTAATATTTGTTCGGATTCGCATGCTTTTTTAAGGCATTGCAAAAACAATCTGGGACTTCTGAAGGAAAAGGCATAAGGTTACAGTATATAATCCCCTTACGCAGAGTGCTTAAATGGAAAATATAACCTCATATTCGGGTTTTTCGATCATGATTTCATGAGAAAGCCGGTTTGTTTTTAGCGAAAAATGGAGGTTTGGAGTTAAGATGCGCACACCCACATACCTTAGACACAAATCACTCGAAAATTACTCTGGATGGATAAAAAGTGACTCTGGATGCGTGAAAAGGCATTCATACCGTATTTTCTCTGATAAACCGACAGCCCCTAGTTTGACACACCATCCCGCCTCCCCCTAATCAAAATTTTGTTTTTGGCAGTTTTTTTTACCCAGTTTTCTCAGACTACACTAGGGCGAGTTAGCCCTCATTTTGTAGCCAGTGAGATGAGCTACAAAATGAGGGATAACTTGCCTAAGAGTGGCTTGCAAAAAGTAGGTCGAAAAAACGGTAGTATGCCAGCTTGCCAATATGATTGGGCAACAATGTGATCCGGCGCCAAAATGTCGTTGGCGCCAAAATGATTCTGCATTATTCGCTATTGGCGCCATTTGAATTGTTGTCATTTTGTTGCTTGTGCCAAATGATTTGGCGCCATTTTTTTGTTTGTGACAAATGATTTGTTGCCATTTTCGAATGGTAACAAAATGAATTGATATCAATCCTTTGAATTGCGAGGCTGAGCCAATTGTTGTTTCAACCAAAAATTATTTTCTCAAATGTCTTCACAGTCAACATTCACCATTTTGTAGGAAGCGCACGCCATGAATATGTTTGATTCGTGCTCTTTCGAAGACAGTGGTGATGAAATATTCGCAGAGCAAACACAAATCACAGTGCCAATTTTGCTAGCGAACAGAAGAGATGTAGAATTCCGAAACAGTGAAAGTGATGAAGAAGAAGCTGAGAACCATGAAATTCAGCAATGGTTGGCTTTTCCAGATGCAGAGCCACAGTTCTTTGAATCAAGTCACAGCGCAATGATTCTTTGCCATGAAGGTGAAAATAGTCTATTATTATGGTTTCTTTATGTTTAGATAAAAAATTAAGGATTTCTTTTTGCCTTTCGTAACCATCTCGGATCTCAGGATATCAAGCAGCAATTATATCAGTGCCAAGAATGGAAGGAAGGATGCCCGAAAAGAATTTTGTTGAAAAGCATTGTCTACATTAAAGAAAACCGTGTGGGTCATGATCATCCCGGCAATTCGATTGACATGGAAAAGCGAAGTCTCGGTAATCGGGTCATCGAACTTGCAAGTACTACCAAAGTAGATTAAAAGTACTTTTAATTAGAAAAAATAACGATAATTAAGGTTGGCGTGAGAGATATAATTAACACGGTTATACGCGAGAGGAGAACTTCAGAGGCGGCTCAAGCACATATCCCATGGGACTCACTGACTCGTCATCTAAACACCGTTCGCAGGCTAGGATAATTTTTTAGTGGATTAGTTAAAAAAAACTGTTATCTAGGCTGCCAACAAGTATCATTCAGGACCGACGGACCAGAGCACTTGAGAATTCCTGACTCCTACACCAAGCATTACAACGATAGGAAACGGAGCCGGGGAGCCAAAAAGAATGATCATTATGTCTTCACCGGAGATGCTGACGGTATAATTTTTGAAAAATTGCGAGAAATTGTTTATGAAACCCTTACAGGAACCGTCAAAACCTAGAACGGTGGTGGCTATTGATGGAACTTTCAAATCACTTTCACATCACCTCAAGTATATTTTCCTTCAACAAGCTTACAACAATGAGTCCAAGTTCAATGAATGGGTTCGCATGATTCTGTCTATTGCTCTTCTTCCACGCGAACTAGTGCGCAAAGCATACTCTTTCCTCACCGACTTTGAACACTTGTCAGCTTCACAATTCACGAACGCCGAAGATTATCGGGGAATTCACGATTTTCTTGCTTAAATGAAAAAAGTAAGTTATTTGTCTTTATATGCGCGGATTGAACCTTCCTGTGTTTTCAGAACTGGATAAGAAGTGATCGAAGAGCTTCACGTAATGATCATCGCTTGTGGTGTTACGCCGGTCTGGGTATACTAGGAACAATTCGCACAACTTCTACGATTGAGCGTTGGCATCGATGTTATTTTGTGGTCTTTTTTCTGTTCGTTACAATTTTTGAATAAAGTTAAAATTTGAAAGAATAAGCTTGTCTATTAGATATGTTGTGTTTGACTCCGTGTAAGTGGTCGAATTTGGAATGAACGTGAATGTGGAATTTGGAATATATCGTGAACCAGGATCAGAGAGTTACTAAACGGAGTACAATGAAAGTTACTGAAGTTACATAACGGCCTATCAACAAAGTTTTCGAATAATACCAAATTTTGATTTTTCGGGCTATGAAAGTGAACATCCACCTGTCACGAGGGTGTCGACACAAGGTTTCAGTGTTCGGGTAGGTAAAATCGCATTTTTGGTCCTGTCAAACAGGTTTCACCACACGGTTTCACATATGACAGGACGTATTGCTTTTGATTTAAACAAAAATTAGTTTTTTAGGTCATCCAGGTGGACAGGTATCTGGACCAGGGGTACCCATCCCAAATTTCGGGTTCGGGTGGGTCAATTCGTAGTTTTGGTCGTATCAAACTCGATTTGTCGCACAATTTCACGTATGATATGATGACTCGTTTTCAAATTTCACAAAAAAAATCCAGGTTATATGGATTGATATCCACCTGGCCAGAAGGTATCTACCTTGGATTTCGAGATTCCGGTGGGCGAAATCGAAATTTTGGTCCTAACAAACCGGTTACGCCATGAAATTTTGGGTTAAGAAAAGTATTTTATTCTGAGATTAGAAAAAAAATTCGGGTGATTGAATCCTGAGGATGTCAGTATATCATTTTGTTCTAACTCACCATTGGCGCAGCCTCGCAAAATGGAATAGTTGTAGCCTGATCAATTGGTATCATAGCAAAATGGCGACAAATCATTTGTCACAAACAACAAAATGGCGCCACATCATTTGGTACAAACAACAAAATGACGCCAACTCTTTTGGCGCCCTATACAATTTGGTGCAGCTTCAAATTGGCGCAGCGTCACATTGGCGCCGGATCACATTGTTGCCCAATCATATTGGCAAGCGGGCATACTACCGAAAAAACAATGCCAAAAACATGATTTCGAATTAGACGGTTTCGGTTTATCGGAGAAAATACGGTAGCAGACTTTTTATATGCGGTAGGCCCAGATAAAAAACTATGTTCAACATTTTCTTTATATTGGGACTTCTGTAATTGGTGGCCCCCTTTTATTCCCTATCCTGGAATTTAGACTGAAAACAATGATACCTCTTGTGTTCCAAAAACTTTTTGTGCTTAGAATTCAAAGAACACGCTGCTTTCTCTTAAAGTCGGAGTTTAGAAACCCGAATTTGAGGCTATCTCTTTCATCTGAGCACTCTGCGTGGCAGGATGCTATACTCAAGCCAAGTTTAGTTTAAAAAAAGATTAGTTCATCTCTTTCTTTTCGGCCTAACCTATCATTTAACAACAGCACTTAACTAAGAATAAGGTCAGTGGCTAAGGAATTTTCCAAAGAATATTGCATTGCTCGAACACTCGAATTGGATTAATTGGTTTTATATAGGTGACAAAACACAGCAAATTATCTATTCACATCACCCAATTTAAATTTGTTGAATTTTTCCCAATTTGTTGCTTCAAATATCAGTTTAATAAGAAAATATTAACTGACTTGGTGAGGTTTTGAAAAGCGGAATAAAGAAATCCTTGGAGCTATTTTCCATAATAAATTGAAAATGAAAAAAATATGAGAAATTCATATTTGTCGAGGTAAATACATATTTACTTTAGTGTGTGAAATCACTTTAAGCCCCTTTTAATTTAGCTTGTTGTTATGGTTTCAGACATTTCATACTAAAAGTGAAGACCTGAAGGATGCTTTGGATTGGCTGAAGGACAAGAAAAAACAAAATGAACAGATAGAAAATGTGAGGTTTCAAGACTATTAGTTTAAGATGAACAAATTATTTTCAGATGGTGTACAACATTCACAAGTAAATTCGTACAGTCTTGATTATGTACAGGGTGTATAGAGTAATTAGCCACTTTTAACTCTATCTAACAAGAAATTCTGCAGTTCCATTCAATTTTTTGGCATACAGTCCACTTTTTTGTAAGGTTAACTCTATATGGCGTACTTTTCTTTATATTGCACCCTTGGTCAGTCCCGACCAGTCAAATGCCTCTTCGCATACCGTATTTCCTCTATTAACTCCCCATGCTCTGATAACTCCCTACCCCTCTAATATTGCCCCATATTAAATTCCTTGTGGTTAACATTTTTATGCATCAAACCTCAAACAAACTGATCAACAATCACAAACATATTGTCTTTATCTAAGTCTTTCAACTTTTGTTATGTTTTTTCTACTTCCAGTACTATAGTAAAATAACCGATTGTTCCCGGCTGGTATAAAAGGGAAATTGTTACCGGTTCATATAAAAAGACCACTTTTACCTCGCTCACATCATAAAGGCATCAATTCTATTACTGACTTTTTGCCATGTTTTTGTATTATAACAAAATAGAACGAGAATACGTAATCGGTCACGAGATTGTTAGCCAACCATCACTATATAGATTATTTTAATGATAGTGCTGAATTTTGCTTTATAGTCTAGCATCGACTTGTTGGTTAATTCTTTGCTTTCTTCAAGCAGTTATCTCTGTATAGTATTGCTCGTGGTCAAGGTGTGCCTTGAATCCTTTTTAAGCCTTTGACAAGATGACCTACCGCTGAAAGTTCTACACAATAAGCTTTGTTTCGCCCGAAGGGTTTTAAAATTGATCCTAGCTGCGCATTTGACAACGACCTAACGTTTGCTGACCTATTCTGTGCCTAGCGCATTGCCTCAATTTAAAAAAATCCATAGAAACTGTAGAAAAGTTGTTTTTATGGCTTGGGTAATTTTTGTTCTTGTAGCCCCAGACAAACTTGGGCAAAATTAAAAGTTGGATTAGCATCATCGTATCAGAATTTCTGAATTTCTTCGCGAAACGCCCTACAAAAAAAGGAAAAGGAAAAAACCCATCGAAAAAAGTTGGTCAGTCTTTGATTGAAAATTTTCAAACAAAAATTGTTGTTAAAAAACAACTCCCACCCTCTTATAAGTCCCCACCCCCGCAGGAGGGTTGAAAAATAACTCCCCATGGAGAATTAATACAGGAAACACGGTAACCTTTTTTCTGTTTTTGGGTTTTTTTCGAACACACTTTGATTTTTTGAGTGTTTCCTTTTCTTTGGAAAGTTTTTGTCTGCAACGACTTTTTTCTTTTTTAACGTAAGCTTTATAGAACTCTGTGGATAACTCCCTAGATAACTATGTGGTGACTGTTAACATTCTATATAGCGTACGCTTGCCGTTATAAAAGTGAGTGACTTTCCATATGGCGCACCCGCTATATAACGTACCCTGAAGTCGGTCCCGAAGGGACATTTTATAGAGAGAGTGGGGCCAGACTATAGTATAAGTGATTCGCCCAAAATGGTGTTTTATCAACTTCTATCAACGTTTTATGGAATCAAATGGGTAGAAAACACGAAAAAACTATTAAGAAGGCTATTTCCGAGAAAAAAAATTGACGAAATTTTGGTGAAAACCATGATACATAATTAGGTATCATCTTTCTGCGTTTTCAGAATTTTGAATTCCTGTCAGAAAAAAGTTATGGCAGTTAAAAAGTCTGCCAATTTATTGATACCGTATTTCCTTCAATAAGAGCCCATGGGCGCTTATTTTCAAACCTTCAAAAACCTGAAAATTTTGAGTTCGATCTCAAGATTTTTGGGTGAAATTTAGAAATGTCAAAAGGAGAATCGGTAGAACTCGTGGAGTTAAGAAAATGCATTAAACAGGTTTGTGCAATATTCTCTCTCGGCTGAGATATAGGTCCTCAAAGTTGGGGGTGGGCGCTTATTAGAGCATGGGCGCTTATTAGAAGAAATACGGTACACGCTGTATTTGTGTGTAGAGCTAATTATGGTTTAGAAATTGGATTTTAGTCTCATTCATTAATTTAGATTTTTAAAACGGTTAGCCGAATTCATTTTTCGTTAATTTTCTTAATTTTAATTTTTTTGAAGAATCACAATTCTTTTTCTTATGTTGACTGGTAGTTTCTAATCTCTAAACTTAGCAATTGATTCTTTTCAAATTTCAAAAAAGTTTTTCAAATTGTATGAATTTAGTTGTCAAACAGAGCTCAAGGATTTAAATGCCCGCATATTAGAGGATCAGAAAAGGAGTCTAGTAAGCAGAGAACAGAATATGCGTATAAGATTTATTGGGGTTTAGAAAAAAGAATTCCAAAACACAAATAATATTTTTTGAAAAAACTGAATTCGCGTAAATTTGACTAACTTTTGTAAGTCGGGAAACAACATGACTTAATAACCCTAACTAAATAAATAACTCTAACATATATTTGAAAAAATTTTAAGCACCTTGAAAATCCCTGATTTAACAAAGAATGTAACGTACTTTTTTTAAGATAGCATGCAATTTCTGTTCTCTGTTAGCAGATCTTATTTACATGGCTTTAGTTATCTTCTAACTTTTTGCAGCCAGTCTACTGCTTTTGCACAAGTCAGTGAGTTCAGAGTCCCTGTCGTCCATCTTCTCCACTACTAATCGCAACAATAACCTACAGCAAAACACGGTGATCAGAGAGCCAGCTAATGGAATGACTTCTAACATGAATTCATTCAGAGAAACTGGGACAGAAGATAAGGTGAGCTTGCAGTTCATGAGTTATTGAGCTCATTTCTTCTACTTGCAGACAGTTTCTTTAAAAAGTCTGGTGATACAGAAGAGTTCAACCCAAAGCACATGTGTGGCCTATTCTTTTAGTCTGGACAGGTCTCAAAGAGTCCGCATTAATATCCAGATCAACGAAAAAATAGACTCCTCGTTAAACCGTTTCAACAACTCCATTCTTGGGTATATAGTATCCGATAGAGATTCCACAAAAATTTTGGCGTTAACCAGGCGCAAAGAGGGCAGTGTAAGTCTTATTTGATTTTAAATGATAACAGAGATAAAACATTAGGTAGATCTAAAAGTCATGGCAATAAACCACGTACCTTATTTCCTCTAATAAGACCACATGCTCCAATAAGCCCACACCCCTTACTTTGAGAACCTATATCTCAGCCCAGACAGAATACTTTGCAGAGCTGTCTATTGCGCTTTCTTAGCTGACACAAGATCTACCAATTCAATTTTTTAGATTTTGAATTTTCATCCAAAATTTTGAGATCGACCTAGAATTTTTCTGATTTGTGGGGGTTTGAAAAATAAGTCCACCTGTGATCTTATTAGAAAAAATACGGTAATTTATTTTTATGAACAAATTACTTTCGATGCCAGCGAAAGAGAGAACAAAGTTTTGAAAAAAATAGTTTGTGGTTCGTGCTATGCATTTTAGTTAGTAGTAGTTGAACTCTATAGTAGTAGTTGAACAGCAGTAGTTGAACTCTATCATCAATCAGAACTATTTTCATTTTAGACAATGTACCTAGATTGGGTAAAGCTGGGTTCCGGCACATACACACTCATAATCAAGTTTTGCCGTCCGCTCAAAATGGTTGAGCCTGAAAAAAGCGAGGAAATACTAGACGACAAGAGGAAGCTGACCAAGCCTTTCAAGTTAGATCACATTAGTTTATTTTTCAGTGTCCATTATTATGTTTTTTCATATAGGGTGATGTTGATGAACCTTTTGACATGTTCGATCTCGACAATGATGGACTCTTGAGCAGAGCTGAATTTGAAGCCTATAGCATATTGTCAGGAAGTGGAAAAGTTTTAGAGGAGGTATCATTGGTTTGAAATTATATTTTTAATGGAGAACTTTTTAGAAATGGCAAAAGATTTGCCAAAACTTTGAACTGCGCAACTCCTGCCTATCCATGAGAACATTTTTAGAGTCAGTTGAGTACATACAGTCAACTCTCTACAAACCGGCACTCCGATAAACCGGAACTTTTAGTAAACCGGCACTGTGAAAAATCCTGATTTGGCTGGCCGACAAAGAAATTCGACAAGCCGCTACCCTAGGCTGGTCTTCAGGGGTGCCAGTTTATCTAGAGTCGACTTTACCATACAGTCGACGCTCGATTTTATAATCTTTTTTAGCCCGATTTGTAAAAATTTTCGGCAATTCTGTTTTGACAGTCTAGTCCCAAATATATGCAAGGATTTCGATTTTGCCGATCGTTTTTCAAAAATCCAGAATTTTTTCCTATAAAAAAGCAAAAAATCGATTTAAGGACAGAAATTTTTGGAAAAGCCTGTCCTTTATAAGAAAAATTTTTGGATTTTTAAAAAACGATCGGCAAAATCGGAATCCTTGCAATATTTGTGACTAGACTGTCAAAACAGAATTGCCGAAAATTTTAAAAAATCGGTTTAAAAAAAGTGTCAGACCCTAAGTGGGAACGAACTGTAGACTGTATTTCATCTAATTACACGTCTTTGGAAATAGTTAATGCTGTGCAATTTTTCATATTTCAGGTGGTCTAAAAATTTTTGGCCCTGTAAAAAGGGTAGAGTTTGAAACTCCAGCATGCAATTTTTACATAACTCAAGAGCCTAGAAAAACAAAAGTTTTAATCTCTTTTTGGAAATTGGGGTGCGCAATACTTAGAAGATGGGCGATACTTAAATGAAATACGTTTTATCTCTAATTATAGACCCTCTCATCGTGTTCAAAGTTGTGTTCTTGGCATTGCATTTTCGAACCACTTTTTGAATAATTCTTTCAGGCAAATTAACCCTCCTTTTGTAGCCAGTGAGATGAGCCACAAAATGACGGGTATTTTTTTTTGAATTTAGGGGGGGGTCTATAATTAGAGATAATACGGTACTCTAAACTCTTCACAGCAATTTAATTTAGAATGCACCAAGTAGAGGCAGAGAGCTATGGCCCAAGAGGAATTTTGAGAGATGTGAATGCTAGATTAATTTTTGCATTGTTCTCAATTGATAGTTTGTAGATGTGGTTGGCTGTTCGTGAACTGGGACACAATAAGAAATTTTTCATGAGCACTGTGAGTTAGTTTTAACAAGACTAAATAAAATGCAGGATTAAAGCTTAAAAAACTGGGCCTTATCCCTCAATGGGGAGGTTTTTAATCTAGTGGAACTACAGAGCTTTTAATTTAAAAACAGGCTTGTCCGCTATTGGTTGACTTCATGTTCTCGGGTGGAAATTTCACTTTCGCCCACTTTGAGATTGAACAGTCATCTGCGGACTCAGAAGGGTTTTAGTGGACTACTTCTGGAACAATGCTGTGCCACTACCGTAACGCTCTTCAAATCCTATGGATTGAAAAAATCTAATGTGTTTAGATATCTAAAAGATCTACACTACCTACGTCAATTCAAGACTGAATACTACACCATACTGTTAGCTGGAAAAATCAACAGAGTAATGCACTACAAATTAGACTTGTCTATGTCTAATTCTGTGAACATTGAAGGAAATGACTTGATTATAGACCAGATAGTACCTGCCAACACTACAAAGGTATGTCACAAAAATAAAATGACTATTAATTGTCGACCGTCTTTTTAGTAAGGTTTAAAACAAATATGGATATTTTATTCTAGAAAAACACGTTTTTGTACTAAAATGTCTTGCAAAATCAAAACTTGTTGAGATCTCATCAAAATTTTTATCATCTTTTTCTGACTCAGCAAAAGCACGGACTCATACCGAATGTGTAAGTCAGATTTCGCCCTATTGTTAAGTGTAGAATTTTTCGTACATAACACGAGAAATTCTACAGTTATTAACCTACAGTTGTCGATGTGGAAAACCTGACAGAGGAGGAGTGAGTATTTTCGCCAAGTCAAAAATTATAATAAAAGCTTATTTGGAGGCACTTCATACGAATAATTTAAGGTTCTGACAGTGGCCATCGCTCAAGCTGAACCAAACAGCTGGTTTTTGAATGTCAAGTTTATTGAAGGTATCGTTGACGCACCAGAATGATCAAATAATATGAAAAAAGTTAATGTGTTGTCAAGTGCAACCTATATTTTTGAAATATTACAAGTGTTATCAATAGATTAGTGACAAAAAAGTTTTCAACATTTATACCAAGATTAATGTGCCCTGACCACTTTCTAATTTTGACTTGTCAGTGTTTAAAAAATATTTTATTTACAAAAATAATATATGTAGATCCAAGTTCAAAAATATATGAGTTTTTCCAATAAATTATTGCACCCGAAAATAATTACAAATGGTGGAAACTATTTCCTTAGCCAAAACTTTGTCTTTTCCTTGAAAAATTGTCAGTCACAAACGTTCGAGCATCGTTAAGCAAGGCTTGGAGGTGCAAGCTGCACACAGAGTGGAGTGGCAGCTACTACATACTGTGAATGAATGCTCGCTAATCACTGGCATTACGGGTAGATTAGGTGGCTCACAGCGACACATGCTGCACGGTACTTTCAGGCGTGCCTGATGCAATAGCTGGTTGTGGGCCAGTTTGCCTTCACAGAAGCTGAACAATTGTTTTTATAAAAAAACAAGTTAGACTTTTTCACGCATACAATGGGTAGCAACTGGCAAACAGAGTTCTCACGACGGGTTCTACAGTGGAAGCAGTAGAAATAATGATTGGAGCAGGCATACTCAGGAGACCGCACAAAAGTCGAATCCTTTAAATAAAGTTGGTGTGTTTTAAAAAAAAGACAATACGTAAAAATGCCACTTTTTGGCGAAAAAGCCATCTTTTTTGGTTAATTGAAAAAAAAATCTGCCTACTTTTTTGTAAAAGAGCCACACCATCGCGTGGCTCTGCGACTCTAGTTTTTCTAGCAAAGTATCATTTATTGTAATATTTTTTAAAAATGCCACATAAAAATGAAAAAGTACAAAGCAAATACTTTTGTGTTTTTGGCTTCATTTTTTAAAGATCTTGCAATAAAAGATACTGCGTTAGAAACTAGCATTGCAAGACTACCTAAAAGTGTCATCAATTAAAAAAGAGGCCAGAGACCAAAAAAAGAGCTACAAGGTGGCGTTGCTTTGCCGAAAGGTAATCGTGTTAAATAAAAACGTAGACTTACTTGCTTGTCAAACTCAGATGATACTTCACTGCCAAACTCAGAAAATCCACTAGTTCGTCGACAGAAAGGATGTCGGTGATAGTGGAAGCAGAGCAACAAACTGCTCGCAAGCTTGTTTTAGCTTGGGTATTTTGAACTGAGACGACATTCTAACCAGTATGGAGAAGGATTCGTCTTAAACATTATTTCAAGTTTAGTCATGCTGGCTAGCAATAGTAATGTGCTTACTGGTTACAGGAGTAGGGAACATGCCAAGTTCTGTGGGACATAGCGCTTTTAATACTTCCAGAACATCGTTGTAGTTCAAGTTCTCCAGCTGGCTTTCCACTTTTTGTGTTTTCCTGCAAATCATTAGTTCATGAAACAAAACTTCGTGATTTTAGATATGATTTAGGCTGCAAAAAATAAGACCTAGAATATTCGCATTTTCGAACGTTTGAAAAATGAAGTCTCAACAGGACCCTTTTAGAGGAAGGAATTTTAGAGGAAAAAATTTCTTTTACAGTCAAACCTCGATTTAGTGGCACCCCTAGGGACCAAGCCTTAGGTGCCACTAAATCGAGGTGCCACTAAATCGGGGGTAAACTTTGGCCAAGTTTGGCCAACTCTGGCCAATCAAATCGCCCTCAGAGTGCCACTAAATCGAGGGTGCCACTAAATCGGGGTGCCACTAAATCGAGGTTCGACTGTACAGTCAAATCTCGATTTAACGACCCCCACTTCAAGTTCGTTCCCACCTAGGGTCCGACACTTTTTTTAACCCCATTTTCAAAATTTTATCGATTCGTTTTTGACAGTCTGGTATCAAATATCGTAAGGATTCCGATTTCAACGATCGTTTTTCAGAAATCTATATTTTTCGCTATTAAAAAATCAAAACCTCGATTTAACGACCCTCTAATTTTAAAAAGGGGGGTCGTTAAATCGAGGTTTTGATTTTTTAAAAGCGAAAATTTTAGGTTTTTGAAAAACGATCGGGAAAATCGGAATCCTTACGATATATGCGACCAGACTGTCAAAACAGAATCGATAAATTATTACAAAGATGGGGTTAAAAAAGTGTCGGACCATAGGTGGGAACTTGAGGTGGGGGTCGTTAAATCGAGGTTTGACTGTATAAGAATTTCACCTAATCGAACTAGAGTTTTCTGACTAACTTTCGAAAACAGTATCATCGTCAATATTAGTTTGACGAAAAAAAAATTCCTGTCTTGGTGCTTTTTTCTGGGTTTTGGGGCAAGAAGACCTAGTTATAATGACTAAGTCAAATACTAGTTTTCGCACAGTGTTGCAGTTTTTATTTATTCATATAAAATGGTGCAACTACCTGCAACCATCTCACGCACAAAAAATCTGGTGAGCATGGGAGACAAGTTCTGAACATAATTAGGGTCTACAAATAGACTTCTGCCGGCAACTTTCACTTCCATAGGTCTTCTAGCCGGGTCCGGCAGGCGGTAGTCCACCTGTATATATTCTCAGATAAAACACTTTTCAGCTTAAATTTAAAAAATTGCTCTAATCTAAACTTTAGTGAATTTTACTAAACTGTTAATGCAATTATTCTCACCGTCTTGGAGCAGCTGGCATCATCCTTGTTGTCCACCTTGGCAGCACTTACAGAAGCCTCAAAGGGTAGACCATCAGTGTAGGCAAATGGTGGTAAGGCAGAATCAGGGGGAGCTATAGCTGTAACTAGAGGTGGAGGCAGTGGAGGGGCTCCGCCATTGAGCATGCTTGGCAATGGAGTGTCCAAAGCTCTCAATGGATTAGCCCTTCTCTTTACAGTCATATATTGTTGTTGTTTGGTGGTGATTTTGTTGTGTTCAAAGTGCGGGGAGAACAATTTTCATAGCTGTTTGGGGTAGGAATGGTGTAATGATGGGATCTTGGTTGATGTTGTTGTTAGTGATCCTAAGGCGGGGAGGCCTGTGCTTTGGTGTGTTAGCTATAGGGCTCATTTTGCAGCAGGCAATATAGAATGGTGTAATTTTTCTGCTGCGAAAAACAAATAAAATTAGACAGTGAAGTATCAATTTTGACCGCTAAAATTTTATTCCAAAATCTGACTCATTTGCATTTGAGGAGGTCTCCATACATCTCCATGTTTCTACTATATGGGGCACCACCACCTGGGTATCACCACCTGGGTAGCACTACCTAGGTACCACCACCTGGGTACCACAACTTAGGCAACACCAACTGGGTGACACCAGCCATGGTAGCTGGTGCTTTTTTAGCCATCCAAGTGGCCCTAACGCTTTTATGACTTTTTTGATTTTTAACCTTTACTAAAAAAGGATGTTTGCTACCACCAGGATTTGAACCTGTGACCCCAAAATACTTGTCTTTTGCAGGTTTATTTCGCTTTATTGACCAACAATGCACCGTGTCAGAGTTCTGTACAATAGCGCAAAAAATGCGCCTCGTCGAGCTCTACCGGAATAGCATATACATATCTGGGTGGAAAGCGTTAAAAGGCGACTAAAAAGCAAAAAACGCAAAAAAGCCTCACAGAGCTTCACCTCCATAATACTATATTTAAATAAAGTATAGTTAAAGTGATATCTCAACAACTAGTCTGTCAAAACAAGTTCTGTCAACAGACATGTATTTTCCATTAAGTTTTAGCATTGATATTTTTCCCCAAAAAACTTTTTCGATAATTTTTACAAATGCAAAATAGGTACCCGGATCGAGTTGAGTTTTTGCATAATAGTTATTCAAAGAATGGCCTTAAACTAAAGCTAACAAAAACTCATTAGTTTTCAAAAATTTACAAAAAATGAAAACTTTCTTAGAAAAATGACACAAAAATATGGCTGTAAAAACAAAATGTGTTTATTGTAAACAATAAAAGATCTTTATACACCTAGTTCAAACTAGTGTGCTATTATTGTAAACATCCCACCCTCTCATTGTATTCGATTAGTATGCCTATATTAAGCCAAATGGTAGCAAAAAACAGCATCAAAACACATCATTCTCTTTTTTTGCACCAACACTTTTGACTTGCTGAATGATGATAACACACACATATATATTTTGGAAGTAAAAGCCAATTGTTCACTGATCAAACTACTACGACAAAACAAAGAAAAAGCAAGTAATTAGTGCTGAAAAAGCAAATATTATAGGGTTTACAGCTCTGCTAAACGAATTAATATATTTATTTTGGTTTGTCTATAAGTAGTCAAATTTTTTTTACAAAATAATAAAAAATTTGTATGTTAATATATCAACAAAATTTTTAAATAAAACAGCTCCTTTTAAAGTTAATGTCAGAAATCCAAACAACCATTATACTAAAAATTTTGCGACTCTCCTCGATCAAAATCGTGTTTTTGCATTGTCTGTTTTGATCCAACTTTTCCGTATCACTGCTGGGCAAGTATTTGACACCCTGTATACTGCTAAAAGTGTTTTCTTTTAAGCTCTTACCGAAAATAAGCAGACAATAAATTTCGGTTTGTTATAGGGTTGGCCTCTATGGGCATATACGTTATTTTTTTGCTTAAATAAAAGATAATAAGCTGTTTAAACGTAGTAAAAGCCAATATTTACTTCCGAAATTTTATTAAACTAAAAAAATAATCCCTTTTTTGACCAAGGTCTACCGAGCCCACCAAGGTCACTTTGGCAAAACAATATTCAAATTATCTATTAAAGTGCAACTTACAGCAAACTACTAAAATTAAAGATAACAATATTGATGTTTTTGTAAAAAGTTGATCAACAAAAACATAAAACATAAAACATAACAAATTTTGGCAAAAACAAAAAGGTAGCAGTAGTAGTTTAAGTGTTTTACGATTCTGTTTAAAAGAAGATTTCCTCTTTTAGCAGATTGATTGTCTTTTTCTCTTTTCTCAATCAATTTAGTTTTATTATAGTCCGCATTGGTTACACGTGTATAGCACTTAATACAAACAGACACCAACAGGGAACCAATACTTTATGCACAACAAATAATTATATATATCTAGAACAAACAATGCAAGATTGTTTAACTAATTGAGCAATCATCATTTTCAACCCTTCAAAAATTAGTTTTGCAATATTTATAGATAAAAGTGTGGAGATAATAGAAGAGTGCTTAGCTTTTACTTCAAAAATGACCAAGGTCAGCATTTTTGTTAGGGAATGGTTGATGGCGAATATAAATTGTCACGTTTTTATTTGTTTGCAAGAAGACTGCTACTTAATAAATTAGAGTCTATCACATATGCGCAAATCAAAACTTCTTTTGCAGAGCAGAGCACCGTTCAAGGAGAGTAGGATGGCTGCGTTTGGCCAAAGAGTAGAGGGGTCAATGTCCGGCATGGGGTCCCCAACGTGAAGCTTTGTCAGGCCTAGAAGTCGAATTTTAGTTTAGTGGTTGGATTAATTTTATAAGTCTATGACTGACCAGAGCACAAATGACGAGCATAGCCAAACTTGGCAGAAAAGGCATCTGCAGCATATTCATCCCTCTGTTTGAACCAGTTGAGCAACAAGTTCATGACCTCTGTGTAAGGAACTGCAATGAAGAATACCACAATCCCCACAGCAATGATCAATGGGCGTTGTTTGCGGAAACCAAAGGCTAGAAATAGGGTCTCGCTTTTGTAGAACATGGCGACCAGCGATACAAGCACTGTGGTGTTGAACTAAACAATAACTAACTAATATTTCGCCATTCAGAAGAGAGTTGGGAACTTATTCCATTTGTACACCCTACTCTCACCTGGAAATCAATTTTTTTTTTTGATTTTACGGGATTTTACCAAAATGGTATTTTATTAGGAATTTCGGCAAACACAAATCCATCAATGCTCTCACAAAACACCTTACTTCACTCTGAAGCCGATCCCGTGAAATTATTCTAATGATTTAGTTGACTGTGTGGCCAAGAAGAAAAATGTATTTTTAACGTTTTTTAAAAGAGGAAAGAGGTGGAGTCGGTATGTTTAGTCGGTATGATGAGTCGTTATGTTTAGAAAACCGGAAAATTTATGAATACAAGAAAATTCATCGCCTAAAATGAAAAATGCAAAAAACACACTTTTTTAGAAAATTCAACATCCAGTGAAAGATTATATGATAATTAGTTTCCTAAATCATTTGCGTCTCTCAAAGGCAATTTTTATATGACGCTATTCCCTAAGACTATGTGTGAAATTAAAGCGATCTCACCGCATCAAAAATCAGCCTGTGTAAAACATGATTCAGGTTCCAATGCCCCATTTCGTGGCCGAATACTGCCAGAATTTCTTGCTGATTAAGCTCTTGTTCAGTTTCGTTGCCAATGTAGACGATTGGAGATTCACCGTCATCCCAAGATTGGTGGAGCGTATAGCCGATCAGACCGGCAGTGAACACAATTCTCTCACTCAACCGCACGCCTGCTGCATATGCATTTCGGTTGAGCTCTGAAAAGAATAAGACAGATTTTTATAACACAACAACTTAATCGACCTGGAGTGAAGTAGATGTTGTCTAGAGGGAAGCCAACCTTCTGGGCAAAATTATCGATTTCTTTTCTCAAAGGGCAATCTGGGAACTTGTATCGGATGGAGAAAGGTGGTGCTACAACATCATTGCAAATCTAGACAACCATTTTTTAAGCTACATTAAAATGTTTGGGCCCTATCTAACAGAAGAGGGTTTGCCTCGGTCATCCTCTATTATTTTTCATGAGATTTTTCAAGCTTAGGACTAATATGTTTTCTGCAGCTATAAAAATTTTTAGTCCGTCTAAACATACGCTGGTCAACCCTCGAAAAAGCCTATTCCATACTGGGAGCGGTTTCACACGTAGGTTATGACGGACTAAAAATTTTCTCTTACTTTTTCAGTCCGTCCCATATTTGAGTCCGTCCTAGGATGCTCTGTCGAACTCTTGCATGAACTAAAAAATTCACAAAAACAACAGGGAGGACCAAGGCAGGAAAGTTTTCATCTGTAGGGTAGGACCAAAAGTTTGTCTGTGAAGTCACTCACGAAGGGCCACACAGCGAAGATAAACCAGACATACAGCCACTTCATAGCGATCTCTCCTTTCCTCACTATGAAGATAGTTGTGGCAAATTGCCAGGCGCCAACAGTAAGCACAATGAACGCAAAGAAGGCAGAGGTCACACCGTTTAAATTGAACTCGAAAAGTGGGAGCAGCAGGGTGTAGGAATTCAGCAGGATAAGCAGCACCACTGTGTGCTCAATCTAAAATTTACTGGCAATAGTAAAATATTTTGAATATTTTGAATATTTTAAAATGTATACCTCGCCCACTTCCGGACAATCAGACTTTTCTTCATTTTCTCCGGGAGCACAACAGCAAAATAGATACGCAAACAACATTTTGACACGGCAGATGCAGATGCCAAGCATATTCCACACCCAAGGCACAAAATTGCTGACGACTGCTGCCTAATATCAAAGGAGGGAGTTTAGACCGTTAAAAAAATTTGTAGATTTTTTACTTACCCAAATGACAATAGCTTCTAATAGCAAATGATAATTGTTGGACCAGTAGGATTGGTATTGAAAAGTCTCGACCACATTCAGCTCCACCATTACAAATCTAGCAGCTTGGAGAGTTGGCTGTTTGGTTAGGCTGAGCATCAACGAGATCTTAAGTTGGCGATGTTTTTTAGTCAATCGTTTTTTGTGTTGCGGTAACCTGTCGGTAGTTCAAGTAAAAGTCCCATCCAAGCTTAGCAGTCCTCAGCAACAAAAGCAACCACAAAATTTTGGGCTTTGCCTTGATGAATTGAACAATTTGAAGGAATAGACTAGGCTGCTGTTTTTGGATGGGATAGGTAGTGGTAGGCAACACTAGCTTGGTGTCCAACTTCATTGTCCACTAAAATTAAATGACAAATTTAACTATCGACTACACAACACAACATAATATTTATCTTTCTACATACAGATAAAACAGATAGAATAGCACTATTCGGCGACGGTAGGCACCGAAATTCGACGATCGTTAGGCGCCGACGGACTTTTGACAGAACTTTTTTGACTCTTCTCTTTTGACTAACGAGGGAACGTATGGTAGTGTCCATACGACACGGATAAACCCTATGTACCATTCAATAGAGCATAAAACATTAAAATTTAACATAAATGTCCTTTTTTTGCTATGGAATGAGCTTAAGGGGGTGAACAAACGTTTAAAAAATTTCTACTTTGGTATAAGTACAGGTAATCAGTAGATGATGTTGGAATGTGTGATTTGGTGGCCAAGAGGTCATTGGCGCAGGATGGGAGACTTTCTCAAGTCCACGTGGATGTTTTTTTTTCTATTTTTTGCCTTTTTGAGTTCTTTTTTCATTTTAGTGATTAAAAACAATTTTGGCGTTGAAAAATAGTTTCATAGCAGCAAAAAATTAAATATATAGGATCGACGATATGAATTTCAGGGCATTTTAGCGCTCATACGACTATTCGCTGTCAGGCGATTATTTATGATTTTTAAACTGGTATAAAGCTATTTTCAACACAAAAATTATTTTTCAGCACTAACTAAAAAAAACTCAAAAAGCCAAAAAAAATTTAAATCAGCCACGCAGAGTTGATCTCGAGAGAGCCTCACGATCTACGCCGTTAATCACTCGGCCATCCAAAGATTCAATTTCATGCTAACAGTGACGTACAATTTCACTGAAGTAGGGAATTTTAAGGACAATCCGGTTAAATTATAATTTTTTGTGCTCTATTGATGTAAGAAAAAATAGCCGACATTGATTTGGAGGTTCTTTTTTTGCATGTATGTATGGAAAGAGGGTGTACCTTCGTGAGTAATTAAACGCTGATGTTTTTTTTGGGCCTCAATTTTTAAATATCGGGTTTTCGAATTGATTTTTCCGGTCCGGGGTTTTCATGCTTTTAACCGAAACTGTAAGATTTACCAATTTATGATCACAAGGGTACTAAAAAAAATTTCACTTCTTTGCATAAGAGCACAAACATAAAATATTGAACTGAGCGTTTGTTGAAATGTGAACCTTTAAAAATATTTGCTGTATTTCCTTTAATAGACAAAACCCATCAAGGCAGATAAACCATCTTTAAATGCATTTTTAATATAAAGTCAAAAATAATTTTGGGGCTTGAAAAATAAACGGGCCTGCCAGTCTACAGAGTGCGTAAAAAAGTTCCCGGAATTTTAAATTTTATTTTATTTTCTAATCATATATAACAACAAAACATACCGCAATGATGCTGAGATTCTGAATTTTAACGCTATTTTAACAGATTTTCGAAATGCCCTGCTTTTTGCTGCTATAGAGGCCCTTAAACGCTTCGGAAAGGCATCCACGATTGCCGCAAGCTTAACGGAGGAGAAGGTCTTCACAGTTGAGTGCTATCACAACCACCAAATGATCGACAGCTGTTGCTTTTAGAAGCAGGTTAGTACCAAAATTTCATGCTGATTCCAATTTTGTTGCTTTTAGAGTAAAAATTCTGACTTGTAACCACTTTCTAGCGTCTGTTATGGTGTGGGCCGGAATCACGTCAGATGGAAAAACTTCTCTCCTTTTCGTCAAAAAAGGTGTCTAAATCAACTCGGCCGTGTACCAGCGAAACATTTTGAGGGACCTCTTTGATCTGGAGGCACGTCGGCACTTCAAAAATCGGCCGTGGACCCTTCAACAAGACTGGGCACCAGTGCACGCATCAAAGTCGACAATTTCGCTGTGCAAAGAGCTCCTTCCGGACATGTGGGACAAAGTTGTTGAGTACCCTATGATGGGGTGATATACTCCTTGATGGCCGTTCTCAAAACCCAAACACTTAGCTATCGCTAGTTTATCTACGGTCATCTCAAGCAGTTAAAAGGGCATACCAGCGAGTTTCAAAAAGTTAAGGTGACCAGCATTATAAACTAGGCAGAAAACTTGAAAAATCTAGATGAGAACGCATGTAAACATTTTGCGAGAAAAAAGATTTTTCCCGCCTTTTCCCCGTGTTACGCTCTGCCATGCCTATTTTACTATGGCAAGTTTATTCACAGTCAACTAAAAAAGTTAACTTAAAAAAGTTTCATTACAAATCATGAAAAGAAAATCATGCTAAGAACGCAATAATAAATGAAAATTAATCGAGCAAAGCCAAATCTTGTTGTTAGGATTCTTATTTCTCTCTAAACTTATTAGGCTTTTGAACTTGTGATATACAGGGTGGCCCAAAAAAACCTGAAATTTTTTAAAATTAACACTGTTTTGTGTAAGACTTTTGAATTTATATATTTCTTACATTATTCAGCAGTGTTTTCAGCTTGTTTAAAAACCAAGATCAAGGGCTACGTTCTAGTGCAAAAACATTACGAAAATTTCAAAGAAATAAGTCAGAATTTGCTGTTTAAATTCAGACTTTTTGAACAGTTTAAATTAGACAGTTCAGTCATTGAAATTTTGCGTGTCGCATTCATTTAGTGTTTTTTTTCATCGTGTCTCTATTTTTTATATTGAATTTGGTGTAACAAGGATGGACGGTTGCAGTCTTAGGTCATAAGGTCAGGTTCAAGGCAATCAACATATGGGAAGCAACCACTTAGTGAGTTAGCCCTGTGGAGCTAGCCATGTTAATCTCATGTTGAGAGCTAGACCTAAGGCTACGGCAGAATGAGAGGACTCGGTACCGGTCTCACAACCGTTATTTCAATATCCTTGCTTATGCCAAAAAAATCTGTATATCAGACAGTGCGCGGAAGCCCTTGACAAAATTTTCCGAATTTTCTCAGGTTTTTTTGGCCACCCTGTACATCAAATATTATGTTTCGTTACGGCATTGTGAAAAAATTTACGAAAAAAACCGCAAAAAATAATTGCGGTGTAAAACCGCAATTTCTGAAAAAACCGCACCGCAAAACCGCCCGCGCCCCTAGTCTCCAACACTAATTAAAAGGGTTGCACCGAATGAGGCCTAAGTGGCGTAATATATTGAAAGAGTCGACTGTAAGCAACAAAAACATTATTTCGAAAATGCATGATTCAACATAAGAAGCTTGGAAATTACAAGCATTTCTTTTAATCAAAAATTATTCTAAAAAGATGTATGAGCAGAGCAAATATTCCAATAGGTTTTTGTAATCACAAAAACCTTTTTTATTGTTTAGTGGATGGTGTTCTCTCCAACATGTTGTGATGTATCAAAATGATTTTCAGTGATTTTCACAACAATCGCCTTCATCCATCTATTAAGCTACTACTACTACTACCTAACTGCACTGCAGGCACTGCTGATGCTGTGTGCTTACTAGTCTACTAGCCCACATTTTCTTTGTCTCTCTCTGTATGTCCATCATTTGAAAATTACAATATTTGCAGCTATTAAAATGCTTTTTGTGCTGTTATCTGCAAACATTTCTGCTTCTTTCATTTCAAAAGACAGTCAAAACATCAATTTGGAAATTCCAAAATACATTTTTCAAATAGCTTTTAATAAGCTTTTTGTGTTACAATTAAAAAGACTAGTGTTTCAAAACTTCGGGAACGCTTCTGAACTAACGTATTCACTCTACAAATCCACCATTCTTTTTTTTAAATTCGAAATAGACGAGCCATGAAATTTTCGTTTTCAAAAAGATGTCGACTGGCACGATTTGTATTTTGTGAAAAAATTTACATATAACTGGTGCGTAAAAAGTTCCCGGACAAACTTTGGGCTCATTATTGATTTCTATAAGAAAATTTCTAAACACAGGTTTTTTATTCATCCTTTTCAAATAGTATATCAAGTTTTATCGGAATATTTTGGAAAAACTATCATTTGGCTACAAACACATGTGAGATCATTTTAAGATGTTGATAGGCATTTTCATAACTTTAACTGATCAAAATTTTAATTGGAAGTCAAGGCTACAGCAAAATTTGAGCACTATGTTGTAGCGATGCTGATAAGCTACATAAGTCACTTTACAGAAAAAGTTTTTAAAATCTGAGTTTTGAGATATGGCTTATTGGAAAAAACCAATAATATGCCACTAGGTAATGCTAAGTTGTGAGTACGGTCACTTCCGTTATGCGCTGCTTAGCGGGGCAGCGCCTTCTAGTGGCATATACTATTTTCCAGCCCTGATCCAAACCTGCAAAATCTGTCATTGTGAGAGAAAATAAAAAACTGTGGTCGAAAGGACATTTTCATTAACTTTCGATAAAAAAAAGTCAATCATTTTTCAAATTATCGCAATTTTTTTTTTCACTCGACAACATTGTTCCATCCAACCTATTCTTGCATTTTTAGACTCGCCCGACCGGATATTTCTCCTAATTTGCTGATTAAATTTTCTGAGGCTGTGTCTCTGTACCTGAATCAAAAAAAAAGCAATAGCCGTTCAAACCACTGTCCGCACTTTTTCCTTATTCGTCATAATCTTCTATTCTGACAATTAAAAAAATATAGAAAAGTTGGACTAGCAAACAAAGAATGATATTTTGAATGAAAAGTGGTATGTTAGTTCCCAAAAGACATCTCAACAAATTTCTTTGAAAAAATAAAGTTACGACAAAAACATATCCTGCAAATTTGGGACTCCGTGAATCGTAAGCAATTGTAATCAAAGACAGTTTTTTGATCAGGATCCTGATGTCTATAAACAATTTATATTTTTCGATAAATCAACGAATAAATAAAGTGAATACAAATATTTTTCTTATTCATTATTGTTGGTGCTGCTGTTGCATAGTTGCTCTTCTGATGAGTGGTGCAGAAGTTCCAGCCACTCCTGATAAGGGCGTGCCACAAAACGGAGCATCGGAATATGTTCGTACTGTGGATGTTGCCCTTCTAGGCTTGCTGGCCACCACCTTGACACACACTATTTCTTCGTCATCACTCGACTTTCTTTTGCGCTCTACTGGCTGGGATCTAGTTTGCTGGTTGGGGATCGTTACTGGTGGTGCAAGAGGTGGTACAAAGCCTAATGCTGATGCTAGGGTAATTCTCGCAGTCTGCACAACACTTCCAGAAGGTGCATGTCCAGCAGCAGGTGCTGCTTGTTGGACCGCTCTAGCCGGTGCTATTGGGGTATAGATGTTGCCTGTAGGTTGACTTGAAGGTGCTCCAATCTGGTTGATATTACGTAGAGGGGTTTGACGACCACAACCTGGTCTAGGTGCGAGCAACACAAAAGGTCTGCCAGCTTGAGAAATTGGATTAGACCACATGCTTTTGTTGGGAGCCGCTTAATTGTGAGATTTTTATTAGAAGTGAAAATTCATAAATTGATAATTACCATTGGCTGTACTGGTCTGGTTGAGGGAACAGGGAGATGGCCCTATTCCATTGTATGCAACAGACTGGTTTGGCTTTGAAGCAGCAGGTCTGACGACAGTCATAGGAGCTCGTCTGCGTGCAACTGGAGTTCTGGCTCTGACGGCATTGGTTGGAGGGGCTTGCACTGGCTGTGGATGATTCTGAGGGACCACTGCTGCTTTTTTCACTGGTCCATTAACTATTGGTGCTGTTGTAGCAGTATTCAGATTTTCTGAAACAAAGCAATTTAACGAAAATTTGAGCTAGAGGTCTTTAAGAATAACAGAATGATTTCAGAAGTCAAATTAAATTGAATCGTCGAAATATCTTCTATACTTAGTCAATTATCCTATATCATTTGGGATCTCATTAGGTTCAAATCTAGGTAAAAAAGTCAGTCTCGAAATTCCGTTCTTCTGTCTTTAATAAAAAAAGGGCTATAAGTAGTTTACGCCCTCAAAAAACTGATTTACGCCCTCAAAATACTGGTTTACGCCCTCAAATCTATATATTGCCATTTTTGTCAAATTTTTGTTGCCACTTTTTCAATATTTTTACACCAGCATGTAGCCCTGAAGCTATTGACTGATTTTCTGAGATTTCAAAAAGCTGGAGAAAAAAGTCTTTGTATGGAGAAAATTTTTCTAAAAATTGGAATGTAACCCAACAACTGGAATGTAACCCCCCTTTTACCTAATAATTTGGCCCCAAGGTAGGTAGGCTTAGGCTTAGTGCGCGGCCGTTACTAATGTCACCTTTTTTAAATTGGTTTAAGGTACTCTCCAGTACCTATTATTGGAAGGGAAAATATATACCACTAGCTTTTTTTGGGAGAAGGGGGTATATTCCATAAGAATATACCCGGGTGTATATTTTTTTTCAAGTTCTGTGTTATTTTAGCATTGGTCTGACTTTTTTTCGGTTTCCAAAAGCACCCTAAACATATTTGTCCGGAATAAATTTAAAATAATTTTTGATTTTTTTCCCGGACCAAGGCAAACGGTGCAGAAGAAAAGCTAGATACATTTTTATTTTTTCCAAAAATTAGCCAAAAAGAGTTTTTTATTATGTTTAGATGTGTTGTATTGGCATACCTAACTTCTCTCTGAGCTCAGCCATTTGAGTGTCCTTGTAACGACTTTGCAAGGTCTCAGCTTGCAGCTTAACTAAATTTTGTTTGAAAGCTGCTTCTAAATTTTTGTACTCCGTTTTCCAAATTGTCTCCGCCGAATTTTCTAAATTTACAAATTTTATTTCTTTATTTTCTGATGTTAGGTTTCACCTTTGTTAAGCAATAAACACTTTTCCTTGTAGACTGAGCAAATTTCTTTTAAAGAACATTTTAGCATGTCTGTTTCTATTAGCTAAAAATTTGAATTTTTCATTTAGTTTCGTGGTTCAGAACTTTCATATCAATTTTTTTTTCTATCGATAGTTTAATAATTCTCGATCAATGTAAATAGAATCGATTCAATTTAAATCACAGTCCACTCTCGATAAACCGGTACCACGATAAACTGACAGCGTGAAAAAAATTAATTTTGCTGGCCTACAAAGAAAGTCGACAAAGCTTACTCTCAATAAAACCGGCACTTCAGTCTGTACTCAGGTGGGCCTGTTTATCGAGAGTAGGCTATATGGGAAAACATTTTCAAAAATTCTAATAGAGCTCTCGGGGTTCTATTTTTTAACCCTCAGAAAAATCGGAAATTTTTTGGTTGATCTTGAAATGTTTGGAAAATATAAAATATAAAAAACGGGATCGGTAAAGCTGTGTTAATCAAGAAATCGCAGAAAATGCAATAATTTTCTGGTATGGAGCGTTTTAAAATTCTGGAAATATAAAATAAAATGAAAAATAAAGATAAAACACCCTTCTAAGTTTACAATAAAGACTCACACTTCTGTTTAGTTTATTTGCAAGCTCATCATAGCCAGTAAAAGTGTTTTGGGATCGAGAAACAGGCTCGCACTTCCGTCTCTAAATTTTTTTTTGCAGTTCATCTTATTATTAACACAAAAAGTACTGACCAATTCATCTATTTCCACTTTACAAGTAGCATGCTCAGCCTTCAACGTTTCTATTTCTTTCTTGAATTTAGCACACTCAGACTTCAAGTTTTCACTTTCTTTAGCACAATTCGCATGTTCAGCCTTCCAATGGTCCACTTCTTTATCTGCATTTTCAGCAGTCAATTGCAACTGAGAAATAGTGGTCTGATATGCTGTGATTGCCTCCTGGTGCTTTCGCTCACTAAGTTGTTGCTTTTCTTGACAGTCAGAAATTATTTTTCTAGCATTAGTCACTTCAAATTGCCCTTTTTGTGCCTCATTGGCCAGGTTTTTCCTGAGCCTGTCGATTTCTTCTTGCAAATGTTTGGATGCGCCATTTTTTCGTTTTGCAGTTCGGCCAACTGGTTCTTACTCACGAATAGTTCAGCTTCCAGATTCCTGACTTTAGTCTGCTCAGCATAATAAAGCTCCTGAGTGTGCTTGTCTCTTTGCTTCATCTCCTGGTCTTTGGCCTCCAACTTTTGGGTGAGTTGTGTTTGGGCGTCTTGGAGCAACTGGTTGTTGGACAGCAACACATTCTGCAACTGAGCTATGGTATGGCTGAGATGCCTGTTTTCTTGGATTGCTTCATTGCTTTGATTGGCAATACCTTCAAGCACTATGATCTTGCACTCCAACTCAGCTGTTCTTAACTGATGGTCTTGGTGGTTGTTGGACAATCGACTCTGCAGCTTTTTGACTCTGGCACGCAACTGATCTACTACATTAGGGGTTTGTTCCTGCGGCTGCTGGGATGGTGGGGATATAGATTGTGTTTGTTGTAAAGATGTGTTCGAGGATGGGATTGTCTGAAATTTAGGGCACGTATTTATTGCGCTTTAAAATAATTGGTGCGCTATGGTGGGTATATGACACTAGCGTCCAGCTATCCAGCTAAAATATTTTAATTTCAAATTTTAATTTAAAATGCGAAAAAAAGAATCCCAAAAACTTTTTGAGTATTTTCGGGTTAAAAAATGCCTCGAGCAAATTCAAATTTTAAAAACCATGGTCTTTAAAGTGCCAAAACTACAGCCGCTATTTATGCTATTCTACCAGAAATACTTTGACCAGGGTTTAGGCAAACGATAACCTAAAATGTCAACGAGACAATCACACCGCTTAAAAGTTCGTTTCTTTCATTAAAACCAACTTTATAGCAAAAAATACGAGTAGTGTTACTATTCAGACTTACTTCATCATGTGTGTCATCATCTCCTATAATTTCTCCATCTTCGCTGCCAACTTCTTCTGGTTTATCGTTCATTTCTTCATCCTTGTCCATTTTATATAGATCACAGGAAGTAGAATAAAAAAATTGTGTCGCTGAAAATTTTTCCTCACTTTTGCAAAAAGAAATTTAGATGTATTTCTGCTTTTGGTTGTTATAAATTTTTGAAATATTCATCAATAAAAACTTTTTCCATACGTTTTTTTACAAAAGGTCTGTAAAAGGGCTCAATATGTGTTTTAGGGCCAAAATATATTTTTTTTCGGAGAACTAAGGAACAAAAGTGCTTTTTAGATAACAATTTAATTAAATTCTAAATTTTAAGAGATAATTATCAAATTACAAAAAAGTAAAGTTTTAATACTAATATAAATTAATTTTATCTTTTCGATAGACAATATAAGATATGTTTTGATTGACATATCCTACGCAAAGTCGTTGGCATCAAGTGAGAATAAATATTTTTTAAGGCGGCAGCAAGCTTAACATCTTCTCAGTCCCGCCTGAAGCATTTTTTATTTGCAAACTACATCTCCAGTCTTGTAAATATAGCTTGCGCAGGAGTTCTTACTGGTAGTGGAGTTGGTTATTTAAAGAATATATTATGGAAACACATATATTAACTGTAAGTCTTAAAATTTTAGTCATCCAATGATCTACAATGATTGTTCGTCCATTAAAGCCCAGAATAGCTGCTTAATGGTTCCTTGCGAGCCAATGTAAAGGTAGAAAATTAACTCATGACCCTTTATGACCTGTATTGATTTTCATAGCAAACACGACGGTGTTTTTTTTTAGATTTTTTCCCAAATTGGAAATGACGTTGAAACCGGCCTCTGAAAGATATGACCCTCAAGCAGGGAACTACAAAGTTGAATAAAGCTATTATTTTTTTCCCAGATTTAAAAACTATAAATATTGCTTGTGAGCTCTTTTATCTTCCTGTCATTGCAAAAATATCACTTCGGTCAAAAATGAAAATCAGATTTATCGAAGATTCGACCATATTAGAGAATACACCAAGAACCAAACATCCACCCACCCCCCCTCGAATTTTCAAGAGACTGAAAATTTCGTTTTTCAAGTTTTCAGTTCTGTAAAGAGTGCATAGTGGAGTATTAAAAAAATCTACAAACAATTGATGGACCCTGACTGTGACCTGGGGAAATTTTGATGATATTTCTTGTAGAGCGTACCCAAATCCCTTGTGCACCTATCTCCTCACCTTTGAAAGCCCTCAAAATTTGAAAAATTTGAAAATTCAACGCATGGCCCAAGGGTCAGCTATGAAAAATCATGATGTGGGTATCGACGGATACGGACGATATGCCCCCCCCCCCCGATTCACCCCTTACAATAAAAGGGACAATTTGTTATAAAAGGACGACTTGGCCGACAAAAGCCTGGGTTACACCATCGTCATGGACCAATAGAAAATTTGCAAACTAATATCTCATATATTTTATTCCTGTCATTCTTATTCACGTTCAATCAATGTGGGCCCGCGTCGTTTGACTCCCGCGACCCCGGTTCGTTTGAGCTCCCACGGTGTTTGGCTCTTGACCGTTCGACTCCCAGTCGTTTTACTTGCGGCCGTTTGACTCCTCGCACAGCTATTATTCATGTGAAAAAAAGCTTGATGATGATAAAACAGGGATTTGTCTTACACGATCCCCATTTATAAATTAGTGTACCTTAGCGTATCCAGGTGGTGCTAAGATTTTTATACTTAGGTATCGGTACTCAGGTGGAAGTTTTATGTAATAGTATCCGATATCGGTACCCAGTTGGAAGCACTTAAGTATTAGTACCCCATGCTCAGGTGCTTTAGGTATATGGCGATATCTGGAGATGAATGGATATCCCGGCAGATAGGTTGAAATAATGAAGTTTACTGTATTGGTCAACTCAATCCATATCCGGGTACCAGTGTTGAATCTGCATGTCCACATGGGCAATTTTTCTTTCGTGTTTCTACTTCAAAAGACTTTTCGTTCATTAATTCTGATAATCTGAAGATAGTTTTTACGTAGCGAACTGTCATTTTAGGGATTTTACGGAAAATCTAAAATAACCTGTAAAACAGCATTTTATCACTGTCAAACCATCTTTAGAATGCTCGAATCAGTTCATAAAACAGTATTTCGAATCTGAAAACATGAAACGAAAATTCGCAATAATTTATTGCAATTTTCATTAGGAGGGGGCGAACTGTCCCATTTTATTGGGAGGGGCAAATTGTCCCAGGGGGCAAATCGTCCGAGGGGGCGAATTGTCACGGACCGGGGTATGGAGGTGTTTTTAGAACTTTTAGTGACTGTTGTATCTTTTTTTGTGGATTCAAAGCCGGGGAGCTAGATTTGTCGGTAGTTGGGCCGGGAAAAAAGAATACGCGAAAAAATTCTCATCGAGGGAAAACCCAGGTCACAGTCAGGGTCCCTTCTCTTGTAAGAACCTTTCATTAGATGTTAGTTCTCACATATTTTGTCAAAGATTAATTTAGCATTTTGAAATTTTCACAATGTTTTAGTGTTAATCAATGTGTATGTTGTTTTTCCAGAAAGTTTTTTCGGCTAAATTTTTATTATTTATCATCTTTTTTACAATGTTATTTTTATAGATAGTCATTTGCCACCAATTTTTTTCAGTAAAAATCTAGCTGTGGGGCCGTGCATATGTCCAGCCCATATTCTGGATGTCTAGAAATATTCTGTCCAGCTCCACAACAATTCACATACGAGAAGGTTTTATTTGCTGCAGGTACTTCACTTTCGAAGCTAAAGAAGCCTTTCAAGTAGCAGGGAGGGTGGAAGTGTGTGGAAGATAGAGAATCTATGGCAACTGCTGTAGCAATTACTCCAATCAATAGTGATAGTGCTGAAATGACTAGCAGTTAACTCAAATTATATATTACAAATAGCTTACCGATGAGTGCCCCTACAGCCAATAATACATACTTATTTGTTCTCGCCACCATCCTATAATCACTTTTTATTTTGTTTAAAATTTAAATTGAGAAATCAAACTCTTTGAAGGTTACTGGCTCCTCAGACCCCAAATACAACGCCTCTTTTGACTTTTTCTCGCCTGCAGACAAGTAGAGGTAGAATAAACAAGGAAAGACTGCAGAGGTCATAGTGACCGTAGAGCCGCCGATCAAGTTGAGCACAGCTCCAAAACTTGGAATGCTCTCAGCGGTAAAAACTACCAGACCCATTATTGCTGTTCTCAGGGCTACTCGTTTGTAGCCAAAATCTGTTATTGTTTAAAAAAGTCTAACTAGACGGCTTTTGAAATTAAAAAGCTACTTTGCGGGATTTGGAATAGCTCTTCTACACTTTGATTTAGTGGATTGATTACCAAAGTCACCTGAGAAAAAACAAAATTACGTTTGTAAAATGCTTATATCAAACAAAATGACAAGACCGTCAATAAACAGTGGAGAGTAATCATCAAATTGACTGTTTGCTGTAGCCATAAAGTTTGCATGGAATTGATCACAGAGTCTCGTAAGGAATTGCCGTAAGAGAGCGAAGAAATCGTGACCACCAGGTAGTTGAATGCTGTGATCACTAAAATGATACATAAAACATTATTTCAACTCTACATCTAATACAAGGTGCGTCAAAGTTACGCGGCCACTCAAAAAAATTGTATGTGTGGCCCTTTGACCGGTCAATTTTCGAATTTCATTCCCTATCTATACTTGCACGGTCAAAAAAAGCAGCAGCGAGCGGCGCGGCAGGCGTTGGTAGCGGCGGGTCAAAAAAGAGCGGCAAGCGGCGCGGCGAGTGGCGGCTTTGAAAAAAAAGCGACAAAAAAGGAGCGGTAGGAAGCAATAAAAGGATGGCAAAGGCGAAAAAAAATTTATTGAGATTTTAAAAGTCCCTTAACACACTTAATTATTATTGATTACACCGTATGATCAAAATAGGAGGTTAAGGAAAAAAGCGCTAAAATTGCGCCGGCTAAAAAAAAAGTGGCGGATACAGCGGTGGATCAAAAAAATGAGCGGCGAAATTAGCGGTGGGGCTAAAAAAATGAGCGGCGTCGGCGGGTTAAAATTACAGCGGCAAGCGGCGCCGCTAGCCGCCCGCAAGTAAAGAAATCTCCTACTTCACTTAGTATGCTGTGCAACAGTTGTACAAAGTATAAAAGAGACCTGAAAAAGATCGCAGTCCTGGTTACAGATATCAACCAGGCATGGGTTTACGTAGCCAAATTTTTTAAAGATGGCTGCGTAATTTTGACGCATCCTCTACATACAAGATATAGCCAGGACAGAAGCCTTCGTAAAGTTGGATGGATCCTTCATGTCATGCTGGATTGTTGGAAAACCAGAATGTCCACCGTAAGTAAAGCGAATAGTGCCCAGAGCTAATAGCAGGTTGGACATCTTGAGTTGCGGCATCTCTCTAGCTGCAGAACACTCACTATAGTCCAGGGCTGATCCTACTATAATAAGCCAAAACGCAACTCCGGTGCACAGCATCCCAATGAATATTACTGGCCTAGGTGAAATATTTTTGATTTTGGGTTGTTAAATTGTTAGATTACCAAAAGTCTTTGGGAGATTTAGGCAAAGTTATAGGCAGGAGAATCTTAGTTTAAAAACGTTATTTGTTTTATCAGTTAGTAAAAATGGACTCACTAAGGCAACAATCAGAATAATCAAACAAAAGTCCAGGTCATAATTGAAAAAAGCTAGCAGGAAATCTCGAATGTTTTTGGCGCTTAGCAGCAAGAACACTGTCGTGACGCCAAATAGTGTGAAGTTGACACAAAACATAACCAAATATCTAAAATACACAGCTATTAGTTCTTGCTAGAGACAGAAACAGGTCGGGGCCCCGTCCCGCCTGAGCCGATTTTGGGTCGAAACCCCGACCTGAATCCCCGTCCGAAACTTTCTCAAAACCCCGACCTCGAAATTTGTATAAGACCCCAAATGTTCGGGCCTCTAATTTATCCAAGTATAAGCTCAAAATGAAAATATTCAAAATTTAAATTAATTTCAAGTTTATTCGTTTGATTAGTTATTTATTCGTTTAAGGATATTATTTATGCAGTTTTTTGTGTGCATTTGTGTTTGACTTAGTCAGTTATTCAAGATGAGCATCGTTTGGATTATCCAGTTAGTGACGCATTTTATATTGATTTGAGAATAGCGCCTTAACATCTTATAAGTAAGCAAAAACCTCATAAAAACTACCCAAATATTAGTCCCGGTACCAGATTACCCCGGAAAAATGCGTAGGGCATTTATTAGTCCTTTCTAACATACGCTGACCTTCTCCTTAGCCTAAGGCCTAAGTAGTTAGAGCAAAACGAAGCTCCAGAATGGGACAAAAGGTACACGTCGATACGTCGATACCCCGTTAAAACACTATCCTAAAAACAACATGAAATTTCTGTGACCTGTGTGAGACTTTTGACTGCCGATTTAAAACCCCCGAAATTTGGCTCGGGGTTCCGTGGCGCCCGCCCCAAAAGACATTAAAAACCCGACCTCGATCCCGAATAGTAGGAGAGAGTAAAACCCCGACTCGAAACTCGCTCTGAAGGCACTTTTCTGTCTCTACAGGGTGAGTCACAAAAACTGGTGCAATTTTTAAATTGTTTTTTGCTCCAATTGTGTTTTTAATATCTAATTTGAAAGGTCACATAACTATATCATATACCAAGCTGTAGCCAAGAATCTCAGCTACCTTTAGTATATAAAAAATCAAGCGCTGTTTGTAAAATGTAGATGACAAACACAATTAGAGCAAAAAAACCATTTGAAAATTGCACCAGTTTTTGTGACTTACACTGTAGTCCTTGCGATGCCAAAAAACTACAGGTTGGTCTAAGAATTTCCTACACTCTTGAACAGTCATAACTTCTGTAAACGCAGATTGACTCAGTTTGAGCCCTTGTTTTGTTCGATGTATAATGTCAAAAACACGATTTTCACTTGGTCACCCCTGTGTAAAATTGTCTGCGTTCATATCTTACTTAGCTTTGGGTCCAAGTGCTCTCATGCCGATCTCAGCATATGGCTTTCTACAGTGTGTCCTGTAGGCTGGAAACCGTCTAACCAGAATGACCCAGCATTTGCCCAATAGCACTGCGGACACTATACCTATGGTTGCCATCACAAACAGCAGAACAAGACCTAACCACAACTCTGAAGCACACAAATTGAAATAATTGTCGGGCTGTTCTTATTGAGCTAATTTTACAATTACTTACGACATTGAACAATAGCAGTGGGTAGAGCTACAATTCCACTGCCTGCCATATCTCCTACTATCAGAAAGGCAGCCAAGGGCCAGTGCAAGCCAACAGTTTTGATAAGCTTGCCATTTTTAAAATGGTAGTCGCCCAATTGTCAGCATGTTGCACAGCTGTTTTGGAAGCTAGATTATTATTCGCATATTTATAGTGGAAATGTGGATTAAACGGGTCATCTGACGTCTTTTTTGAGCTCATCTTTTGGCATATATTGTTGTTAGTTATCAGCAATAATAGCTATTAACAGAAATACTTTTTCTAGAACTCAAATATTGTAATAACGTAGATCTCATAGAACAGTAGTAATTTTACCTACCGTATTTCCTCTAATAAGCGCCCCGGGCGCTTATTTTTCAAACTTCCAAAAATCGGAAAATTTGGAATTCGGTTTCGAGATTTTTGGGTGCTCAACCAAAATCTAAAAAATGGAATCGGTAGAGCTCGTCGGAGTCAAGAAAACGTATCAAACAGCTTTGCAAAATATTGCTTCTGCACTGAGATCCAGACCCTCAAAGTCGAGGGCTGCGCTTATTAGAGCGGGGGCGCCTATTAGAGGAAATACGGTATGTAACAAATATATGTTTAAAACAGGGCTCGCATCTTTTTCCTAACAAAGCATTTTTTTATAAAAAAACAAATATTTTCATGCTGTGCTCATCAAGTTTCAGGCAACTAGTTTTACTATGAATTCATAAATCATAAATATGCTAACGAAAATATGAATATTCCAATAAAAAGCAGATGTTACCCCCATTTTTACACAAAAAATTAAAATTTACTTCAGTGTAAGAATAGAAAAAGTATAATAGCCTTTTCAACACAACTATTAATTAGATTGATAAGGAAATGTGAGCAAGAGCTTAAGAATTAAAAGAAAAATCACATTTATAAAACTAAAAACTATGACATAAAGCACAAATTGTTTTTAAATAATTTTGCGTGGCAAAAAATAAGAATTGCTAATCTTTACAGGCCCTAGACAATAACTACACCGCCTAAAAAACACTAGTACTGCAAACAAAATTTCAAATATGTCTGAAAAGAACTAAAAAATCAAATCAATAACTTACATGATCACTTTTATACAAGACTAAAACGGTGTTCCTCATCCCCTTTCGCGATCAACTTTTGCAAAATTGATTACTCTACCGGCAGACAATCATGTATGCAAAGTCGTTCAGTATTCAATCTTTTCGCTAGTATGTATTTCAAAAAATTGTTCTGATGTTAAGCTTAATTCGAGAAGAATATACAAGGAAAATTAAAAATGGGGCAAAGTATCAAAATGTACTTTTTAAAAAGATTTGTGCTTTTTTGAGACACGAAATCTTTTTTATTTTTGAGGTTTTAGGTCAAAATCTCTTTCGGTGCTGGAAACTTTCCAGTGGAAGGACAATAAGCACTGGAGAAAATGGCGTTTTTTGACGAAAAATGATTAGCTTGTGCTTTTTTGCCAAACGTAGTTTTTTCTGAATTTTGAGTTCGCAATTCTGGAATAGTAGCATTAATATCTGAATGCTTGAATTGACAACACGCCGCCTTTTTGTCGGAAATCTGGCGCCTTTTGTCGTGTATCCGGGGACTAATTTTTAAATTTTAATTTTTTACCTAATTTTAACGTAACTCAATTTTAATTTTCCACTACTATGTAGCACCGAGTTTCAGTTTACTAAAGAACTATAGCATTTAGCTGTTAATTCTAAAAGTTACAAGATTCACGTGTTTAGATGGACGAACCTGAGCCAAAAACTTACTTTATTGCATTATGTAAATATCTAAATTTAAAAATTATGCGTTATTTTTACGATAAAAGGAAGCCAGATTCACGACAAAAGACGCCAAAACTTCTACCTGTTCCCGAACGTGTTCCCGAACTACAAAAAAACTAAACAATAAGTTCGGGTTTGTTTTTTGTGACATAATGGTCATTTTTAAAAACGGGGCGAACTGATCTTGGGGCGAACTGACCGGGGCGAACTGATCGTGGGGCGAACTGACCTGTCTCCCTAAGGAGGACCTTTGTTCACATTGTTTTTTTTGCAATTTTTCGGAAAGTTGGGTTATAAAGAGGTCTTATGGTACCCAAGAAATCACTGAATCGACTCCAAATCTTCGTTTGAAAGTTTGAAAAAAAATCACTGACCAATCATGAAACATTAATAAACAGTGTACACAAAATGTAAATATTTCAAAGATATAGACTTGTTGACCCCATAGGCTTGTTTGACTACACATGAAACAAATAAAACAAGAGGTCAGCTATTGCATAAAAACGGGACATCTGTTCAGGGAATAATCTTAAAGTTTCAATGATCTTAAAGGACCATGCTCACCGTGGTCTGATGGTCCCCGCCAATTCAAAATTTTTCCTAATCGTTGGATTTACGCACGAATTGTTTAATTGGGTTTCCAACAAAACTAAACCTAAAATTAAATTCTAGGTCTTGCTCTGTTAAAACCCAAGTTGACAAATCTGAACAGAAGATCAATGATTAGGAAAATTTTTTGAACTGGCGAGGGCACCACCAGACCACCGTGAACATGGTCCTTTGAAGTTTACATCACTGTTCTATCACTGGGCTCTATTTCCCAATGGGGGAGGGGTATTTTAGCCTTGGTCCCCCTGTTGTATCTACGGTTTTAAGCTTTAGGCAAGGAAGAGCTAGCGTGTGTTAGGACAGACTGGAATATATCATATACTCATGTTTGTGTAAGACTTAAAATTTTGGTCAACCCTTGCCTAAGCTTAAAAAATCCCAATAAAAACAGCAGAGTGACCAAGGCAAAAATCAAAAAGAAAACGCAATATCGTCTTCACCCTAACCACCACTTCCCATCCCATCTTGGAATAGAACCTACCACTTTCATATTATTGAGATTTTCAATTATTTATTGAATTAATGTATGTATAAACAATCAAAGCACTATTCTGAATATCTGATAATATGTATAGCAAAAATGATTTTAAACAAGTTTGGTAATTACACATAATAATATTATTTTCCCTAAAATCCGTACTTTGACAGCGCCATAGACAAGGAGCCAACAGTTGCAAAAACCAAAGATAGTCCTAACATATACATACTCTTTCCGGACTAAAATTAATTTTAAATTGTTTGAGATTGATTTTTTAAAAGCTTACCTTAATCTCTTTAAAATAGAAAACACTCCAAAAAGCGGCTGTAACCCCCACAATCATTGCAATTATAGGTCCCGCAATAGATTGAGACAATTTAGCAGCTGATAAAAACCAAAAAATCATTCCTGCTGCCCAAAGCACGCCGCCTGCAAAAGAAGGCAGGAATATGCCTGCGTTTATGTGTGGCTGGTTTTTCCTGCAATATTATTCTCAATAATTTAACAATTAGTTTCAACAAAAATAAAACCTGCAGATAGCATATCCAATGAATATTACCGTTGACATTAGAAAACAGCCCGAGAAATATGAAAAGGACAGAGCCAGGCGATCCGAATCACCGTAGCCAAAAATCTCTGGTCTGTCTTGAACTGCTATCACCACCGTACCACACATGGCATAGAAAAAGCCAACAAATATTGCCAGTGCCACAAATCTTAAAAACTTTTTTTGTAAAGGTGCAAAAAGATTTGCTATTTTTCGCGGGCTGTCCAGACCAGTCCATGGCTGGGAATTTAAAGTTTGGGTCTGACTCAGTTTTTTTTCTGAAATTAGGCCTGTGACTAACGGCACAGGACACCTAGAAACCTCATTAATTAGTTTTTAGGGTCTATCGTGAAAACTCGAAAAATCGTGTAGGCGCAAGTAGGCACAAATATAACGATAGAAAGGTAATTTCGAAAAAGATTGAATTCTAAATTTTATCAGAATATTTGGGCCAGATCGAGCAGGCCATTAAGCAGTTCCTAAAATGTCTTAAAAACAATAAGAGCGCATTAAGCGCATGAAAATAGTTTGCCACACATTCAAACTTTTAGAAAAAGATGCCTTGATCGGCTAGGGGAAACTTGCCAAAAACGAAATTTGCCAAATACGAAATTTGCCAAAACGAAATGCGCCAAAACGAAATATGCCAAAACGAAATTTGCCGAAACGAAATTTGGCCAACGAACCAACAGGGGGACCAAGGCAGTTTTTACGTTTTTTCGAAATTTTCGAAACTGTGTTCTAACCACCTAAAACAACCCCAAACCAGCGAAAACCATCCAAAATCACCCAAAGCCACCCAAAATCACACCAAACCACCCAGAACACCAAAACCACCAGAAACCATTCGAAACTTCACCAAACAAAAATTTAAATTTAAAAATTTAATTTAAATTTCAGTCCGAACCAACCAAACCAAGTGGTCGTCGACTTGGATCAAACTTTTTTTTTACGTTTTTGGGTTCCAAAACTTGTTTTCTAGACTAATTCGTGCACGCTGAACATGGTTTGGCAGTGGTAAAATGACGTTTCATGAAGAAACTTTTGAGTTTTAGGGTATAATTGATTTTGGTAAAATCAATTATTTGCCAAAACTCAAAAAATAACTGAGAAAACGGCATTTTGCCACTGTCAAACCATGTTAAGCGTGCACGAATTAGTCTAGAAAACTGGTTTTAGAACCCAAAACGTAAAAAAAATTTTTGATCCAAGTGGACGACCACTTGGTTTGGTTGGTTCAGACTAAAAATTCAAATTCCCGCAAAATTGTTTGGTGTAGTTTCAGATGGTTTTGGGTGGTTTGGGTTGTTTTGGGTTGTTTAGTGTGATTTTGGGTAGTTTTTGCTGTTTTAGGTGGTTTTGGTAGTTCGGGGTGGTTTTAAGTGGTTAGGACACAATTTCGAAAATTTTGAAAAAAACGTAAAAACTGCCTTGGTCCCCCTGTTGGTTCGCTGGCCAAATTTCGTTTCGGCAAATTTCGTATTGGCATATTTCGTTTTGGCGCATTTCGATTTGGCAAATTTCGTTTTGGCAAATTTCGTTTTGGCAAATTTCGTTTTGGCGAAACATACGTTTGGCAAATTTCGTTTTTGGCAAGTTTCCCCTAGCCCCTTGATCTACCTTTCGTAAATTTAGCAAATACACTCTTCGCTTCATAAGCCAAACACTTACAGAGGTCTTCGAAGTTTTGCAGCATTTTTCTCATGAATGAGAATGCTTGCTTGCTATCGGACAATTTTTTCTGTGGCAAAGCAGGAGCTTCTATTGATTCATCTTCCATGATTGCAACAGCTGAGGGGTGGGCTATTGCTGGAATTAATTGCTTCTTGTTCTTGACCTGGGAGATGGCAGCTCCGCTTTAATTAAGTGGTTAGTCTGCCGTTTTGAGCATTAGTAAGATAAAGGTTACCCCAATAAAATAAACAAAAGCCCGACAAAGGCAAGCCAAGGAGTGTGGGGTGGTCGAGGAATCGTCAAGAACAAACCCCAGTAACCAATTGAGAAGTTCAGTATGCAGTTGAGAGTATCAGGCAAAAGGAAAGCAGGTCCCATGCCCAGCTCATGGATGACTGGAATAATCAGAGCATTTCCTGAAAAAAAAGCTTGGTTTTAGCAAGTTTTTTGCAGTTTACAAGCTTACCAATAGACCATAGAGCACCCCAATAGATGCTACTGGATGAAATGCGGGAAAGCCTTGAAAAGGCAAAATACAGAAACCAGCGCAGAGTATGCCAGTTGACATAGCCCATTGAACAAACACTCCTGAAAAACCAATTTTTGTTATGATTTTCTAATTGGGTAATGAAAAGAAGACCATCTCCAGGATTTCTCTTCTTGATCATCACATAACATGAGCCAAAAAAGATAGCAGATATAATACTCTGCAGAAATCCAATTATCAACTCCTGTGTTGACAATGACATTTTTGTTAGGCTGGTTGGATTCAACGCAGTCACAAAAAGATCCTAAGCTGAAAAGGTGAAAAATGCCATTAAAATGTTAAAGCTCCAGCTCCACTTTTCATTCTAGTTTTCAGACATCTTGTGCTCGTAAGAACCGCAAGAACAGCAAATATTTTTGGTTTAAAACACCTGGAGTTTTATTTAAAAATATTTAAAAAAATCAACAAAAAAATCGTGTCGGGTACATAACTGTTACTGGACTTGCTTTTAATGGTTTCTAAAATTCTCATAATTAACTTGCAGATGTTTTACTACTATATTTTAGCGCTCATTTTAAGCACAAAATGTCTGAAAATCAAGATAAGAAAATTTTGGACCCGGAAACGTTTAAAAGTTTGTTAGGCGACTCGTGTTGCTCGAGAGTATGCCAAAAATCAAGAAAGGGATGATTACAATTGCTACTAAAATCTGAAGGTGTTGTACCAATAAACACGCATTTATATGGATCATTGAAGGTGGACCATAAATTTTTGTGCAGTACATTGTGCTATTTGAAGATTGCCATCATTATTCTGTCTTCCGATAGTCTTGATGTTTGCAGAAAAATATGTAAATTAAATATCACAGACCACATAATCCGCAAATGTCAATATTTTTGAGGATAAGTCATGCAATAAAACATAGACTGATTTTCATATGAGTTTTCGTTTGAAAATAAAAATGATAAAGTGTGTTTATGACTGGTCGTTTTGCTACTTAAATTCTCATAAACCGACATTTAGCAATAAATGACATCGTTATTTACTATCACCGATCCCTAAAAAAGGACATAATTTTATCTGTAATTAATGAATGTCTTATAATTTTTTTAATTATAAAAAAAAATTGTACAGTCGAATCTGGATAAGCCGACAACCCCTCAAGTTCGTTCACGCCTAGGGTCTGACACATTTTTAACCTTGTTTTTTTAAATCTATTGCCAGTGGTCTTTGGTTGGTCTAGTTCGAAACATGGCAAGAATTTCGAAATCCTTTCATGTTACCACAAAGACTCGCGGCTCTTGATAAACCGACACCTGATTATTAATAAGTTGCGTCGGTTTATCGAGAGCCGCGGGTCTCTATGGCAACCTGAAAAGATTTTGTAAAAACAATCGACAAAATTGGAATCCTTGTTTTTTTTCCAAAACAGAGCAACCAAAGACAACTGGCAATAGTAGTACTAATAGATTTAAAAATCAAGGTAAAAAAAAAAGTTAGACCGTAGGCGGGAACCAACTTGACGGGGTGTCGGCTTATCCACATTCGACTGTAATTCAGTACTGTAAATGGCACCGGTCGCACCGGCACCCGGTGCCGTCCCCGGTGCCGAAATTTTAGAGGTCGGGGACTAATCGGTACCGCACCGGCAAGTGGTATTGATTATATCCGGCAACAGCTATCTAAGGTAAATTTGCCTTGAAAGAGCACTATAATGTTGAAAACATTGTTTATATTCGCAGTTTAGCTTAAAAAAATTCAGACTTTAACTGATAACTTTTTAAAAGTATTCAAAAATGTCCTCTGCGGCATCGGTACCGCCGGTGAAAGGTGCCGAAATTTCAGAGGTCGATGCCGGTGTGGTGCCCAGTACCAAGATTTTTCAGGCCGGTGCCCGGCGCGTTTCTAGTTCCGATAAATTCCGAAATTTACAGCACTGCTGTAATTAAATTATGAATGTTAAGTAAGACTGCCAACCGACTGGATACAAATTATACAAACTATGACTGTATACACTTTTTTATATGGCCTCTGCTCAGGGGCAGGACGGGCTTTAAACATTTTTTATTACTCTTTTTGTAGGTTGGGATACACGTTTAAAGGGGCATACCAGCGCGTTACACGGTCAATTTCAAATTTGCAAAAGGCGGGGGCCAGCCATATTCAAACAAGAATTATTTTTAAATGCAAATTTTTTATTCTGTAAAGAGAAATGAGTTATGAAAAGCATGAACAGCCTAATAACATGGGTAGCTCAGTGGTAATGTGCTGATGTAATCCGAACATGGTCGAGTTCGGTTCCAACACGGTGTATAATACTTTTAAAATGACAAATTTGTATGAAAAAATGACAGCATATGAAGTGCACCCCCTTGAAGTGCACCCCCCCCCCCCTCTGGTAGGAGGGTGCACTTCAAGGGAGGTGCACTTAGGGGGGTGCACTACAGGGGGGTGCACTTCAACTTTTACGGAAAAAATTATTCGTTTGAATATACGCCTTTCACGAATTTGAAATTGCCCGTGTAACGCGCTGGTATGCCCCTTTAAGTCCATTCTAATATCCGCTGGCCCACTTTGCGCCTAAGCACAGGCCAAAACAACATGTGGGTATACAGGGTGTCCCAAAATGTCCCCGAAATGGGTATTTTCAGGTCAGTGGATATCCATTTACCGGCGTTAAGCGAATTGATCCACCCCGAATCGATCCATATCGAATTGGTCCACACCGAATAGCATCCAAACCACATAGATAAAATTTTTTGCAGCCATAGGGGTTCGAATCACCAACCTTGATTTTGAGAAAATTTTTTTATGGGAATTTAAATTTTTAGTCTGAACCAACCAAATCAAGTGGTCTTCCACTAGAAGCATACTTTTTTTTACTTTTTCGGGTTCGAAAACCTATGTTCTGGACTACTTCGGGCATGCTGAAGACAGTTTGATAGTGGTAAAATGCTGTTTTGTAATGTATTTTTTGAGTTTTGGTAAAATCAATTATTTTCCAATACTCAAAAAATACCACACAAACCTTATTTTACTATTATCAAACCATCTTCAGCATGTCCGAATCAGTCCAGAAAACAGGTTTTGGGACATGTAAAAATGTAAAAAATTTTTTGATCCAAGTGGACGACCACTTGGTTTAGCTGGTGCATGGATTATCCACAGGGCTTCGAAATGTCCTTTATTTAAAGATTTGTTCTTTAATTGAGACCCAAAATCTTTGTAATTTTTGAGATTGTACGTCAAAATCTTCATTTCTGGTACTCAGAACCCAGTAAGCAGTGCTGGCAATCCGCTCCGCTCTGGCTCCGCTCCGGCTTCGAGTCGGAGCCAGATCCGGAGCGCAAGATTTTTTATCGACGTAGCCGGGAGCCAGATCTGGAGCGGGAAATTTTGAAATGCCAGCACTGCCAGTAAGCACTGGATAAATGTCACTTTTTGACCAAAAGCCCTTTATTTTACAGAAATGTCCTTTATTTCAAAAATTTGAGTTCGGAGCCTTGATTATCCAGTAGAACTGAAGTTGGATCATGGAAAAACATTTTAAATTTTAAAATTTCTTTACAAGACGAAAATATTACTACCCGGGTACCACCACACTACCTGAGTTCCTCAACCTGGGAACTACCATCTAGGTACCCCAATCTGGGTATTACCACCTCGGTACCACTACCTGGGCAACACCATGGGATCACCACTACCTGGGTAGCACTCTTTAGGTACTACCATCTGAGTAACACAACCTGGGTATTACCATCAGGGTATCACTACCTGGGCGCTTATATTTCAGTGTACAGTCGAAAAACAATTAGTTGCAGATAAAAAAGAGCTAGAGAAAATTGCGAGATCAGAAAAACAAACGCAAAGAAATAAAACAAAACTCTACGAGAAACAACTACCGTATTTCCTCTAATTCAGCCCCTCCTCTGATTTAGCCCCCTCCTCTTTTTTGACTAAAACATTAGAATTAGGACCATTTTTGATTTAAAATTTCGAAATTTTTGGGCATCCAAAAATTCAGCCCCGGGGGCTAAATTAGAGGAAATACGGTAATAAATAAACCTTCGGAATACCTAGACGCTATGTTTCCGTTCAGAACCAACGAAATTCGAAATAGCTTGTTTTTAAAATCGGCTCAATTTTCCACGGTTCAATTTTCCCGGCGCAATTTTCCCGACACCAGCATACGTATATCGAATCAACCACAGAATGAGTAAGCCCTGTGCAGCGAGCCATGTTAGTCTCATGTTGAGAGCTCGACCTAGGTTTACGGCAGAATGAGAGGACTCGGTACCGGCCTCACAACCGTTATTTCAATATCCTTGATTACACCAGAAAAAAATTATTTCAGACGGCACGAGGGAGGAGTTGACAAAAATTTTCAGAAATGACCGAATTTTTTTGGGACACCTTGTATATTATTTTCAGGGTTTTTTGTCCAAATTTAGGTCTGGAAATTAGGTTTGAGGCAAATACTTTAAGAAGTTAATAGACGGGGCATGTCCAAGTATTGCCTAAAATACTTTTTTATTTTCACGCCAAACTTTTAGCGCTACTTGGACTACACGAGGAAGGGATCAATAAATATGATCGCTGAGAATACTATCAAGTAGAGCTGGAATCCAGTAAACACTTTATATGGCTACGCTTCACATAATCGACATAATCCAATAATAATTATTTATCAGCGGCAAAGCTTTGTTCAAAAAAATTAACATTTCGCTTAAATGTCGGCTGGTCAACACTGGCGAAGGGAAGGTTAGCACAAGCTATGTGATGAAACACTTTTTTGTCCAACGAAGAGAGTTATCCTACAAATCAAAAAAATGTTACAAAAAGATAACGCAGCTTTGAACAAGTAATGACATCTTTCGGCAAAATCTTTAAAAATTGGTGCATAGAGTTCTTCTGAGCCTCTTGCTTTTCCTGCAGATCTCTGAGTTTATCAGCAAATTCATCGTGTGATTTTGCGTGAAAGAAAAGCCCTTTTGTGCTGCCATCAGACATTTTGATGGATTTTTTGCACATTATGCATTTGGCTTCAAACGACGACAATTTCTCGAAAAGTCCGATACTCAGATAACGCTCATAGCTATAACAATCAAGTGAAAGTTATATCGGAGAAAGAGCAAAAGAATCAATTTTGCAAAAAAATGCGTCAAATGTACGTTTTTTATTTGATAAATTTCCGTCAGGACTCGCAAATTTCGGGATCGGGATTTCGTAAAATGATCGAGCGGGATTTCGGGACGGGATTTTCGCCCAAAATCGATCGGGCGGGATCGGGATCCCGTCCCGTTTCCAGCTCTTTTATTAAGCAAGCGGAGATTGCGACAACATCAACTTGCAGAATCTGTAATTTCATGCTGAGGAAAAAACCACGTCAAGGCTAAAAGTACTAGCTGCAATAGACCAGTTTGACACCCACATTTTCAGGGCCTCAACTAAAATTAAAAAAGTGGAATCGGTAGAGCTCATGATAATGAAAAAATGGAATAAACAGAGATGTAAAATATTTGTTCTGGGCTGAGATGTAGTTCTCAAAGTGGAAGGGGCCGCTTTATTAAAGAAAATACAATAATCTCTTTATTCTAGTGAAGCTTGCAATGATAATAACAACTTATTTTCAAGCGTAAATTGTTTATCACATGAACATTAGTTATAAATAAATATTTAATTTTTATTTTACCTATTGTTTTAAAATATTATGTGTAAACATCCTAATATGTGACAGTCATGGAAGGGATCTACGTGGGTGCTGTTTTGGGCCAAAACCATTCCCTGGAAGTTCACAATCAGAAACTATTCAAGTTCAAAATGTGTGTGGGTGAGCATTCCACTTAGTTCTTTGCCCAGCTTCTCTGTTCCAGAACACAGCACATTACGTCCAAGGATATTGAATTCATCTCCTACAAAAATATATACAAAAAATGTGTACATCTCCCCTCCCCCATCCTCTAAACTTTCCCTTTTTCACCTGATTTCTTTTAAGAACTTATACTATTTATTTTTATCATTTATAAACAAATGATAGCTGCTTAGAAAGTCCAGAAAAAGAACTATCGAATGGTGTATGATTTATTGAAAAATGACTGAAACATGTTTATAAAAAACTGTTTTAAACAATAGGACAATAATTACTCCCCAACCCAATTTATGAATATCTGCATAAGGTGTTTTGCCTTGGGGATCAAGACAAAAAGTCAAATTTTCCTTATATTATTTATTGAATAAAATCTTTTGTCTGATACGGAAATGTGCCCAAATTATTTTTAAAATTGTTTTTAGCCACTAGGGGTTGCTATGAGATAAGACGAGATTTCGAAAAAAAATATTTGGGTTGGTGATGTAAACTGCAGTAAGTGAAGAAACTCTTGTAAAAGCTCTACCAAGTGGTGAAGTGACAAAACCTCCAGCTTCTCTGACAATCACTACTCCAGCAGCCATGTCCCAGCACCTAAGACCATATTCTACGTAGGCATCTAAGCAGCCCTCAGCCACTCTACCCATAATCACAGCTGCTGATCCCAAAGAGGAATGTCTGCAAAAAGTATACATGTAATACAAACTTTGTATTAAAAAAGTTCAAACCCATGAGCACCAGCCAAAGTTGTCTTTTTAAGATTTGAGAGACCTTTTTCTAGCCAGTCTATGTGCTTATCTGCCACAGGGATGCCTACACAATTGCAAGAAGTTGAAACTACTGCTTTGTTTATAGCTAAATTTTCATTTATTTATTTCATTTTTATTCTTATTTCAAAAACCTTCAACTTTGGAAGCGTATATTGGAAAACCATTTTTGAAAGCGCCCCTTCCTGTCTGAGCTGTGTACAATTCATGGGTAATGGGATTGTAAATGATTCCTGCCTGCAGCTTTCTGTTAATAGCCAAGCCTACAGAAATGGCTATCAATGGAATTCTAAATTTTTTTGAAATTTTATACGATAATCACAATGGACTTAGGATATTGCGTCCCATATCAGGTCCCATATTCTTCTGATCAGGTCCCATAGATTTTCTTACTCTAACGTAATTTTTTATAGGATGGTACTTTCTTCTTACCGCAAAACACTTGAAAAGTACCGCAAATCATTTTTTTATTACCGCAATTTGATTTTCCCGCAAAATACTTTTTCTTACCGCAAAATACTTTTTTCTTACCGCAAAAAATTTTCTCGTCGTTTTTAGTCAAAATTTCGCGGGAATTTGAATTTTTCAGTCAGGAAATAACTTGGATCCCTCAGAATCCCACCCCGGAATAGCCAGAAGCCGCTGAAAGTTGGTTTTTTCGGGGTTTACTAAAGGGGGTAAACTTTTTGCGAAAATTCGATTGAGCGGATCATATTTCGGGCCCGATGGGATTAAACGCTCAGAATTCTACCCTTAACCATTCTTAACTTTCTTAAACCACCCTAAGCACTAGTTTAGGGTAGTTAGATACTGATCTGGAGCAGTTTGGGATGGTTTAGGGAGATTTAAGAAGGTTAAGAATGGTTAAGGTGGAATTCTGAGCGTTTAAGCCCATCGGACCCGAAATATGATCCGCTCAATCGAATTTTCGCAAAAAGTTTACCCCCTTTAGTAAACCCCGAAAAAACCAACTTTCAGCGGCTTCTGGCTATTTGGGGTGGGATTCTGAGGGATCCAAGTTATTTCCTGACTGAAAAATTCAAATTCCCGCGAAATTTTGACTAAAAACGACGAGAAAATTTTTTGCGGTAAGAAAAAGTATTTTGCGGTAAGAAAAAGTATTTTGCGGGAAAATCAAATTGCGGTAATAAAAATATGATTTACGGTACTTTTCAAGTGTTTTGCGGTAAGAAAAAATATTATCCTTTTTTATATCCTAAATGAGTTTACAATGATTTAACAGGAAACACGAAATTTTAAAATCGGATTTCTGACTTCCTATATCTATTGGAGATGATCTATTTTTAGATTGTGTCATAAATAAGTTCCCTCTTTGAAAATGAATATTTTGCGACATTGTGTTTTTTCTGTAAATTTTATAACAAGCTTTTGGAAGTCGACCTTTCTTTTGTAGCTGACAGTCTTGGCTACAAAAGGAGTGGTCAACTTTCGAAGACTTGTCAAAGAATTTACCGGGAAAGCACAATGCCTAATTTTTTTTAAGATTTGAGAGATCTTTTTTAGCCAGTCCATGTGCTTATCTGCCACACAATACATCATAATATTTGAACTTTAAAGGGGCATACCAGCGCCTTACACGGCAAATTAAGGCGTGGACCAGCAGTTTTTCAAAAAACGTATGTGTCTTCACCTGCTTCAACCCAAATCTGATATTTATGACCTTATACTACTTTTAAAAAGTAGGCAGAAAACTTTCGTCGGATCAGGTAGAACGCTTATAGAAAATAGTCAGAGAAAAACATATTGCTGGTTCCCGCCTTAATTACAGTGTAACGCGCTGTTATGCCCCTTAAGTTACTTTTCCGTCATTTGAAAAAAACGGAATGTATTAATGATACAACTTAAAAAGTTTAAACACGATACCTGTGAACAAAATTGGTAGTGCCATCAATCGGGTCAATTATCCATGTAGGCTGATCAGTAAATTCTAAGCGTTTTTCAGATGAGGTAGATTCTTCACCGATAAATCTGTTAAATGGTTTTTATGTGATTTAAAGCAACAAGAAAAATAACTTGTGATTTGGGAATTGAGCACTAAGACCACCAATTAAAAGCTCTTCTACGGCTTTGTCTGTAGCGGTAACAAAATCTGTGGCTGAACTTTTGAAAGTTATTGAGGAACTAGGCTGAGTGAATGCATGTCGAACCAACTGAATTAAAAGACTGAATGACTCATTATAATATTCGAACTTAAAGTTACTTTTCCGGCTTGATTGACAAGCTCTAAAGCAACTTTCAAGTACTTTTCTTCAGCCATTTTGCAGCTTTATTGAGTAAATTACTGAATTGAAAATTTAAACTTTTTACATAAACAATTAACTGTATTAGATAAATATCTTTTATAAACAGCTTCTATCAGATAAATAGCTTTTTGTAATTTTTTATTTTATCTAATGTAAAATCTGTTTAAAAATAACATTAAACAGGTCCAACCATAATAAAGGCGGTTTTTTAAGTAAAACAACTAAATAATTTAGGCAAAGCATTTCTAAAAGATTTTTTTCTAATTTCAAACAGTTTTTCGCATAAATTTTTTTAGTTACTAAACTTCTCTGAAATAATTAATTTCAGCTAAGAAGCTTTTAATCCTAATTTTAAAAATTTTAAATTAAAAATAACATTTGTGCTTATGTTGCTTTCTATTGAAAGAATATTCATAAAACGTCTCAGGTTTGACCCACAGCTGCAGAGAATTTAAAGCCACTTTTGAACGGACAGGGACAATTCATCGACTCTTTTTAAAACCTAGGTTGGATACCCCTCGGGTAGGTGGATTCTCATGTGGATGATCTAAAAATTGAAATTTAGTCAAAATCAATAACAACTCTGTTTTCCTGACCTAAAATCCTATGGGAAATTAGGTTTGAGTAGACCACGATTTCGGTTACATACACCTGAACCCAAAAAGCTATGGTGCGTACCCTTCGGGACTTGGATGGTCTGGGAAGTTTAAACAAGTTAAAACAAAGTCAAAATCGAAAACAAGCTTTCGTATTTCGGCTAGTTGCCACTCCGGGGCTCTTTTTTCGATCGAACTCTAGGGGGAGGGCGCTTATTAGAGTCATTTTGAAATTTTGGGTGAAAATCTAAAAGGTTCGAGAGCTGCGGGAGCTGTGCTTGGTAGAGCTGCGGGAACTAAGAAAATGCAAAAAAACCCTATTCGAAAAAAAATCTGCTCCGAGATACAATAACTCGAAGTCGAGTGGGGAGCTTGGGGTGCGCTTATCAGAGAGGGGCGGGTATTAGAAAAAATACGGTATTTTTCGTAACGTAAAATCAAATAGCAAAAACGTCTTGCTCTTTTACCAACTCGAACCCTAAAATTAAACAAAAATTGACATTTTACTTTATTTTTCATTTAATACTTTTCTGGAAATGTTAATTCAGTAACAAGTGTGAGAGTGATCACATCCACTGATAATTTTTTTGATAAGAAATCATAAATTTTGAATTTGATTTCTCATGTATTCAGCTAAATGTCGCGTTAAGCTTTTTAAGGTTATCTATGGTTTGTTAATAAAATACAGAGAAGTTGCAATACAGCATACCGTATTTCTTCTAATTAAACGGCATGCCGGTTTATGTTTATCTTAACATTTTTGGGTGAAAATCCAAAATCAAAAAAGCGGAATAGGTAGAGCTTATGGGAGTTAAGAAAACGCAAAAAGAGTTGTAAAAAATATTCATTCTGGGCTGAGATACTGACCATTAAAGTAGGGGGTTCCGGTTTATTAGAGACTGCCGTCTAATTAAAGAAAGTACGGTAGGTTGCAATGTACAGAGTGGAAAACTCCTAGAAAACTTTTTTTCTTCTTAACTTTTATATTTTCAAATATTAACATCTTTTAGCGAATTAGACCCAAAAGAAGATGGTAAATTTTTAAAATAATCAAGATGAAAAAGTACGTATTTTGCAAATAAAAAAAGAGTTCTTAAGCTATTTTTTGGCTAATTAATTTATTGCACAAATATTCCCAAATTGAAAAAAAAGCTGAAGATTTTCGGAATACAAAAGTCTCCCGCCCGCATCCATTGTCGGCGACGGCAATGATCATTTAAAGTCAATAAAAAATATTGTTTTATATATTATTAATATTGTTATTAATATTATAAATATTAATATTGTGCAATCTAAAACAGTCAACACATAGGTAGGACGGATAAAAAAATCACCTCATACAGTCGCCTCTCGATATAACGCCACCCCAAAAGTTCGTTCCCGTCTAGGGAACGACACTTTTTTACCTCTATTTTTGAAGTCTTCTGCCAGTTGTTTTTGGCTAGTCTAGTCGGAAATATTGCAAGGATTCCGATTTTGCCGGTCGTTTTTGTAAATGGCAACAGCTTTGCCAAAAAGACTCGGCACCTAATTTTCAAAAAAGGGTGCCGTTTAAATCGAGAGGCGCGGGTCTTTTTGGCAAAACTGTTGCCATTTACAAAAACGACCGGCAAAATCGGAATACTTGCGATATTTTCGACTAGACTAGCCAAAGACAACTGGCTAAATACTTCAAAAATAGAGGTAAAAAAAGTGTCGGACCCTAGGCGGGAACGAACTTTTGGGGGTGCCGTTAGATCGAGAGGCGACTGTATCCGCAAAAAATTCGAAATTTTGTCGGAACATAGCTTCAGAAGCGCTAAATGAGTTCTAATCTAAAACATAATTCAAACATAGCTAAAACATAACTTGAGCTCAAAAAGAATATCAAAAAAGTTAAGGGGGGAGATGAGTTTGTAAAAGCTAAAGTTCTGAAATTCTTCGGAGGAATACTGTGCCCATGGAATTTTCTGGAAGTCACGGAAATACTAAATTATGGTCTAGGCCACTACTTATTAATACTATGTCATACAGGGTGACAGTGACAGAAAAATAATGCACCTTTTTTAGAAAAATTTTAGTACTGATTTTGTGTCACCCTGTATTAATCATTTACAGACACAGTTTTCCCACTTTGTTGAGTAAATTAGGACCTTATGCGCTTAGACTTATTTTATTTACGTCACAGAACCCAAAAAATTAACGCAGCAGCCCCAGGGTTCCTACGCTCCTGAAGAGGGTGCAGGTGGCTGATGCACGCACTCACTTACCTTAGACAAAATAAAGCCCCTCACCCATTTTTTAATCACACGGTTTAGGTAAAATAAATGGAGCAAGTTTTAGTAACAAAACTGCTGCTGCTTATTATCATGGCCATTCTGCCACTTATTTTCGGCTTGCTGCCATTAAAAGTTTGTTTGCTCATTAATTATAATTGTAAAATAGAACTCTTTTCATAGATTTTTTTAAATATTAGCATAGTTTTAGCGAACCGTATTTACTCTCATAGGCCGATATGTCGAGTTATTTTCCAATCAACAGAAAATCAGAAAATTTCAAGGTCGAGCTCGAAATTTTTTGTTGAAAATCCGAAATCCAAAAAGTGGAATCGGTAGAGCTCCTGAGAGTTAAGAAAACGCAATAAACAGCTTTGAATTAAACACTTTTAAGCCTGAGATTAAGGTCTTCAAAGTAGGGGGTGTCGGGTTATTAGAGACCATCGGTCTATTACTCCAATTTTTGCGTGTTTTAGTAGAAACTTTCTTCCATAAAGTTTTAAACTTTTTGTTTACTTAAAAAGTAATATTGTTAGCACAACTATGGCTCCGTCTCATGCAGAAAACAGAATCTTTTTTTTTTAATTTCTCGTTGAAATCATGGAGAAATTTTTTCCAATCCGCAAACATGGGCTAAATGGTATATGCCTTTACCGGTCAGCTATATACAGACAAATCATTCATTTAGAAACGATATCAGCACTAAAAGGTCAAAGATCAAACAAATAAAAAGAACTTGCTAAAAAGGCGCAAATTCAAATTTTCAAAATAACTTTACTATCCGTGGTAAAGTTAAACCGGTAAATTACTGTTAATTTCCAAGAAAATTCACTTCTAAAATTTTGAACTACGAAGACAAATGTGTAAATATGTGAATTTTGTATTTTCAGATAGTTGACCTTCTGTCCAAAACAGATGGTAGAAGAAGTGTCCAGCTGTCTTCTTTGTTCATTTCAGTTCTATCCTGTTTTGCTGGAGGTGTTGTATTATCAGTGTCACTAATTGATTTGTTCTCTGATGCCAGAGAAGGATTGGCTAGTTTGCAAGACCCTTCTACCATTCCTTTCCATTTGTTGAGTTGTTAGTGGGTACAGGCTTCCTACTGGTCTACTTTGTGGAAGAAGTCTTCAATGTGCTCGGAGTTAGTCATCATCATCACCAAAGGCAAATTAAAGCCTCTTCGAAAGCATTTCCATCAAATGCCGCCGATGTTTCTGTAAACGATTCTAATAGTTTCAACAAGTAAAATATTTTCTCTCATAAAAAGTCTTCAAAATGAATGTTTTTTCCAACAGATCAGACCAAAATTAAACCAACTGCAACAGCATGGAACAAACAGGGAACAAGGATAGTACGGAATTCGCAGGAATTAAAATAATCCCACCGTCAACAAATGACTCCAACATAATGGGTTCTGAAAACCGCAGAGCGATAGTTTCAGCCATAACACTGGTTCTGGCAATGTGGGTTTTGTTAGGTACAGTCTACTCTCGATATAATACAGGTGCGAAAAGTTCGCTCCCGCCTAGGGTCCGACACTTTTTTTACCTCGATCCTTGAAGGTTTCTGCCAGTTGTCTTTGGCTAGTCTAGTCGGAAATATCGCAAGGATTCCGATTTTGCCGGTCGTTTTTGTAAATGGCAACAGTTTTGCCAAAAAGACCCGCGCCTCTCGATATAGTGTAGCCGTGTTTTGAAAATAAAGCTACACTATATCAAGAGGCTCGAGTCTTTTCGGCAAAGCTATTACCATTTACAAAAATGATCGGCGAAATCTGAATCTTTGCGATGCTTCTAATTAGACTGACGAATCAGATTTCATAAAAGTTTTCAAAAATAGAGGTAAAAAAAGTGTCGGACCCTAGGCGGGAACGAAATTTTTGCACCTATATTGAGAGTGGACTGTAGAATATTTTTGTGAAACGCAATTATTTACAGTTAGTTGATTTGCCCAAAAATTTTTTTTATCACGTAAAACTGGTCAAAACGCATAAAAACGATGTGTAAACCGGCTTTTCGGGGCAGCGGGGCTTTCTGTACTCCGACCAGCCTCGTCTTCTTTCATAATTATTTTCAGCAACATTCAGGAGTGTCCACACATCTCTAGAAGGGTTCGCATTCGGAATTCAAAATCACCTGGTTGACATATATTCACTATTCTTTGGTAACAAATAAGTATTGTTTGTTTTATCAATCCCAATATAAAATTATTTCAGGAATCTTGATTCACAAAATACTAGTACGTTTATAACTTATAAACACTCGAAAAACAAGTATTTCTAGGTTTTCTTCAGCGTTGGAATCAGTCTGACACAGTCCCTGCTTCCTAGAAGACCACTTATAATACTTCTTGTGACCCTTTTAGCTGCATTTTCGCCACTGGGCGGTGTTGTTGGAATACTAGTTGAGGTAAAAACCATCGTTTTATCTACATATAGTATTTGGGCTCGCGTCAGTCACACTTTTTTGCTTTTTTTTAACTTTCATCTAACAGATTATTTATCATTTTTTCTCATCCTCACCCTCCTCATCGTAAAAAATCTTACATGATTCACAGACAACTTATATGTCATAAGACAGCCCTTTCATAGGCTTTTTTTAACGATTATGAACTTGATTGCATCTAGAATTAAAAAAGACAGTAAAAATGGGATTGAAAGATATAGTCGATTTCGGGCACCTGTGTTTTGATGGCCACTTTTAATGCGCGCAAACTTTTTCTAGGTAGGTAAGAATAAGTAAAAATTACTCAGGATGAAGAATGCTACAACCCTGGCGGAAAAAAACTGACACCGAAAATCACTATCCACCTGTTGGTTCAAAATTACAAAACCAGCTTCTTAAAGCATTCGAAATTCACCATAAACTTATTTTACACACGTTGATAAAGAGTGGGGTTGTTGAGTCGACGCATCGATTTCGACTTTCGACGTTCGACGAGACGCGTCGAGTCGGAAATTTCGACGGGTCGACAACCTAATAAAGAAGGATGAGAGTTAATTCTTATTTACCTGGTGGACAAAAAGTCCTTGGACAACTTTTGAGCTCACTTTTTGAAATAAAAATTTCATGATGAAAAAATTCCGAAGAATAGGTTTTGCAGCCTTGCATCTCCTCTTTCAAATGGCATATTGCTTTCAGCTTGACTATTTTGGGTAAGTCACCATTTGACTCAAAACACCTGTCTGGTCATTTTGAAAGGGTTACCAACGTTTTCATCACTTTAGCTGGTCAAATTTTTATTGAATTTTAAGCGTCACTACAAAATTCCAACACCATGTTGTAGCGCAGCTCAAGAGCAACAAAACACATATTACAGAATGATTTTTGAAAATCTGAGTCTTGAGATATGGCCTTTTGGAAAAAATCAATTTCTTGAAAAAATGACCAAAATGAAGGTTTTGCCAATTTTTTGGATTTTGGTCATTTTTTCAAGAAATTGATTTTTTCCAAAAGGCCATATCTCAAGACTCAGATTTTCAAAAATCATTCTGTAATATGTGTTTTGTTGCTCTTGAGCTGCGCTACAACATGGTGTTGAAATTTTGTAGTGACGCTTAAAATTCAATAAAAAATTTGACCAGCTAAAGTGATGAAAACGTTGGTAACCCTTTCAAAATGACCAGACAGGTGTTTTGAGTCAAATGGTGACTTACTCAAAATAGTCAAGCTGAAAGCAATATGCCATTTGAAAGAGGAGATGCAAGGCTGCAAAACCTATTCTTCGGAATTTTTTCATCATGAAATTTTTATTTCAAAAAGTGAGCTCAAAAGTTGTCCAAGGACTTTTTGTCCACCAGGTAGAGATAATAGTTTTAGACTTCGGAGCTAGAGAACCAATCCAAGGCTTTGGTCGCTACAATTTTGACATCTTTATCCGTTGGAACCTTCCTTCACATCGCCTTGTTTGAGGTTAAATCAATTATTGAAAATTCTGAACTGTAGACAGGGTTGGCAAGAAGTAAACTTTCAGGCCAACAGATGCCTTTTGTAAAAATCTTTCTTTTTACTTTCATCGCTTGTTTTCTGATGTATTCCATCAGCGCATCTGATGTTTTTATATACCAATCTGAAGACATTTTCCTAAGAAATATAGAAATCATATATTAGGTTGGTGCATAATTATTAACGTTTTTTTAACTAATGTTCAAGCATCGAAACTATTTCAAAAATTGTTCTTGATAAGCCATTGTGTAGCTCTGTTATTCCTCTTCAAAATGTGTTATCATTATTTAAATATTATTATCATTATTTAATTATTATTTAAAAAAGTCGGCGTTTGGGTCTAAATACTAGTGATGACATCATGGGTAGTTGACACGTATTTTCGTCACTTCATCTGGTCAAACGTTTTATTCAGGATTCAACATTTAACAATCTCTCAATGCTGTCTTGTAGAGCAATTCAAGAGCTACAATTGATATTTTACAGAATACTTTATGAAAATCTGGTTGTGGAGATAAGTAAGAACAACACAAGTTCTTGCACTGGTATTTTTATTGGTGCACCATGGCAAGTTAGCACAAGGAAAGCAACTGGTTGAATAACAGAATTACAATACTGGTGAGAATAAATACTGGTTGAGATTCTTCTGGAGATTCCACTTCTTTGTCCAAAGCTGGAGACTGGTCAACGCTCATCTTGGCCACAGCTGGAGTGAGAGACTGGAGTTCCACATTCTGATCATCCGGAATACTGCATCGGCTGACGAGAGGATTGGACATCACTGCTCCACTGGTTGCTGAGACTGCTTAGAGAGTTGAAGACTGGTCATCGCGCTTCTTGGCCACAGCTGGAGTGAAAGACTGGATCTCCACATTCTGATCATCTGGAATACTGCATCGGCTGAAGAGAGGATTGGACACCACGGCTTCACTGGTCGCTGAGATTGGACTGAAGGCGATCAAAGACTGGTTGCTGATTCCTTGGCTGACTTGTCCACGGCAGGCACCACCAGAGAAGACTTGCTTGTATCACCGGCACAGCGGGAGCGCGAGCTTGAGGCGATGGACGTCTTGGTACGGCTGGCCTTGGAACTGGTTTCCACGGTTTGATCACCGGACAAAATCTGTTGAAAGCCATAATCAAATAGGCACTACTTGTTTGAATCCGTAGCTGGTTTGAAAACTGGTTATTTTGAGAATGCTGGTTACGACTGAAATCACGGCAATACTCACTTTCTTTGAACTCGTACATGAAAGAATGGACTTTTTTCTGCACCATGGCAAGTTAGCACAAGCAACTGGTTGAATAACAGAATTACAATACTGGTTGAATAAATACTGGTTGAGATTCTTCTGGAGATTCCACTTCTTTGTCCAAAGCTGGAGACTGGTCAACGCTCATCTTGGCCACAGCTGGAGTGAGAGACTGGAGTTCCACATTCTGATCATCCGGAATACTGCATCGGCTGACGAGAGGATTGGACATCACTGCTCCACTGGTTGCTGAGACTGCTTAGAGAGTTGAAGACTGGTCATCGCGCTTCTTGGCCACAGCTGGAGTGAAAGACTGGATCTCCACATTCTGATCATCTGGAATACTGCATCGGCTGAAGAGAGGATTGGACACCACGGCTTCACTGGTCGCTGAGATTGGACTGGAGGCGATCAAAGACTGGTTGCTGATTTCCTTGGCTGACTTGTCCACGGCAGGCACCACCAGAGAAGACTTGCTTGTATCACCGGCACAGCGGGAGCGCGAGCTTGAGGCGATGGACGTCTTGGTACGGCTGGCCTTGGAACTGGTTTCCACGGTTTGATCAACCGGACAAAATCTGGTTTGGGGCTTAAAGCCATAATCAAATAGATTAACCTTTCGCCCTACTTGTTTGAATCCGTAGTATAGAAGACTACGCTGGTATGAAAACTGGTTAGCACTGCGATTATTACTGGTTACGCTGAAATCACGGCAATTACTGCACGCACTAAACTTATTTGAAGAAGAACTAGAGCAGCTTGACATAACCTAAACCAGAAAGAATAATGATCCAGTTTTGTCAAGACTGCTCCTGGTGCAATTAATTCTGGTTAAGACCAAAGCTAGTTTAAATTCAAATATAATACTGGTTAATTGTCCCTATATTGTGTTCCTATGAACACTAATTCTGGTTAGGACGAAAGCTGGTTGTTAACGTTCGGGCGAGTCCTTACAGATATACACTTTTAAAAAAATCAATTTTTTTATAAAAATCACCAAAATCCAATTTTTAGGAGTTTCGGTCATTTTAGAAAAAATTGATTTTTTTTAAAGTGTATATCTCCACAACCAGATTTCCATAAAGTATTCTGTAAGATATCAATTGTAGCTCTTGAATTGCGCTACAAGACAGTTAAAGAGGTTGTTAAAACGCTGAATCCCGAATTAAAAGTTTGACAAGTTGAAGCGATTACCCATGATGTCATCACTATAGTTCAGACCCAAACGCCGACTTTTTAAAATAACCCGAAAAATAATGATAACACATTTTGAAGAGGAATAACAGAGCTACACAATGGCTTATCAAGAACAATTTTTGAAATAATTTTTATTCTTAAACATTAGTTTAAAAAAACCGTAAATAATTATGCACCAACCTAATACTATAAAAATCTTGAAAGCGCATATTAAAAAAATCGAAGTAATACGATCCTCCATGAAATTTTACAAAAAATGAGGTGGCCTCAGGCGCGGTGTGTCCTGAAAAGCCACTTTCTGCCAACCCTGACTGTATAACTTAATTTTTGCAGATAATATCAGTTGAACGAAGAAAAGAGCATTCCAAGCTTTTACAATGGTGCGTTTCTTCACATTGATATAAAATGATTAAAAATTATTATTGCTTAGGGCTGGATGCGCGTTTGGATTCATTTTAATGGCTTCGATTATATCTTTCTTTTCGGACTAGCACAAGCCTACTGGATATTCTCATTCTTGAACCAAAAATGTTGACATCAGCTACTTAGTGTTCAGGTGTAATGATTTTATATGTTGTATATTTCTGATTTATACAGATTCAATTGTTCTATCACTTCAAGATGAATTTTTTTTGTAAATCGCCTAAAATTCTGAGTATAGCTGCACGGGCGCCAGCTATTTTTTTTTATAAAAATACACTCAGCAGTTGCAGTAATAGCAAATATTGTCAGCAGTTCATTTGCAGTCTAAACTCAGTGTGGCAAAAGTACAAAAACAGCCACCACCATCGCCACCGCCACCAACAAGTGTGGCAGCCACCGGTTGCTGCCACCACAATACACCACTACCGGAAACGACGGAAAAAGGCGCAAAAATTGCAAAAACTCAAAATAGCAGCAAAAGCATGCTTTTATTACACTTAAAAGTTGGAAATTAAAACCAATAAAACGATTTTTATAGTTTAGAAGTACTCGTTTTTTCAAAAGTTCGGGTACTGCGTTTCCTTTGTGTCCAACGGTATTGAATGTTTGACTAGGAAAGAGCCATTCTGCACTCGCTGCCCAGGACTATCCGAGAACTATTCGGTAGTATCCTGAAACTAACGTTTTTTCCCAATTTTAATTTACATACTCATTTGCAACCTTATACTCAAAATGTAGCCCTGCTTCTAGCTGTCACTTACAGCATACGGTTGCATAAAATCATGTAAATTGAAATCGCAAAAAATCTCAGTTCCTAAATAATACTGAAATCCTACCTCTCAATAGTACTCATTTCTTCCTGGGTCAACCTTCACTAGCTACCTTGCTTTTATGAAGTGATTTTGGTGTGGAAAAATTTCTATCTGGTTCTTCATGAAATTCTGACTGTAAAAAGTCACTAAATGCGTAAACAAATAAATAAAATTGGTGAAGGCTCAGGTTATATGAAGCTAAGTACGCATCATTTTGGCCAGTTTCTTTTAATTTCGGTGGTCATTTGCCGAAAATTGCGAAATTGAGGCAGTTGCCGACAGCAAAGCAGTGCTGGCAATGGTTGCAATGGATTGCTCGATGAATTTTGGCACTAAAGTCAAAAAACTTACTGAAAAAAGAAATTTAAACACAACCAGAGGGACTTGAACTTTCGACAATAAGCGATGCGCATATGAAGTTCCGCCCCCCCCTTTAAGTTGTATACATGACGAAAAAACACTCCATTAGTTTCAGCACAACTTACTCTTTCTCTTTTGGTAACAGCACCACATATCGGCAACACACTTCACTCAGCACTTAGTTTTCGGACATATATAATATCTATCGATCACAAGGGATTGACCTTGTTAATCCGCCTAAAGGGTAAATACAGACAAAAATTTGGCACTATAGAACGCCAGCGGCGCTGGAGCTGGCGGTAATCTTCATGATCCTCAGCGCCGGCGGTGGTGGCGCCGCCGGCGCTGGCGACGTTTTTTGAAAAAGCCCGGCGGCGCCGCCAGGCAAAATTTTGGAGCGCCGGCGGCGTTTTTTGCGGCGCTGCAGGTTTGGTAAGAACGAAGGTTACTTCAACAGACAAAGTTCTCCTTGCCTCCCTCAAACAGAAATGGAAATGGATATGGTCCCAAAGAAAGCCATAGACATGCAATAAAAAGCCTGTGTGGCTTATAGTCTTCTATGTAGTCTGTGTGAAAGAGGCTGACTACTTAAATGATTGCTAGATTCATGTGGTCATTTCGAGTACTGAATGTTTGCAACTTGAATTGAAAATCGTGTGAACAAAACTGTAATTGAATAAAAACTTCAACAAAAATCGTGATGTATTCCGTATCATGGGCAGATGGTAACTGTAGATTACGTCTCTAATTTTAACCACTTTCACAATAAGCCTGGGGACGCTCTAGAAGAATACACAATAAAAAATATCGTCTTTCGTTTTCAGAAACATACCTCGCATACTTTTCTTGCAAAAAAATTCTAGTTAAGTTTACAGTGAAATAACCGAAACCGTTGATCAGACCGATTTTTCCATCTGTAGAATAGACTGCATCGGTTTGGCAGGTTTCGACATTGAAGCCAATTTATTTTATTTAGGATATGATTTTAGAAATGATAAATTTTTGCAGATCACTATTACTTGTAGTTTTTAGTTAAAGCAGCTGTTCTGAAGGCGTGTGTAGGTGGCACCGTTGATTGACCCGAGCACGGCGACCTCGTACTTGCAGTTTAGGCCGTCGCAGATGCCGTTGTTGTAGGTTGTCCGCTGAAATATTTATATGTTAAATAAAACCTTTCTTGTCTTAAAATTGTTAGAGATGCAAAATAAAAATTCGGCGCGTTGACGTTAGCTACCTTTTCCCATTTTTTTCCCAAATCTCTTTTTTTATAAAACCTTATAAAAGCGCCCAAATATTAGTTTCAGTCCCAGATTACCACGGAAAAAGTGCGTAAGGCATTTATTGGTCCTTCCTAACATACGCTTGCCTACCCCTAAGCCTAAGACCTAAGCCTAAGGCCTAGGTAGTTAGTACAAAGGTTAGTTCCAAAATGGGATAAAACGTAACTAACGTCGATACACCAAAAATTCAGTCTAAAAGACCTTAAATTGCCTTCTACCGCAAAATTTTTGACGCTAGTGTAATATACAAGCTTCCACCCCAATCATTTGCTAGGAATACCTGAAAACATAATTTTTGAAATTTCGGAGCCCTGCCCATAAATTGCATATAGAGTCTGGTTTTATTCCAGCCCATGTTAAATAACATGGTAACAGGCAAAATAATAGGCAATACATCTAGAAAATCAAAAATCCCCTTCTTATAGACTTCTAAGTGACATACTGCAATCACAATAGGAGGACATTCTCCTTGGCCAAAAGATGGACTTCCCGCCGGCACTGAATCCACTCTTTCGTTTGTCCAATCTGCATCACAAGAAGCCAGCAACAGAAAACATAGAATCAGGTATCGGAACATTTCCTCGGCCAAATTATTAAATAAGTTTCGTACTTTCAGAATTCTACAAATAATTAGCTGCAAGCTGACGATTCCGCAGGAGCAACAAAATGAGACAAAATTATTTTGAAAAACTACAAAGATTATAAAACCACTTTTGTATGCTCACTGTTCTACACTATTATTCATTGCCAAATTAATCACCTATAGCGGTCTGTTTAAACAACCATTGATACGTAACTCTACATTAAAAACACTAATGCAAACTAATAAAATACACAATTGTATTGTCATGATTGATTTGAAGAGCGTAGGACCGGGTACTTATTCCTTTTGCCATCCCCCTTCCCCCCATTTTAGTCAAAAAAAAATTGAATTTTTTCACCCTATTTATTCATTTTTGACTCAATTTTAAGAATTTCAGAACTTTCAATGACAATAACATTATAAATGAGACTTTTTCACATCAAACTTTCACTAAAGTGGATAAGTTTAACAAATTGAACATGGTCAACCTGTTCTTAGTGCTCAGGTTTAGGGTCTGCTGGTGCACGGTAAAACAGACTCAAACACTTTTTTTAGAAAAAGAGAACAGATAACGCTAGAAATACATGAAATAAGCCATAAAATATGAAAAAATAGGAACTTATTAAGTCCGGGGGTGCATTTCATGTTTTTTTGCAAATCATTTTGAAACGTCGCCTTTGTAATTTTTATGATCCAAACGATTTAAAACTTTTATCTCAAAATATCAGATTTCAGTCGAAAATTTACTTTTCAAAAAATTAAATTTTTATCTTAGAAAATGTCAGAAAACAACGTTTTTAACGTTTTTATAATATGAAAACTACTTATAGGATGTTTAAACCTCATTTACGAAAAATTGTGAAATGCGCCTCCCGGACTAAATAAGTGACAAAAAAAAATATTATCAAATTGGCTTATTTAGGCTAACAAGAATTTTAATTTTTTTAACCTAGTACAAATAAAATAAGTACCTCCAAAATATCTCTGGCTCTAAAACCAATTCACACCTCAATTTGTACGATATGACCACTTTTAAGTATAAAAAGGTGAACAACTATTGCGAAAGCGATTTCCGAAAAAGTAATTGACCCAAAATCGGTTGTGGTCAAGATGCGCACACCCACATACCTTAGACACAAATCACTCAAAAGTGACTCTGGATGCATAAGAAAGCATTCATCAAGAGTTTCCATATGCGGTAGTCAGCAGTTAAGCCATACTACTTCATACTTACCCGAAACATCGAAACAAAACACATGTTTCGCGAAACAATCCCCCGAAACATCGGTGTTTCGCGAAACAAGAAAGTGTTTCGCGAAACAACCCCCGAAACATGTTTCGGGAGAATGTTACGCAAAACATGTTTCGCGAAACAGTGGTTTCGAAACATGGTAATGTAATGCTTGTTAATACGGCTCAAATCGGTGTTAAAGATTCTTGTCGTGTAGTTTTTATAAATCTTTCTTTTTTTACAGTGGTTTCGGCGATAAAAAATGCTAGAATATAATATTGCAGGCATATTCGAACGATATACTCAATTGTTTAATGTGCTAAGTGGGTGACAAAGTCATCTTACTGAAAATCATTCGCTGGAATTTTTTTCGTCAAGACAAAAGACATCTCAACCCTAAAAACCTGGGCAAACTGCTAGACATTTTCAGTTTTACGTTGAAACCACGCAGTTTAAATCATCATTGAAGCTCTTTATTCAAATCGTCATTGATCGGTTCATTTTATGAATGAACCGATGAAATCTGAACCGAAAATAAAATGAACCGAAAATGAACCGATGAAAATCATCATCGAAGCTTTTGATTTATTTCTAACAAAAATACCCGCAGACTAACAATCTAACTGAGCAACCCTTCGTAGTAGGAACAAGAAAAAATAAGTGACCGAAAAGCAACAAACGATTTTATTCCGTATACAACTGGAAACAAAAAGGCGATACGTCATATTTCGTGAGCTTTAGCGTCCCATCCTCGCCAAAGTAAGGTTTGCTTTCGGGTTAGATGAAATTTTCTGCACACCAGCCAGCACTTCATTGATCTGAGTCTGCAATTCCCTTTGTTTGGCCACGTGTAACAATCGCAGAACTCTAATACAGTCATCCACCTGCAATTAGAACACATTTAACGGTCGATTAGGGTAATCCAAACCAACCTTTGGGTTTCCACTTGATCGAACTCCCAAATCAAAACACTGCAGCGTGAATTTCTTCTCTCCAGTTTCTGCATTTGAACTAGCACTGATCTCTTCAAAATATGTGTCGATGGCCAGCAAAGTAGTTTCCACATCCGAATGCAATGAAATTCACTCATCTACCTGGGCTTTGATGGCACTCAAATAGAACATAATAATGCAACATTTCTTGATCTGGACTGAAAGGTTGGGTTAAATAGAAAGCATTTTTGCATTTCACCCAGTTTTGACTGTGCCTAGAAAAATACGCCAACCAGTAGCTCATATTCCGAATGCGTGTTCTACACAGGCACGTGCTTTGCTCAGTCTTGCATTAAAGTCAATCTTAGCTTGTTTCTTAGTCGTTAGAGATTCTGCTTGCACTCGGAGAAACCACTTAAAATCCTTGACTTCGGAACTATTGTAATAACGCCAAAAAGCCTTGAACGAAAGACCTTGCCGAGCTTCTTCCAAATGAGATGGCCTGATATAACTTCGCTTTTTCTGTTGATGTTGGATCCACCACCATATTGCTGCTTGCTCCATTAGACTTTCTAAAAACGTGAATTAAGTAAAAAAACACAGTCAGAATGTGCAGCAAACAACTAAAAACTTCGAAAAACTGCACTTTTACTCCATGTTTCGAAGGACCTGTTTCGCGAAACATGTTTCGCGAAACACGGCGAAACATGAAAATGTTTCGCGAAACAGTTATTTTTTTGTTTCGCGAAACCGTGAAGTTTTCGATTGTAAAGTAATTAAGTGGGTTTCGGGGGTTGTTTCGCGAAACATTTTCATGTTTCGCGAAACAGGGCATGTTTCATGTAAGTATGAATGAAGCTTTAACAAAACTATCTTCAAAAGTCTTCGCAATAATTTTTTTATCACTTTATCAAGTTAAAAGTAGCTAAAACTGTCAATTTTAATATTTTGACACTATATTCGTCTTTGGCATGATCAATAAAACTACTCTCCAAAGCCAAAAGTGGTCATGCGCCAAAGCCATCAACATCACAAAATAGCTAGAATAATGGCTCTACTTTACTTTAGCGTCCAATGAGTTTGGACGTCTAAGAAAAAAATCTGAACGTCAAATTTAGAATGAAATATTTAAGCGTCCGAATACAAAAAGCAAAAAAGATTAATTTGAAATTTACCGCGGGCGAGTTTACCTAGAGCCATTTCTCACGGTTGAAATTCAAACCCACATTTAACAAACTTTCGATTCAGCGAAACCCCCGATATAACGAATCTTTATCAGATATTTGTTTGGCCAGCGATGACCCACCGTATTTCCTCTAATTAAGGCGCCGGCGCGTTAACTTTTTGGGTCCCCATAACGCAATCTCGAATCTCGAGGTCAAATCGATATTTTTGGGCGAAAATCAAAAATTCAAAAAGCAGAATCGGTAGAGCTCCCGGGATATAAGAAAATGCAAAGAAAAACAGATCGAAAAAAAAATTCGGTTCTAAGATACAAACCCACAAAGTCAGGGGGCGCGTTAATTAGAGTTGATTACTTAATTACTTTACACTCAAAAACTTCACGGTAAATACTTCACATTTGAAGAAAACTAGGCTTGATCGCCCGGGATAATAATCCCGAAACGGGATTCGTGTTTTTTAGCACAAAATCATGCTTCTTTCATGCCGATCTGTTTTCAATCGAAGCGAAAATCTCTCCTATATCTTCTGACATATTATGAGTCAATATGACTTAGATAGAAGAGATAGATAATTGAGGTTGAATGAATGCTGTGAAAATGCCGGGATCAAGCCTAAAGAAAATCATTTGAAAACCGTCACGCGCTGGGCCGAAAAAGCACGTGATAAAAAGTAATTCCAATTCCTGGTCTTGCTTGTATAAATTTGTTTACTATGTGGAACACGGGCTGGGTCAGGCCGAAATGTTTTTGACTAGGTACGGGCCGAAAAAAGTTTTACAAGCGCCGGGCCGGCAGAAGTGCGGCCTGCGCACATGTCTGGCCATATGGCCATCCTTAAGCTCATCTGTGTACTGCTATTTTTTTATTTGCGTATTTTTCTAGGATATAATGAAAGAAAATTCCAGCTTTTTTCATTCTTTGAAGTTGACTATTATTTCCGATTTAAAAAATATTCAGACTTTTGTCTTTTGCTCAGCTTAGTTTTAACAATGCTTTTTATAGAAGATAAATCGGCAGCAGTATAAACACAAGCTGGGAACTGTTTCTTGTAATTTTACACAGGGAAAAATTCATTGTTTGAGATTTTCATCATTTCTTTGCCTTCATATCTCCATTTAATCAGTAGTTTTCGCCTGTTTACATTGTAAATCGCTTTATTATATATATTTATTTGTTCAGCACAACTTTTGTTGGCTGTTAAAAACTTTATTACAGTCGACTCTTAATTTTACGTACCCCAAAAAGTTGGTTCCCCAGCTGGGTCCGACACTTTTTAGCCCAGTTTTTAAAGTGTTTCATCGGTTCTGGTTCGTTAGTCTAGTCCCAAATATCGCACGGATTCGGACTTTGCCGATTCTTTTTAAGAAATAATACAGTTTCGCCATTTCGACCCGCAACTCTCGATAGTACATACACCTAAATTTTAAAACACTGAATTTAGGTGAATGCACTATCGAGACTTGCGGGTCAAAATGGCGAGATGATATCACTTCTTAAAAACGATCGGTAAAATACGAATCCTTGCGTTATTTGGGACCATACTGACGAATCAGAACCGATGAAACACTTTAAAAACTGGGTTAAAAAAGTTTCGGACCCAGCTGGGGGACCAACTTTTTGGGGGCAAGTAACGTCGAGAGTCGACGACTGTAGTTAAAAAAATGAATAATAAATTTCAGAGGGATGGCCGAAAAGGAAGACCCTATTTTGCCACTCAACACCATCAGTCCACCTGCATTCCAAAAATCCGGCTGTTTGAGCAAGTTGTGGACTATTTTTCGCAACAAGACCAGGCTTTTCTGGTGGCTGCTGATTGTGCGGTTGTCCGTACTGTGTTGGTCCATCTATGTGAACTCTAGACAGGTTTATTATTTTACATACAACGGACCCACAGAAGCTGTGCTAATTATAAATTTTCAGTGTTTTTTTTCTTGATTAGCTTCTCCGGTCACTTACAGGAAATGGCGTGCATATTGCCATACCTTTAACTAAATTTGACGCTTCTGTCATATACCTCCCCCCTCCAAAATCAAGTGTTTTGGAAGTGTCCAAAAACCATTTTTAAGTAGTTATGTCGATATAAAAAGACAAAAAAATAATTTTAAAGGGTTGCTGGGCCACAGCGTGTCAAAACCTTATATGCTGTCAGATACACATTGGCGTTGTGTTTTTGATTTTTTTTGCTGAATATTCGACTTTTTAATGCTTCTTTTTGATTAATTTTAGCAATTTTTTGCAAATTTTTGATTTCTATTACATAAGAGATGATTCGTAATGATTGTAGTCATCAATTATCGAAGTTTTATCCGGCGGACAACAATCCGTGGCTAGAATTTTATTGAAAACAGTATTTCTATAGCAATTTTCGGTGTTTAATTGTTCAACTATAATTCCATTATTTTTTCTGCAGCATTTGCTCGCTTTTGATAGCCTTTTATTTCCTCAGTTTTTCTGCACGTTTTTATTGTCTCTTTCATACTCTTTTCTTCAAAAAAAATCCCAGAAATGTAGTGAAATTCGTTAAAAATAGAGCAGCAACATTTTGCAAAAATGGATTTGTTACATAAACAAGTAGCCACTCTGTCAGTCAACTAGATAAATTGTATTTTAAAACACCATTCGAAAGCCCAGAGAAAGAGCTACTGTTTGTATAGACTCACCTTTATTTTCATAGAGTCACGAGGGAGATAACGACTAAAGCAGTCTGCCAATCAATCTTTACAAGAATTAATTCACAACAAAGTAAATGAAATACACAGAGTTTGAATGTGCAATGAAGAAAATAAAAACACAGAAAGATGAATGTAGAACTTAGCTTTCGATTGGTATAATATGTTTAAAATTAAACATTAAAAATGTGTTTCAAAAAAAATGAAAATTTGGGATCTATTTATATCTATTTATTGTTTGGTCTCGACACGAAACTATAAATTTCCAACTGAATTTGAACTTGTATCTGACGCTTGACACGCTGTGGGGCTGTGCATGGAGGGGAATGGAATAGTAGCAGGCCCCTTCTTGGTCAATTTTTTTTGAAGGTTATGCCTATTTTTAGGCTGTCTTACCATGTTTTTCAACATGGGCCGTGGCAAAAATAGACTCTATATGCATTTTATAATCAAGGGTACTTCTCGGAATCATGTCTAAGGTAAGTGAGTGCGCGCATCTCTAGCTCTCAGCCCCCTTCGCTTCCTTCGGGCGCGCAGGGGGCTTGGGGCTTGGAGTTGAGATGCGCACACCCACATACCTTAGACACAAATCACTCTAAAGTGACTCTGGATGCATGAAAAAACATACATACCAGAGTTTATTTATGCGGTAGGCCCCAGTATTCAAAACTATGTTCAACATCTTCTTGTTAGTGGCCCCTGCGTGATTAGTGGCCCCCTTTTATTCCCTTCCCCTCCCTATACAGCCCTTAATCCCTTTTTAATTCAAAAGGCGGCAATTTAAATTTTTCAAATTTTGACTAAAAATCCATGACACCCCCCCTGTGGTTCGAAATTTTTTTTTTCTCAAAACCAAAAAAACGCGCGGCTTTCTCACTCCAAGCCCCCTGCGCCCCCGAAGGGTGAGCAGGGGGCTTGGAGTTGAGATGCGCACACCACATACCTTAGACACAAATCACTCGAAAGTGACTCTGGATGCATGAAAAATGTATACATACCATAGTTTATTTATGCAGTAGGCCCCAGTACTCAAAACTATGTGCAGTACAGCACTTCGCCTCTATTTAAATTGCTTTTCTAGACCTTTTATAGCAACATTATCACATGAAAACGGTCTTTGGACACTTTCGAAAAATCATGGTTGGGGGGGGGTTATATGACAGTTATTCAATTATTGGAAGGGGGCGTATATTACAGTAGCGCCCTAAATTCTGTTATTTACACCATATAACACGCCTTAAAATAAACTTTTATTTTTATTTCTGACTTTTTCCCTTTTAAAAATAATTTTATTCAAAAATTTCCCATGGTGTAAAATCTGACTTAGGATGAGCACGTGTTCATCCTGAGTCAGATTTTGCACTATAGTTAACTGTAGAATTTCTCGTATACGGGAAATTCTACAGTTATTAATGCACAGTCATCGACGGTGCAAAATCTGACTCAGGATGAATACGTGCTCATCCTGAGTCAGATTTAAAAAAAAAGTTTCTTTCGAGGCGTATTATATCTGAATCTTGAAGAGAGCACATTCGTGTTTCTCGTGGTTAATTCACCACAATATTTGGAATTTCTCATTTATCTATATAAACTAAGATTTTGAAATTTTCGATAAATAAAAGGTCAATGCGAGATTCCGAAAATTGTGGCTATCTTATTTTTATGATGGCATTTCAGGTGTCAAAGTGGATATATATCCAGTTAAAAGCATGAGTTTTAAGAGATTTGCACCTTAAAGTTTAGTTAAATAATGATTTTTGAAATGAATAAATATAGAAATTGAAAAGGAAACTGGGTCATACACGATATAAGTCATTGTACGTCTTATTTGAATTTCAAAACGAGGGTGCTACGGCTACATTCACACCTTTTGTTTGACACAACCGTGTTTATCACTCATATTTGCCCATAGCTTTTGCTGGGAAAATGCTTTCGGCGAGATATTTTTTGTACTCAGTTCCCAAGTAAGGGCCTAATAGGTGAGGCCTTCAACAAGACTATACACTAGGCTTCACAAAGTAAATCAAAATTTTGATTTATTTAATACTCGGTCATGCTTTTTTGGTACTCAAAATCAGAGCGAAAGAAATCAAAATTTCGCTGTATTCTGTATTCAAAACTCAATACAGTCTACTCTCGTTAAACTGGCACTCCAATAAACTGGCACCCTCGATAAACTGGCACTTTGAAAAAGCCCTATTTGGCTGGCCGACAGAGAAATTAGGCAAAGTAACATCCCACTAAACTGGCACCCCGATAAACTGGCACCCCAGGCTGGTCCCCAGGGTGCCAGTTTATCGAGAGTAGACTGTAGTCTTAATTTCTAAAAATGTGCTGAGGAATTGAATAAAAAATCTCGTCGAAAGCACTTTTCCAACAAAAATTTGTGGGCAAATATGAGTGTATTGTAGCCTAAGCAAGTGAAAAAAAACTGAAAAGACTTATGACTCAAAATTTAAAAAAAAACAGCTTATTTGGGTACTTTGTTGCAAATTATGCATGCTTGCTAACAACAATATAGGTGTCCTTGGTCTACTTCCACAATCAGACTCCCAATGACACTGAAGCATTTGTGCCTGAGCAAGAGTATGAGCAAGCGCGTGTGGTTCATCTTATTGCTGGCTTTTGCAGCATCCTAGGCCTTCAGCTCAACATCATTTTGACATGTGTAAACTCATTTCTAACTATAGTTATATTAATTTCTGTTACAGGGTACTAGACAAGCTGTAGATCGAAAATTGTGAAACCAGATAAAAAATTGTTAAACTTGTTGAGCACGTTATTGAGCAGCAATCCAAAATTCAGTCAACAAGTGGTTTAATCAAAAAAGTTTTTTGGATTACTTTTTTACTGACACCTTGCTCTCATTGTGCACTTTTTGCGAAAGTTCTCAATCTAAACAATTTGGCTTCTAATTGCAATTTTTTTCATTTTACCAGTGATCCCAAGTTGTGTTTTTTTTCAAATACCTCATTGAGAGATTTTTTTGAAGATTCTTGTTGGGCACCCCGAAGTTATATAAAAAAGTGTGCCGCTATTTCGAGATTATTTGAAAAATTAGGGAAGCCGGGCCCCCCAAAACCACTCCCCCGAAGTTGCCGAAAAACAATGATAAGGGTATCATGGGTTTTAGTCTACTTTTTAATCACCTTAGTTTTACATAGTTTTTTAGTATCCGACTTGTATGGGGTAATTCTATACTTATGGTAATAAGTCCGTTACGGGTTTTCAGGAAAAGCCCGTGGCTTTTCAAAAAGTTCGAAAGAGCCTGATACCTGAGTGTGACGGAATTCAAATGATCGCAGCTTTCTTAAAAGAATTCGGATATTTTTGAATTGTATTTATAACGAGAAGGTATTTTAACTGTTTATGACAACGCAAACAAAAGCATCGTGGCTACTCGACGGTATATAGAACGTGTAAAATTATTCAAAAAATCTTTAGAAAATTATTGTCAAGGACATCTAGACGCCAATTTTTATATTCAGATGTCCTTTCAAACTCAGGTATCGGTCTCTTCCGGACTTTTTGAAAAGTCATCACGCGCTTTTCTTGAAAAACCGTCACGAGCTTATTACCATAAATATAATATGCCCAATAGCCCATACAAGTTGAATACTCAACAAATTTATAAAAACAAAGGTAATTTAAAAGTAGACTGAAAACCCATGACACTCGTATCATGGGTTTTCGGAAACTTTGCTTGGTAAGCTTTCCCCCATTTTTCAAAGGACCTGGAAATAGCGGCACTTTTTTATAGCTTCGGGCTGCTCTACAAAATATTCTAAAAAAAATCTCTTTATGAAAAATTCGAAAATTCTTTAAACGGATGTGAAAAATTTATAATAACTAGTAAATATAATAACTAGTTGCGATTTTGATGTTCTTAATACGAAAAATCATCAAAAATTTTGAGGAAAACGATAGGAGTACTCTTATGTAAAATCACTAACATATGTAAAATAGAGCCTACATTTAAATTTTTTAGGTCATCACCTTCTTCAATGTGCTTCCTTGGGTATGGAACAGATTGGGTGCTTGGCTGGAGTGTTTGCAACAGTCTGCTAAAATGCTTGGCCAGCGCTTTTTTCTGCGCAAACAGGAGGAAGACTACGAGCAACAAAAGTGTGATTATCACGCTGGAGAGGTTGTCTTAGTTTTGCTTGGAAGCTTTTTGACATATTTGCAATTGTAGGTTGAGAAGTCGATGGCATTAGTGCTTGTGCTGACCCCTTTTGTTGTGATCCCTGCGGTTCTTGAACTGCCATTAGATGCTGTCAACTTGGTCGCTTCAGTGGTTTTGTTTGCCTTGATTGCCATGGCAGTGACTGGTCTGGCTGTGTTCATGCTCAAGAATGGTGGCATTGCTATGAAATGGCTCTACATCTGGCTTCTCTTCGCCATTATGCCCTTGGTATGTTTTTTGATTGCTAGAAAGATGTTGAAGCGACACAATTTTCCAAAAATTATCAAATCTTATATAAATATTTCCTGGTCCTGTCTTTTATGGTGTTACGAGCACTTCTATTAAAGAATGTCTTGTTTGAAGATTCTGAGTGACGTGATCCTTCCACTACTTGAAACACGCTACACTATTGATAGCAATAACACTAGTCAGGGGTATGAAGAGATGAGCCAACTGGCCACCAGTGTTGACTTTCCTGTGTCTTCCATCTATGTGACTCCAGGTCGGCTATTTTTTTGTAACATAAAATTTCAAAAAAAAATACTCAAATGATTATTGCTATGCATGCAAATATCATTTCCGGATTCGCGAAAGACACATTATCACTCCAAACAAACTTAAAACATGGGTTTGTTTCATGATATACCGATGATACGGGCACCAAGTATTTTTTATTCAATTTATATTGTCTACGAAATTTTTATTTTTATCATTAACCAGCCAAAATGACCGCTGAGGTATACCTACGACCGGATACACATTATGACCGGATACAACGAACGGATACAATTACGAGCGGATACAACGACCGGATAGATTTTTAAATTTTTTTGAAAAATGACTAAAAATCTAAATTTAAAAGTAGCGAATACCGGTAGTAGCGAATACCAATTTCCTCCTAAATTATTTGTCATGTATCACTAAAATTAGAATTCTCGGCGCTAGTAGCGAATACACCCCCCCCCCACCCCAAGAATCCGACCTTTAAAAAATGCTGTAACTACCCTTGCAAACAACAAGTTTAGGCTCAGCTCTTAGGCTCGGGGTAGGTCAGCGTACGGAAGTTGTGACTAATAAAGAGTTTACGCATATTTTTCGGGGTCTAGAACATAAATTTGGGTACTTTTTACTTTAGTAAAAAAGGTGAAAATCGTTGGGGCGGGGTATTCGCTACTAGCGTCCAAATTTCTTAACAGGACTAAAATTGCCATGTGGGTGTGGCTGAATTAAACGAAAATGCAATTGAAATGGATGACGCTTGAAACCTCGCTAATATCCCATTGTTTGAACTATTTTAAATTTATTGATTTATTGTATGGTTGATAATTTTTTTTTTTAATAAATTAGATGTCCAAGATTCATTTACAAAACTTTTTTTTGATATTTTTTGATTTTTTACAAAATGAAATGGGAGAGTGAATCCGGTCGTTGTATCCGGACGTAATTGTATCCGGTCGTAGGGCAGTCGACCGCTGATTTTGGTCGAAAAATGTATGAATATATAACTGTAGGGCTTTTGCGACAAAAATTAGTTTATCATTATTTAATCCTAATCACCCTTAACACCTTTGATCCAAATCACTGAAAATGCAAAAAATAAATATCCAGAATGCAGTTTTCAAAAGCGTAGTTTTCATATAAAAATATTCCTTGTTGCATTTAGTAATCTCGAATAAGTGTTTTATTTTTTAAAAAGTATAGAAGACCCTCAAGACCCGCAAATTAACTTATACGAGAATGCCTACTATGGTGGTATTCTGCTCAACAAGCGCATCGTCTTATCCAAAAGCATTTTCCGCAACATGACCAGTAAGGAGATCACTGCAGTTCTGGGTCACGAACTTGGGCATTGGAAGTTGGGCCATTCCATACACCGATTTGTTCTTTTGGAAGTAAGTGCAAATATGTTATATACATAACTTAGGCATTTATGAACTCTATTGTAGGCCAATATCCTCATTTTGATCCTGCTCTTCCAGCGTCTCTATCGTAAGCACGCTTTTTTCAAAGCCTTTGGATTCCATGAAGAACAACCAGCATTGATCTTCGCGTTGATCTTTTTCTGCTTTATTGTGCCGCCCTACCAAGTGCTGGTGTCCTTGGCTAGCAATTGGCTGAGTCAGTTCGGCGAATACAAAGCTGATGCTTTTGCAGCTACGTTTGGGCTTGGAGAAAGCTTGTGCGCAGGCCTTCTCAAGCTTGGAACCTACAGAACTTTGCCGATGGACAATGACTGGCTCTACTCTCTGTCCGAAAACAGCCACCCTTCTACTTGGAACCGCTGTGCCGCCCTCAAAACTGATTGAAATAATTTGTAGTTAGACAGCTATCTTGCTAAACAATTACTTTTTTTGACAAAAAAAAGACTGAATTTAAGCAAAATAAACAATTTTTATAACATTTAGTGAATGTGGGGCAATTTATAATACTGTCCATTAATTATAGTTAGGAGTCAATACCAGAACAGACGAGAGATCTAGAGGTGTTCAGTACAAGTAGACACAGGCCTTTTCACTACAGTCGAACCTGGATAAACAGACACCCCGATAAACGGACAACATACGGTCACCCGAGTTGGTCAAGTAAACTACATTTATTGGAAAACGTATCCCGGATAAACAGTTAGCCTCGATAAACTGACACCTTCCGTCGGTCCCAAGGGTGTCCGTTTATTCAGGTTCGACTGTATAGAATTTATTACAGTACAAGAAAGTGCAAGATTTTTCAAATAGGCCCCCCCCTGGTGCCCAAGTGACTTTAATAAAAACGTTTTGCTTTTCAGAAAATGAAATTTCAGAAAATTTCAAAAATTATTCCTGTTTTCACTTGTTTCAACTCGAATCTGATATTTGTGACCTTATCCTACTTTTAAAAAGTACGCAGAAAACTTTTGTCGAAGCATGTAGGACGCCTATAGAAAATAGTCAAGAGAGAATGCTGCTCCCCGCTTTTATTGCAGTGTAACGCGCTATTATGCCCCTTTAATCTGCGGTGCAACCACACCGTGAAATCATTTCGTAATACAAAACATTCTATTAAATTTTTTAGGTGAGAAATACTCGTAAAATTTTTCAAAACGAACTCACAAGTGCTTGGAGTAAAATGTTTACTAAAAAGAATCAAACATTTTTTAATTAAATTAAGAATTTTATTGTGTATTGAGAGCATATTTGGCAAGCCAAATATGAGTGGGTCTTATTGAAGTGAAAGAAGACAAGAGGCAGAAGAGTCGTTCAGAATCTAGTGAAGAATCTGACCCTACTAGCGAATATCACCCCCCCCCCCTATTTCCCTTCTAAAACTTAAGTAAAGACTGTCGCAGACCCCCAAAAAAGTGCGTAAATTATTTATTAGTCATAACTTCCGTACGCTGGTCTACCCCTAAGCCTAAGGGCTAAGCATACAATTGTTGTTCCAAAGGGCAGTTACAGCGTTTTTTGAAAGGTCAGGTTTTTTAGGGGAGGGGGGTGGGGGCGTGTATTCGCTACTAGCGCCAAGAATCTCTATCGCGCCTACCGCCTTCTTGTACTAACATACCGTATTTTCTCTTATAGCTCACCCGTCTCCATCAACTCACCTCTCTCTCTAGAACACATTTTCCTAACCATTCGACTTTTAGACGGATATTAAGCTTGGTTTTTAACAAAACCCTACTTGAAATAGACCTTGTTTTGTTAGAAACCGAGAAATCCGGACAGAAGTTCAATGATTAGGAGAATTTTTCGAATTGGCGGGTGGCACCCTGATTAGCGTGGGCATACCCTTTCAAAATGGGTTGATTCCCGAAATTTAATTTGACCTGACAGGTTACTGCCAGTGAAGAAGCCGATGTACAGTAAGAGAAAAAAAGAGCATCTCCGGGGGAGCGAGGAGATACAACCGACTTTTGCCGATTATTTGAAAGAAGAGGAGATGAGAATTTGGTTGTTTAAAAACAGGGAGTGTAAAAAAAATTCGGTAGCGTCTGCTTTGGTAAAAAAATTCCGGCACCCTTGAAGCCAACCCATTGAAAAATAACTCGCCCTTTCTAATTACTCACCCCTCTAGAGGGAGGTTAAAAAATAGTTTATCCGGGTGAGCTATTAGAGAAAATACGGTATAAGGTTCTTTGATAAGACACGGGTGGTTTTGCCTTTCCCATGTTAGTAATGAGTCGTAGATCGGTGAAAGGACACCCTCTAGTATTTTTGTAATCTATTATTTATGAACTAATTTATTTTTCGTTACTTGAAATCATTTAAAACTACTAATTTATCTAATTCAACAATCCAACTTTTAATTTTTTTCAGCATTCTTTAAATAAAGCCTTCGAATTCACTGTCTGAGTAGCTTTCCCAGTCACTTCCATAGTTGCTTTCGTCGTCGCTTTCCAAGTCTGTGGTTTGGGATGACAAATTATCCATGTACAAAAAACCTAGAATAAGTTTTATATAAATATTATTGTGCACATTAGTTAATCGTTTTGAGAATAAAGCGGGTGCGAACATGAAATTACAGAACGCCACAAGAGGCGCGAGTTCGAAATAACCCTGAAAAAGCCCAGGTGCCAACAAATTTACCGATCGTTGCAATACTTTCTTCTATGAATTTCTGTCTTGTTTTGATATCAAAATGATATGCAGTTTCTAGGCTTTCTGATACAGCCAAGTCCTCAATAGTAAACGGTGTTTTCGAAGAATTTTTGAACTTTTTTATATTTTACGGACACTTACCCGAGCTTGTTAAATGCTACATCAAAAAAAGGTTTTTCAGCTGCGCAAAATTGTTTTCGTATAAAAAATACAGCCAAAAAACTATAGCAACTCTCAACTGTCCTATTTCATAGACTCGACAACTGAAAGTTCCATGGTAAGAGCACTTATTCAGAAAAATTTTTACTTCTATCTTGTTCAGCGTGAAAATCTGAACAAAACGCTCGTATTATTACAAACAGCCTTTCAAGTGTTAAGAAAATAGGCGGAAGGTATCAATTTCATCCCAGTTTTTTTTCATCCCAGTCATCCTATTTGTGATTTACAATTTCAAGACTTTTCAGAGATTGAAAAATAAAGGCGCCTTAATAAAGGCGCCTCAAGGCGCTTTAATACAGAATATACGGTAAATAAATTTTTTGCTCAAAATTCAAATTTTACGGGGTAAAAAATTAATCTGACAGAGTAAATGAATGATTTGACGGGTTAAAACAATCTGAGACACCTCAAAATATGAAAAAGCAGCATTTTGCCGCTTTTTTTTGCCGCAAACGCCGCTTTTTTCGTATCCGATTGTATTTTTATCAAGGAATTTAAGCAAAAAATAGAGAAAAAGCGGCATTTGCCTCTTAAATGTTTTACTATGTTTACTTGAATGTTTTCTTACGTTTAAATGGCATCCGGAAATATAGTCAAAAAATCCGCGGATAGAAATATCCGCGGATTTTTTTCCGTAGTAATAATCACAGATTAAGAAATCCGCGGATATGGATATAATCCGCCGATTTATCTCCAGCTATGGAAAAATTGAAGGATTCATCCGCGGATAAAATGTGAGTATAATTTTGTGTATGGTCATTTTCTATTTGGTCAAAAATACATGAAGTATATATGAAAAATGTGAGCTATTATCTATTTCTAAAAACTAGCACTTAGTTGACGTTAAATTTAGGGTTTAACGAATTTAAATTTAAGTGAAAGCCACTAAATCGGGTATTTCGATTATTACTACGGAAGCTGAGACCTGTGCCCAGTAGTCCGTTATAGAGGGAAATTTTAAGATACCTGCAACGCCTCCATAATTACTAACGAAACCTTGTATTTTGCTTGTTTGATTGTTTCTTCGCTTATACGTATAACAGAAACTTTGGCAAAATTCCCTTCAACATATTCTGCAAGCTCTTGGCATGGTTCAACAAGACGTTCTTTTATATGTTTGGGCTTTATGCCTTTGTTAAAGTCTTGAATTTGTTTATTAGTCATAAACTGAAATCTTTCTGTTCCATCTATATGTCTAATTGTACATCTGAAATAACTGCTTACATATTTCATAACCAGAACCAAATAAAACATTACCCTTTCATATCTAAATGTTCATACACAACAAGCTTTTTAACCTTCTGTTCTTCAATTTCTTTTATTACACTATTAAAGGTATAAACACATCGTTTATCTGCTAGTTGAGTAAAAAAATTGTCTAGTGCTTCCTGTTCTATTTGTAAATTTCCTAGACTTAAATCTTTTTCCAACTTTTTCAGAGCTTGGTTGAGACCTCCTTCACCCTTTTGGTTTACACTAGACACGCTGCTTACGAGATTCTAAACATCAAAACTTAAGTTGTCTTTTTATCAATTGCTTTATACAGGGTGTTTTTTTATTAAAGGAGGGGTGAAAGCTGTTAAGGAGATAGTCTCGACACGAAAGGATTATCCAATTTCTTTTTTTCCCAATGTGGTTTTAGAGACATATTTTGTTGTCAACTCGATGTTGCGACGTTAAAAAAATGTGCAAAATTAGAAGTTGGATTAGCATCATCAATATCAGAATTTCTAAATTCTTTCCAAAAGTGTCCTAAAAGTCAAAATAAAAATGGGAAAATCCATTGAAAGAAAAGCTTGATCAATTTTCCACTATAATTCGATTTTTAGGGTATTTTTTAAGAAATTTCGAAATTCTGATATTAATGATGCTAATCTTACTTTAAATTCTGCACATTTTTGTCTGACACCACAGCACCGGGTTGTCGACAAAATATATCTCAAAAACCACATTTAAAAGACACAAAACTTGGATTAACCCTTTCGTGTCGAGACAATCTCCTTAACAGCTTTCACCCCTCCTTTAAAACTGTTTTGGTCCGTAAACAAAATTTTGACGTTAGTGTCATATACCTCCCCTCCTAACATTTTTCCTACTTTTCACGGCCCGTATGGTCAGATTCAGGGCCTGGCCATTACTAACAAGGGCTATTACATGAATTTGGATTGAATATATAGATTGACCAATATAGATTGAGTTTTGAACCTTTCTGAAAAATGATTGGGGGGTATGGGGTATACGACATTAGCTTTTTGAGTTAATAATATAAGGCAGTAGCGTTAATTTTTTACAATGACATAAAAAAGTTGGTCTTATCCGACCAAGAAAGGAGGGGTTATGCCTGGGTCTCTCTGTCGTTGTTTTTTGTAATTTGAGTATGAAGATATGGCCTTTCAGCTGTGGCAAGAGTTGGTTGGAAGTCGAGCAAAAAAAAGAAATACATTGACGAATAGAGCCTAATATTTAATGTGACCAGCTTCATTTTAATTAAAGGAAAAAAGGTCTCATGCAAGCTGGCAAAAAAAGTTCTTCGGTCCCCTGTGTTGTTCTTTACAAAAAAAATCTTCCAACACTTTTAAAAATGATTTATTTCTACATGCTGGCCTAAGTCTAAACTTAAATTAAAAATAGTATGGCGAGTATTTTAAAGGCGGGTACCAAGTTAATTAAACGAGAATTAAACTGACACAATTTTTTAAAAGTCAAGGAAAAACTATGCTGATTTTAGAATTAAGGCGTTATTGATTCGCAATATTAATTTTTTTCAGAAAAATGATGAATAATTACCAGCGAGGCTTATAGACATTATATGTTAAACTGTTTTTTAAACTCTTTTACAAAAAAAATCCGAAAAAAACAAAGGGTGGACCAAGGCAATTTTTCGTGAGGGATGAAAAAAGTTAAAAAAAAGTACCTGAAGACTTTTATCAAGCATACTTAGTAATTTGTCTTTTCCTTGTGCAATGCCTGCTATTATTAGAGTTGAAATAATGGGTCTACCATCCTGCGTGAATCTTTTATAAGCATCTTCAGCAATATTTTTCAAAAAAGTTTGCTTGTTCATTTTGTTTATGCGACCAAAACGAGGTGCAGATTGACCACCTCGTCTAGTAGCACCACGCATATGCACACTTTTGTCGTTCAAAACTTTTATTTTGTTGTTGCCGCTGACTAGACTTAGCAAGTAGTGGTTGCCAGTTACTACGATAGCACCGGCAAAGGAATATTTATCATTCTCGGAATATGATCTTTGCAAAGTGTGAGGTGTATCATTGTTTTTTGCGTGTAATCCTCCTTTTGCAGACTCTGACCTTTCTAATACTTTTCTTTCTTCGTTTGCTTGCTTTCGTAGTTGGCGAGCTGAAACAAAGTTGAATAAAATTCTTATTTTTTGTTTTTTGACTTTATGGATTGATCATATGTTTATATAAGCCCTCGTCAGAATCCCGCGAGACACGAGACAAAATTTCTCGAGTGTCTCGCGAGAGAGTGTCTCGTGTCTCGCGAGATTCCGACGAGGGCTATAGTGTTCGGACTGAGTAAGTAACGCTATTTTTTGTTTCTTTTTGATCCTCTCCGCTAAATCTCTTATTATTTTTTCTGATTCTTTTGTTGTCAACCATCTCATGAATCTCCGCTTTCAATTGAGCATAGGGTTGGACTGAAAGGTAGAACGCTTCAAAAATGGGGAGACTCATGAAAAGTTGTCATTTTTCGGCCAATTTTTCTTTGAGTAAATTTCGATCTGAATTGCTGCCTTCTTTTAAATGTCTCTGTCAGGTTAACTCATTGTCAGTGTTTTAGTGACTCTGTGTCGTGTTTTTAGCAGTAACACAAGGTACCCTCCCGAGGTGTGATTTTAAGCACCCTATCGCGTTAAATTTTTTATTGCATGTTCTTGTAGAGCATGTAAGACTTCTAAGCGAAACTCTCCCATGAGGCGATATTACCCAAAAAGTGGTACTATGATTAAATAAAAGTTCTGAAATGACCATGATACGCGATCATGGTTTTGTTGCCATTTTTATTCAATGTCTTTTGTTCACAAAATTTTTATTTTCGTGTTGCGTGCACTTTTACTCAAAATGACCGCTAGGATCTAGAGAACGTTTTGGTAGTAAAAAATGTGTAATTTTACCAAAAATAGGAAAATAAAGTCAAGTAACAGAGTGTTACAGAGGTTAGGTTACGTATAATGCCGTTATGAGATTTAGTTTTACTGGTCTTGAAATTATTTTATGATCTTACTGGGTTTTTATAATAAAAATGTTTGCTAGATTCTAGTGGTTACTCTGTTAAAAAAATTACAAGTTCATATCAAAAAAGATTCAGGACTAGCAATTCCAAGTCATACAACAGCGTTATAAAGCGTTAAAACGGCAAAGTATCAGCACAGAAAACAGTTAAACCGCAAATACTGCCAAAAATCAACGTTTTGAAAAGAGGCTATTTTTATTATTTTCGATTTTTAGTCATCGTATAGAATTATGTTTTTAGCATGTTATACACCATTCGAAAGCTCGTAATGTCAGCAACATTTTAAGTTATGACTCAATCAACGGTGTTGTTTCAAACAAAACTTATAACTAATTGGTTGGACCGTGGATTAAGTGTATTTTTTCAAATTTTTAAAACGCTGAAAGTACCTTCAGGAATGGCGTTTTTGGAAAGACTGTATTTGCAAAAGTGTTCAGCAAAAAAACTGAGCCAGGGTGCACCGTCGTTACAGTCAGGACTTCTCGTGTTAATATATGATTATGGGGGGTTTCCTATATTAGATTCGCAGTTGGACAAATGAAATGAAGATTTATTTCGACTTCAACTTTGACCTCCCACTGTGACCAAGCAGTTTAAACAATTTTATAATAAAGTTCTGAGATTTGATTGACTCAGGCTTTTCTAGAGTGAATGATAAGTCCATTACCTTAATGGTGCAAGTGCCTTTCAAAAGCCTAAATTAATCCGTCGCGCTAAAATGAATGGAAAGTAAAAACTTTTTTGAAAATATAGAGTCGAACCTGGATACAACACCATTCCAAGGGACCGATCAGACACTCACTGACAAGAACCCTCATGTTCGCAAAGGCAACATGAAGTCATTGTGAGAATTATGGTTTATCATAGGCTATATCGACCCTAGGGTGGTGTTGTATCTAGGTGGTGTTGTATCGAGGGTTTTACTCGACTTGACTTTAGTCAAAGCTGACCAAATCGGTCCATTTTTGGGTGGTGTTATATCGGGGTGGTGCTGTATCCATCTTTGACTGTAAAAGCGAAAAAAAGGAAAAAGTTGAAAGTTGTCAAAATTTCGCAGCCTATTTTTTGAATTTTAATATTTTTCAAACCTCTGATTTTAATCTAAAAAACATACGTTTTGGACTTTTCGATCTAGTTCTACCATTCGATTCAATTTCGTAAATACAAACGGTCAGAATAAAAGCAAGGACAAAAAGAAAGCATTTCATTGCGAATCTAGTGTTTTATGAAAAAGGAATAAATAATGATTTCTCATAGGAGCTCCTGGCTTTAAGTATCTATTCTTATTTCTATAAAAAACCATTTTGGAAAATTGGTTAGAGAAAATTTGTCTAACTCTCTGAATGCTCAAGCCACTACATCGATCGATAACTACACCAACCTCAAAGACGTCTTCACAAGAAAATCTGTGTTACGTATCTTAATATTTCTAGCTCCCATCCTCAATGGAGCAAGAGCCCTCTTTTTTCATTGGAAAAAGCGATGATGTGCCCACCTACCTACCACTTCTTTGCGAGCAGGCAAAGGCAAGATGATGAGGTTGTTCTTTAGCTGAAGCATCTATTTTAAGCGAGCTAGCAAAAGTCACAGGAAAAATATTCTGCAGTACGCAACAACGTCCACGTAGACATAAAAAGAGTCTTTTGGCCTGTACTAATTTTTAAATATTTCTTGCATAGCTTTGAACGTTTAATTGCTGTCATGTATAAATTTATTTTTTTCGAGTATAATTTGTCGGCCATGTTGTTATTCCTTGGTTTTTTGGTTAAAAGGGATTAACCCATTAATGCGCGCTAGGATGATTTCAATACCAAAAAACAACAGGGAAAAGGATCGTGGTCCTTTTGGGTATGATGGGTTTTTCTATTTTTTAAAGTTTTTACTACAAAACAGGCTTCTAGGTTATTTTTACCTGTTTTTAATGTTCAATTTTGACTCCATGCAATGTCTAAGCTACAAAAAGAGACAAATTTGCAAAAAATCGATTGAGCGGATCAGAATTTCAGTCAGATGGACTTAATCGCTCAGAATTGCACGTTATTCAACTTTAACCACCCTAAACTAAGTTTCTGAGCGATTAAGCCCATCCGACTGGAATTCTGATACGCTCAATTGATTTTTTTCGCAAAAATTAAAGCATTTCTTAGTAACCCCCCCCCCCCCCCCCAACAGTTTTGCCCCAAAAAACATACTTTATAGGTGCATCCCCAATGAGGGGGTGAGGGTGCAGATCTGAGGGTGCAGAGCTCATTGGGTACACACTGGATCCGCACCTCCGCACTCCCGCACTAAGAGCGGCACCACGGCACTGCGGCACTCGACTGTACCCAATGAAAATTTGCCTCCTCGCCGCGGGAGTGAGAAAGTGAGGAGTTCGAGTGCGGGTGCAAATCCGCACCGCCGCACTCAATTTTTTAATGCATTTTTTTATTTTCAAAATTTAGTCGGACCTTTTTTTCCACTTGAAATATGCCAAAAATGTATTTCTTTTTCTAAGTTGATTGAAGTTTATCGAATCTCGGAATTTATCCTAGAAAAAACTTATGGCCCTTCAAAATGTATAAATTTCTTCACACACCCTGTACTAAAGCTGACGATTGTGCTTCAAGCGGGTTTGAGGTGTTTTTGGCTGAAAAAATTTCCGGGTCGGGGTCTTCCACGCAGCTCGGGGCAGTTTTTTGGATCGGGGTTTTGGCCCAAAATTAGCTCGAACCCCAGAAAATCTCGATTTTCATAATTCTACCATGTACCATATTTTCTCTGTTCTGTACCATGTTTTAAATTGTCAATCCTAACACAATCAAACAATATGTCCCCTGAATTCGACACTAATCTACTCTACCGCCGACACTTTATTCATAACAGCGCGAGATGAAAGTCTACGATAAACATCACTACAGGTACAAGAACTAGATTAAACCAATCATACGATCTTGAAAATTGACCCTTCCTGCATTGCTGATGAAAAATCCATGAGCAGCCGTCGAACTTCTCTTCCATCTTCGGTGACGACAGGCCGTGTTCCAGCAGGCAAAGTGATTGATTCCATTGGCTCGACGTTTCTTCTCCATGCACCATTGTCCTCATCTCCAACATCAGCGAGATCTAAAAACAAAGCGTTAGATATAAAGTTTGAGGCGTACTATTACCTCCTGGCCTGTTTGTCGTAGAGTGCCTTATGAGGAAGTTGTGAAGTACAAGAATCGCCTTGACCATCAGATCCGAATTAGTCACTTCCTGCTCCATAGGCTTGAGAAGTGTTCTCCACTTGGCTGCCAGTATACCAAAGAAGTTTTCAATCATACGCCTAGCGCGAGAGAGCCTGCAAACAAATGATAAATAGCGAAGATGTATGTTTCACAAGTCATCCCAACCGGTAATTGAAGATCATTTGCTCGTATGACAGATCATTGCCAGAAAATGGCTTCATCAATCGCCGCGATAGTGGAAAGGCACCATCCCCAATGAAAAAGAAAGGCGCTTGCGTCACTGTCCCTGGAAACTCGCAATCGACAGGAATCTTGAAGTCGCCCGCTCGCAGCCTCCTCTTGAAATCACTCTTGTCATAAATACCTAGATACAAGACAGATTATACATGACACAAATAAGACGTTAATAAACACGTTACCCCATCGCTCATGTGTCCGTAGTGGCCGAAGGAAGCGTAGATGCAATTGTAGTCCGCGTCGCAGATTGCCATTAAGACTGTCGATGTTCTGCTTTTGTAGTTGAAAAAATTTGTTCCACTTCCAGCCGGTTTACGAATTAAAACATGCTTCCCGTCGATCGCACCTGAAATGCACAAACTCAATAATAAAGAAACGAGACTGAATCAATACCTAGAGTGTTTGGAATGTTCGATTTTTCCCAGAACCGAAGAGCCACCTGATGCCACTCCTCCGCTGTCTTCGGCATAGCGAGATAATCTTGACGAAGAACTTCGTAGATAGCCGAGCAAGTATCAGAGATGATCCGACAAACTGTCATACACCCCATTCGAAATTGGAAAGACAACGAACGGTAGCTCTCACCTGTGGCCAGATGGCGAATTGTGAGCATCAGTCTTTCTTCGGCACAGATCGGAGTGCGAATCGAGTACTTTGTCAACCTGAAAGTTTGCAAAGTTATTCAAGGACTGGATTACGAACAAATATACCTTTCATTGAGAGCCTGCAGTAGAGTTGCGAAAACTTCAGGATTCATTCTCATGTAGTCGATGAACTTATCTGGATTGGCTTTCAACTGCGGCAGCAGAGCAGAATAAGCACCAAGCTCCGGTCGATTTCTCCATAGCGGGTGCACCCAGTACCTCCTACCTTTCTTCAGCCTTTTGCGTCTGCGAAGTAGCACAAGCAAAGCCAGTTTTGAGCGCAACATCCTAAATTCGAAATATTGTTTCAATCCATTACCACTAACAAGACATAACATATGTGCACAGAAACACAACAAATAACACAAGTGGTTTTCAACAAAAAATTTTATTTTGAGCAACCAACAGACAACAACCACGACAAAAAAAACAACTACTGATTATCGAGTAAATATTCATCCACCTGATAAATTTGCTCGCGAACAGCCCGCTCGAAAGCCATCTTCATCCGCGCATGCTGAACACCGGATATTTTCTTCATCTTATCATCAACATCTCGAGCCAAGGTGCAGACTTCTTCCTTCTCCACCAGCTCTAGCATCTTCGACTCAAACTCATCCAGTACGCGCGCCTTCTTCCGCACAACGGGACTGGACTGCGATAAAGGACTGGAGAGACACTCACGCTTGGACGTCACTGAAAACGAAAAAGTTAAAAAGAACAAAATTCCACTTGACAATTATACTTACATTGATTTTCTCCCTCCTCATCGATGACAAGTTCCGGACACTGAACGAGAGTAGATGACTGGGCGATACGATCTTCGATGTGGTTCTTCAAGAAATCCATTTCTGCATAGTGTACCCACTTCTGTTTCTCAGGCTCGGAAGCACTTCCACTCGGTAGCTTCTTGTCTTTCTTTTTCTTGTACGATGAGCGCAAATTCTTCCATACCAACATTGCCTCCCTTCCATCTGAAAACAAATTCTGCTTAAACATAGGTTCTCGATCAGGACTGTAAAAAAATCTCACCTTTGAAGCCACATTTTGTCGCGATACCTCCCCAGACAAGCACCTTGCGTGAGTTGTTCTTGTAGTCGGCATTGGACATGTCGTAGAGAAGAGGCTCATCTCGCACCAGAGCAATAAGCTGACTGGCACGCTCTTCTTCCTCTTGCTTCCTGGTTTTCTGCAAAAATAAGCACTAATAACAAAACACTGCAACAAACAGTATCACCTTGGAAATCGTCCCGCCAGTAGCAGATACCATCGTGGCAACAGGTTCCATCATAGTAACAGGTTCCATTGCAGCAGCTTGATAACTCGACACTTCTGAAGGCAGCCTAAAAATATCAAGGTGAAATAAAGCGTAAAACCACACTCTCCGCAATACACAGTACAACACATTCTGAGTAAAGATTCTTGCATGAAACAGGTGCAATAAAAAGTTTCAATTAGGATCCAAAACTGTACTCAAAAATAAATTAAGCACCGAAAAGAGCATGAGAAAATGAAACAACCATGATACGCCGCACTCCGAATAAAAAATCGCCTCACTCAGAATAAAAGAGCGCGGGAGTGCGGCTCCAAAAATGTGTCGCCTGATTGTGTACACGCTGGCGCCGCACTGCGGGAGTGAAGATTTGCGCGGGAGTGCGGAGTGCGGGGGTGCGGCTCCCATTGGGTTCCCAGCTTATGTGTTAGAAAAATAAAAGAAAACGCAGAATTAAAACTAAAAAAATGCACCAAAAAAACCAATTTGCTCCAGAAAAAAGTCTTTTTGCCCCAAAAAAATTCTTTTTGCGCCAAATAAAAGTATTTTTGCTCTAGCTAAATTTTGCTAAAAAAAGTCTTTTTGAACCAACAATATTTGGCCCAAAAAAGTCTTTTTGACCCAAAAAAGTCTTTTTGCGCCAAATAAAAGCTTTTAATAAAACCTCGTTTAACCGCCAGCCCAAGGGACCGGCTTAAGGTGGCGGTTAACCGAGGGTGGCGATTAACTGAGAGGTCATATAACAGAGAAATAGTCAATAATTAACCAAATAGGTAAAATTTAGTGTGGCGGTTAACTGGGGTGGCGGATAACCGAGATTTGACTGTATACCAAAGAAAAGTAAACGTTAAATATTGTTGAGTCTAAGGACGAAGAGAAGGCAGAGAGAGAACAGAGAGAAGGAGACGCATTATATCACACAAGACTTAACACAGACGTCCACATCATTATATACTAACAAGTACAGTACATAGCGTTAAACCGCTACGAGACAAATCACGGTTCAGTTGCAGGGCACAACAAATATGCGTTAGTAAGCGCATTTTTTCCTCTACAAAATAAGATCTTATAGTTCTGTATATATTGTAACTGTATCTATTACTCCCTGAACCACAACAACCGAATTCCCACCCCCAACCCCGTATACTTGGATTTTTTGAAGAGTGACCCAAAATCACAACAATCAAACCAACCAAAAGGTGTGACTTTTTGCATATTTTATGTAGGATTCTCAGTTATTTGTAAAAAGTTTCTTGTTGATATTTTTGAAAAGCACTGGTGTGCATCCCTATCTATTGCAAAAAGTTTCGGCTAGAATGCACAATTGCGCACTGGCTCTAAATAGCCCCAAATCAAGTTTTTTTTCAGCGCTTTACCATCTAAAAAGTATAAAAAACATGATTTGGGGCCATTTAGAGCCAGTGCGTAACAGAGCAGTTTAGTCAAAGTTTGCTTAAATGACTTCCGTTTTAAAAATCCTAGGTGATTTATTTGCGTAGGCACTTTGATAGTTTTTTTCTAACTGCACGGCTATGCACTGTGCACAGGCACTGTGCACGGCTATGCACAAGCACTCAAAGCAATGAATCAATAAAGTTCGTAGCTCACAACTTAAAAATTAAATGCGTAGGCAGACTGTGCGTTCTTTGTTTTCAAAAGACTACGATCAACTGAAATGTCTGCGTCTCTTTACTTGCATTATTATAAACAAATATTATAATACTTATTTTCCAAAGCAGTGCAAAGTTAAATTGTTTTAAAAATGTTCAACCTTCTAATCTAAAAGCGATTTTTTGTAATTTTGGACCAGGTGTAAAGAAATTTTGTTACCTCGATTTCTGACCCAAATTTTTTTTCTTTTTTTAATTAGAAACATTTGACATTTGAATATTCATTTGTGTCGAGCGGATTTGCAATTTGACAAGTGTTTTAAATTTCAAAAAGCAGTTTCACATGCAAATCGACTATGCTGAGCACGAATCTGGTGTCAGAATCTAAAATTTGCTTAACGAAAAAAAGTTTTACGTCAAGATCTTATTTTAGGAAATGGTAAAGGGTGATATTCTTTTAGCCTTAAGTTTATGTTTCACTCCCATTTAAGTGAATCTGGCGTAGAAATAGCACGGCTTTCGGATGCAATATTTCAAATGTTTGGGAAGGGTAAGCGACTGGTGAAAATATGTCAAAATATGACAAACTTCACTCATCAAAAATGACTTCTTTACGAAAAAAACATTTTTCTCACTGTTTTGCTATAGTTTTAGAGATTTGAAAGAACGTCTGTTCCGGCCTCGAATGACATTTCGCGTTGTACATATACTTTCAAAATTTTTTTGTGAGCTATACGAAAACATGAAGAGACTGAATTTTGTCACTCTGTCCTTACCATTGAGCAGTGATCTCTAAACGTTGGAATTTTTCCGTCACTTAATCCATAAAACTCCACCTAAAACAACGTCGTTCATACGATGGGCATGAAAAAAATTGGAGCCAGAAATCACGGTTACTAAATGTGGTTCAAAATTACAAAAAGCTGCTTTTAAAATACATAATCTGTGAAAATGACAAACCTGTTTGGCCATGACAGAAATCAAAATTTTCCTTTTATTCCCATCTTGGATAACCTTGGATAAAAACTGAGCAATAGCCGTTTGAAGTTGGCTGTCAGCAGGTCCTACTTTTTTCTACTCCTCAACTTCAAATGCCTCTAGCTTTAATTTATTGTGATCAACCGCAAACTGAAATAGCTCATATTGAATCTTATTAAATACGCCTTCTGACATGTACAAGGACTTTTCAACATGATTTAGGAAAAATGGGCTTAAGTTTAAAAAGTTTAAGAGTACCTTTGTAACAAAATCGGGTACGCTGATTACGATTTTGGTGTCATACTTGTGGAATTACTGTTTCTAGTCAATTTTATGGATCGATGCGTTGCAGACAACGAGAATTTCAAATGTTTAAATACGCGCGGGACATTTATTTATTCCGAAAATTTTCAGACTTTTTTTTGTAAAGTTATGATTGAATCTTAAATTTTTGTTTAGCTTATCAAGATATGTATTTCAAGATCAATATCACTTTTGTCTGATTTGGTGTCAAAATCTTACCATAAACATATCATGCTTAAAATTTTCAAGTTTAATTTTGCATTTTTTATTTATAATCAAAATACCGTAATAACAATCCAATTTCATGCAGAAATGAGCATCCAAAGCTTAAAACAACAATAAAAACGTAAAAGTTGAAGTGCACCCCTACCTAAAAATATAGAAAAGACGATTTTTGTTTTTACGGCCCGGGCCGGCGGAGATGCGGAGGCGTAGAAATGCGGAGAAGGCTGAAGTTACAAAATTTTTGGCATGCAAGCAATGCAGGATGCTTCTGGCTCACACTCACGGCGGTCATATTTCGTAAGTTCGCATTTTTCATATTGAATAATTAATGTTAAATATATTTAGTAGGCATCGATCTACCCATATCAAGCAGCCTGAGGCGACGAACCTAAAGAACTTGCTCTCTTTCTATGCTCCCGACCGGCCCACTTCGGCAGAAATCCAGAAAATGAATGAAATTCATATGACTTTTATTTTCTGTCCACTACATAGATAAAGAGCTGGGCTTTGCGGACCAGCCCGGGCCGGCTTCACTTTCGAAATTTCCCGCGGGCCGGGCTCAAGAAAACATTCGGCGGGCCGGGTCCTAAAATTTCCGGCCCGTGCACATGTCTGCCCCCTTCAAAAGGGCATACCATGAAATAAAGGCGGGGCATAAATTTCTAAAAGTAAGATAAGGTCATCAATATCAATTTTAACACAAAACAAGTTCAAAAATATTAAATATGAACAAAAAATAGAACATTCATAACACACCATTATATAAAAAGGTCAAATAATTTATCTCATTCATTGGATCCAAACGAAGAAATCAGTTCAAGCAACGAATTTTTCTCGCATCGTTTCCCTTGTGTGCAAGCATAACCTAATGGGCAACAAGTGTCGGCACAGCAATTTGCCTGCAAAACAAATAATTAAAAAAAAACAAAAATGCCTCAAACCTTGCTCAATGGACAACATTCATACGACTGCACATGACCTTGAGCAGTTGATCGCACAGGGCAGCAAGAGTTGAGTGGACCACACTTAGATCCATCTGGACATTCCACATCATTGGCCACTACTTCTGGGGTGGTCAATCTCTCTTTGGCTCTGGTAGTAGATTTAGAGCTCACGGATAGCACAGTAGAACCAATATTGGCATCCATTTTCATACATTTTCTATCCAAAGTGGTGCAATGGAAGCCGGAAGGGCAGCAGTGAGTGCCTCCTGCACAACATTGCCCTTTCGAAAATGGACAGCAAGTAGGTTTGTGTTCATTATAAGCTGTTTGCAGACAACTAAATTTCAGAATTACAGATAAGTTGTGACAATTGAAATGTTAACCAAGTATTTCCACTCAAGCACTGTGAGACACTGTGGTAGTCGGTGTTTCCTTGCTGATAACCCTGCAGCTCCCATAACTCATCTTCAGTAAGCTTACGACTGTGACACGTCTAAAATGCTTTTTGGATTATTGGGAGACCATATATTTTGAGATCAAACCATGTGGCTTGGACCATCCAGGGCTACAGCTGGCTTGCGAATTATTTTGGTTGAGCCGAATTTCTCGAGCCATGGTCGAGAGTAGCCGGTCTGAAAGTTATTTTTCATGCAGCAAATTTTTTTTAAACCATATGGTTTTTCATCGTAGTCAAAAATAAGCAGTAAGTGACCTTTAAAATTTTTTGCGGGAAATTAAAAACATACCTAAATTTGACTAGAGAAATGATTTACGGACTTCAAATGGCTTCTAGTACATTCGAGTCTCGATATGACGACCTTAGGTGTCGTTTGTGAGTTTCTTTTCCTTCCTTCTCTTTCCTTCTCTTAATGGCAACGCGCCTACCGCTTTATTTTGTAAAGATGTAAAAAAGCTATCTAACCGCATATTTCGTTTTTATATTTTGCAAAAAAATCTACCGCAATAGCGTTAAATTGTGCATTTTAGCGAGCTGGTCTCACAGTTCGTATTTCTCGAGTTAACATCACAGATCCTCTTTTTTAATTTTAGGCAATTTATTCACAATGAAAGGATGCAAAAAGGTTTCAAAACAAATTTAAAAAAACGAAGAAGATACAAAAAACGACAGATAGCTTCCGAAAAAATATTTTTATGTTTAAAGAAAATATTTATTTACTGCGCAAAAAAGGTAAAAAACTATGTGTGATGTTAACCGAAACAGTATCTGCGGAAATTTGTTTTTCAAAAGGAAGCTTTGAAAAAATTTCAGTGCATAAAAAAGTCGTTATATATCAAGGGTGATTTCGTTTCGCATTTTCCATGGCAAAAAATATTTTACTTGTGTTTGACTTGAATTACAGACTTTCATCCATAGTTGCACTGCAGCCGGCGCCGGTTCGGCGCCAGTGCAAATTTGAGCCCCAAGAGGGCACCGACGCTGGCACCGGTGCCCGGCGCCTAAAATTGCTTGAGGTTGGCGCCGGTGCCCATTTCATAAAAAAATTTGCTATGAGTTTAGGTAAACAATTTTTAATATCTTGCTTAAAATAACGATTTTATTCACTTTTAAATTGTTTGCTTTACTCAATATTTTGCATAAAAAGTTTGATGATTTTCGTTTCATGATTCTAATCAAGACTTGGAAAAAATGGTAGCAAACCTGTTGTTGAACACATCTGCTCTCTTGCACATCACAAGTGGTCCCTTCAGGACAGCAGTGCAGCTTGTCTGGACAGCAAACAGCGTGTTCTGCTGGACAACACCCATACACTGTATCTACCCCTTCAGGTCCTAAAGCTACAAAATCTGATGAATCTTCTTCGTCAGTGTACAAGTTCAATGCACAACAAGTGGTGTGAGCTGGACACTTAGATTTCTTATCAGGACAGGTCACTTCCTCCCGACTCAGTGCCAAATCTGTCTCATGGTTAAGTTTAGCCAGATTATGTTGTTTCTGGGTAGCGATAGCAGCTGCCCATTGAGCCAGAAGTTCTCTACGTCCTTTGGAGCTAGATTGAACTGGCTGTGAGGGTTGTTTCTTGTGGATGGGCAAATGCAGTCGACCCGAGTTGCAACGACCATGCTCTGTGTCACAAGTAGTGGCTTGAGGGCAACAATGCAGTTTGTCAGCACAACAAACTGCCTTCTCCAAGGGACAACAACCAAAAGAGCCTTAGCAAGGTTTATGTAATTTATCATAAACTTTATGTGTTTTCTTGCGAAACTCACCGCCTTCCAACTGACAACAAGTGGTTTCATCAGGACATTCTGACAGTTTATCTGGACAGATTATTGCAGCCTTAAATTTAGTCATTTTTATTGCAAAAATGAATTGATACTAACCGCAGAGAAAGAGATACACAAAAGACTAAGTACAGAAACCAACAGCATTTAGTTTGCCTGAAATAAATTTATGTAAGTATCAATTGTTGGTATAATTTTAATTGTAGTTCTAATCATATTTCCAAACGAAAAACACGAACAACACAGCACATTGAAATTCTGGCATTTTTTTTTTAATTTTTAGGCAAATGCTGCTTGATTTTCCGTTACAGTTACACTTCGTAATAACGCCACTTTTTTCAACCCAATTTGGCTGGGAGGCAAAGAAATTATCTAAATCTTACGCCTAATATAACGGTACCTCTGGTATAACTGCACGCCCAGCTGTTCTGCAGGGGTGCGGTGATACTAGGTTTGACTGTGATTGCGTATAAATAAAAAATCTAGCATTCTCTTTGCCCAATACGAAAAATAAAAAAACGATGCAGGTAAATTATAAGAATTCAAATATGTTTATGTGTGTATTTTATCGATTGAATTGGGAAATTAACGAATTATAAGTCAATCTTAAAAGTAATATCAATGCAGAAGTATGGCATGAATGTGACTGTTTATCAAATATCAACATGCTACATGTCTTATCTTTTTCACTCTGTTGATTTGCTCTTTGTGTCTTAATGTCTTTAGTCAAAAATTTTCAAACTAAATTTATATGAATAAATAGAGGATTCACTCACAAAATGATTCACTGAAATTTAAATCGGCAGTTATAAGTGTGAACATGTAGCAAACTAAGGTTTTAACTCCTCTACAGTCACTAATTTTTTAAAAATATTTTTGGAAAAAACACGCTTCTGACGGTTTTAGAAAATTATGTTAACTCACAGGCGATTTCAAATAATGCTGGTGTTCATTTCTTCATGTTTTCGGTTCATGCTTACGAAATGTCGGACTTCTAATTTGTGGATTGGATAACAAGTTTTGAGATTAAGCCACAAATTGGTCGCAAATGAGCAAGCCTGAATGAGTGGGCGCGAACGAGTGTGTGTGGTTTGCCAGTTACTTAGTCCAACCATGTATTTGACTAAAAGTTTCATGGTAAATTGTAATTAACATTTTTTCGAGACATAAAACTTTTTTTGTTAGTATAGCAGTGTGAAAGCATAATTATAGTTAGATAATGGTTATATTCACACATCTATAATTCTAAATTTGATTTTTTTTCATTTTGTGAGCTAACCGCCTCTTTGACCATTTAATATCTCTCTTCAATATTTTCGCCGTGATTCAGGGTATAATAGAGCTAGCATAATTTCCACTTACCACCTTTCTCAAACATATTATTAATTTTTACGATATATAATTTAAAATACTACGTCTTTGATTTGAGAAATCTATTTTGCTAGTTTCATTTTTCGTGAACAACTTTTAGTAGCTTTTACGAACTTTTCGTAACTCGAAAACTGAGTATGGTGGTCTTAAAAATCCCCGTGGATTTTAATGCTGTTGTCTGGTAGCTAATTATGGATCAATTTTTATTTTGATAAAAAATTAGTCTCAGTGTACTATTCTTAGTCTTCTCTTCAGAACAGTATATTTCAAAACAAAAGTTGCTTCAAAAATCAAGAAGAAGACTCAAAAAATTTTACAGGGCATTTTTTGACGAAAAATCATAGCAAGTAAAATTTAACAACCCTTTTATTTATAATACTTACATTTTGATTATGAAAACAACAGGGTGGATCTCTTCAGTAGACTTAAAATATCGCACTGCTTAAGGGCTATCGAATTCATGTCGCAGGATTTATTTTTGTTGACATATAACTGAGAAATATTTATTTTCAAGAATTTGTTGAAAAAATTGAATTTTCGCGAAATTGGATAAAGTTGTCCATTTTTGGTAACTGTTGTATTTTGGGCAGACTTTGACCAAAAACATTTCTGGGATATGGTTCTAGAGGCTCTTGAAGACTTTTTATGGATTTTTAAATTAATTTAAAAAATGTGTTTAATAATCCTTATTGCTCATTCACATACTTTAATTTTTATTCCGTCTTCGAGTTCAGACCAAAAGTGTTCACGCACACTGAGTTTGTGTTCGAGGTCGGACTGCAAGGTATTCATGTCTATAATTTGGATCCCTCAAAATCTCCCTCAGAGTGGCCAAGGGTACTGAAATTTGCTTTTTGGGGGAGGGGGAGGCGGCGGCTTAACTAAAGAAAGGGTCCAAGTTATACACATCGACACCATTAATTTCGACCTCACACTTGAAACTGAACTCGAAGTACGTAAACACCTTCGAATTCGTGTTCGACTTCAAGTTCGGCTCCGAGTTCGAATCAAATTGTTCAAGTAGCCGAAAATCAGGACTCGAACACGAGCTCGAACTCGAATTATGTTAAAGAAAACAGTTTTTTTTAAATGAACTGCAAAAAATTTTAGGTGTCCCGTTTTTTTTTAATAGTATTTTTTCACAAACGAAAAGCTTTTACACTCTTTTGGAAAGTAGATCCATGGCTAAAAAATTTATATTGGCAACAACTTTTTCAACCTTGACAGCTTAATGGATTCTTTGTGTTATACAGTCGAACCTCGTTAACCTGGCACCTCTATGACCTGACACCCTCAATAAGCCGACACTCTGTCGACACTTGATTTGGCCAGGTGCTCGACACTTTGAAAAAAACGACACCCTGAGACTGGTCCCCTGGGGATCTGGGTTAAAGAAGTTCGACTGTATATGACCTACTAGTAATCGAAAATATATCAAATTTTTTAATTCTGTTTAAAAATATTACAAGGATTCTGATTTTAACACTATTTATAAAAACACCACGGTTCAACAATACCTATGTGTTCTTTTCCGACCCACACTTGTGTGGGTGGCACCTCGCCAAACTCTCCAAAAATAGTGATTTTTCAGGTTTTCATTAGAAATTTTCCCCTTTCCAACCAGCCTGAATGCAATTACGTTAGACGCCATCATGAAATTTTAAAATTTCCTAAAATCTACTGAAAATGAGCAAGCGTTGGATGTAATAGTCTTAGAAATTTTGTTGGCGTAGGTGTGCGTGTAGCCTGTGTTTAATTTTAAATGTAGGTGTGAAAAGAAGTGTTTGGTATGCGCAAATGTAGGTGTTATGTAGATCTACTTTCAGATAGTAGGTCTAGGCGTTACTTTTGAGAACACTGCTTGAAAGCCTAAAATTTTTGACCTCTGCTCTCGTGCTTTTTTGTATTACAATATAATAGCCAGCCAATAGTCAGGTTATGGCTTCGGGACGATCAGAATATTTATTACTGAAAATATAACTTTAATTTTAATTTTTTTTTGAAAATGTCTTGTATAAAATAATGAAAAAGCTGTGTGAAGATGTTAAGGAGCATTTATTTAACACAATAACTAATTAATGACCAGCTATAGCCTTTTCGCAGTGAAATTTACTTTACTTTTTCGTGTAGTATTTTTACATCACAGCGTTGTTATTTAGACAAACTTTTGTCTTAGTTTGATGACGTCCACTGTTACTTCTGCTATATCTCAAGAAGTGTTGACTAGTTGTCAGAATGTCGAAATACTTTCCAGGAGCGTAGTTTACAAACTTATTTTATTTATTAAAGGATGGGCTAACGCAATAGGGATTGCTGCTTTTGTGTTTCATATTTTCACACAGGTTTGTGACTGAAACTCTCCAGATATTGAGCTTTTTTAAGACGTCGATTTTCAGAAGGAAGTAAAAATATTTCATCCCAACACAAAAATTATCTACAGATTTATTTGCTCGCTCGCTGTTTTGGTAGCTATTCATTTACTAATTTTTATACCATGGAACTATGGAGGTTGGGTTGTTAAATTTTAAAACGTCCCAGTTGAGAAACCACTGTTATTCTATACTAAACAAAAGAGTTACAAAGTTGTGTGCTAGCATTTTCTTATCTTGTTTAAAAGTTCTACGCAAATATTTTTACTAAAAATAATCTATCTAGATATTAAGATGCAAGAGGCTTCGTGTTTGGCCTATTCATAGTTCTAAATTAATTTATTGATTTCAGTGAATTACCATAAATGTGCAAAAAATGGCAGAAAATTGGGCTTGAACACGAAAATCCAGGCTAAATCCACCATTTTTAATTTAGAGGTCCCTCTAATCCCTATAATTTAGAAGGACTTAAAAACTTTTTTTGGAAATCTCAATTCTACGATTTTGTGCTCAAAATAGAGCTAAGATGATGAATTTTAGGGTTCCAGAAAGATATCCGACATGAGTTTGCAAAAACCGGCCGAAAATAGGGCTTGAACACAAAACTGGCGACCCACCCATGCCAAATAATATGTAGAGAGGTCAACAAAAATTTTAGACTGGTTTCATTTGTTACTGATCCATGTGCACGTTTGTGGTGGACTCCTTCTCTATTCTATCTTAGAGCAGCATATGCCAGTTGCTTAACTGGCATGAATTCTTCCATGATTGTGCTGTGCATAGAAAGAATTGTGTGCATTAGTCAAATAAGTAACTACGAAGAAAGCAGCAGACCAAAACTTGTCGCATTTTTATTAACTTTTTTGGTTTGTTTTTGAAAACAGCAAAGTATAACAAATGTGCAAAACATTTAGGCTTTGTTTTTCTGTATTGTTTTTGTCCTTCTTTATTTGCCTGGAATCGACTGGTCACATGGTCTTCCTGTGAGCACCGTCAGGAATGCAAATAATGCAGCCAATTTCCAGGTAGATTTTGAGAAAAATGTCTTACTGCTACAGAAAATTATAAAAAAAAGTATTGAAAAATATTTATGAATAAAAAAGCAGTGTCAAAACTGTATTTATTAACTGTAATAATTAACTGTAAGTGTAATTTTTAACTGTATTAAATATTACGTGAATATAATATATCGTGAAATAAAAAATTAATTGAAAATATTTTTTCAGATAATGTTATATTTTTTCATTATCATGGAGTTCCTTGGCGTGTTTTTCTTCTTTTTTATTCACAACTGGGGTTTGCGCTATAAGAAAAAATCCGTGGTTTCAAATTTTCTAACCAGCGTACAGAGATGACTGATATTCCTTGCATTAGCTCTGTGTCTGTCAAATTTCAAGTGGAAGAAACAATTCAAATCACTAAGCTTTTCTTGCCTCTTGTCACTACCAAATGTTTATTGTTATTTTTTTCTGTGTTTGCGATGATCTTTATCAATAAGGTAATGTGCTCACTGAAATTAAACGAAAAAAATGTTTTTTTAGATGTGGCCAAACACAACTGTGGATGAGCAAATGATTATTTATGAATCTATAAATATCCAGTATGTACAGCCTCTGCCCACAGCTTTTTGGCTTCTTTATGGTAGCGGACAGTTGAAAAAGTTCTTTTGCTTAAAGAAAAACTCAGTTATGGAAGCTGAATATAACAAAGGCAGTGATCACGACCAAGACGATCATTTTTAAGGCTTAAAAATATTTTTGAAAGGGAGAGTATATTTTCGCCTTTTCACACAAAAAACTAGTGTTTAAAGGACCCTGTCGCTTCCTGCTCAATGGTCCCGCGCCAATTCAAAAAATTTTCACTGATTATTGAACTTCTGTACGGATTTTTCCACTCGGTTTCTAACAAAACAAGGCCTAGAATTTAATTTTAGGTTTAGTACTGTTAGAAACCAAGTTAAAAAATCCGTACAGAACTTCAACGATTAGCGAAAAAATTTTGAATTGGCGCGGGAACATTGATTAGGAAGAGACAGGGTCCTTTAACATATGCAATTTTTAAATAGCTTCTTAAAATCTTAGTTATTTTATTAAATTAACTTTAAAACACAGGACTTAATATTCTCAATGATATTTTGACACAGCAGTACTTCTTATACAGTCGACTCTCCGACAACGTACACCCTAGAAGTTCGTTCCCGCCTTGGGTCCGACACTTTTTTTTTAACCCAATTTTTGAGGTTTTTCCCTAACCTGATTTGTCAGTCTAGTCGGAAATTCCAATTTTGCAGATCGTTTTTGCAAAAGGCAATAACATTGGCATTTTAAAGCGGAACTCTCCTTATAACGTACACCCAATCCGAAAAAAATGCAGGGAGAGTTCTTCCTTAAAATACCGATCTTGTGGTTTTTTGCAAAAACAATGTGCAAAACCGGAATCTTTGCGATATTTCCGACTAGAGTGACAAATCAGGCCAGAAAAACAACCTTAAAATTGAGGTAAAAAAAGGTTCGGACCCTAGACGGGAACGAACTTTCAGGGTGTACGTTGCCGGGAGAGTTAACTGTATTTGGTTTGGTTAGTATGATCAGTGTAATAAGGAACTTCGAGTTTTTTTTACACATGTTTTACGTGTCTTTTGAATAACTCCGTAGTTTTAATGTAAAAAGTGCCCCTTAAAAGCGTTATGAAAACTTTGTGTTTCGATAGGAACTTGTTTTTTAATTGGAAAATTCAATATTAACACCCTGAAAAGCATAGATCTCATTTTAAAAATTATACATTGGAAATTGAATATATGTATATTGAAAACCCTCATAAATTCATTAAAAGCACTTTGAGGTGTATGGATTACAGCAAGATGAAAAAAAATTTATATTTATTTTTAGGAATGTATGGCAAATATAATATGCGCGAATGAAGGTGTAAAAATAAATTTAATAAGTTTTGAATAATAGTTGAGTATTAATTGGACACCTAAATATTTGGCAGATATTTTTTAGAGATTACAAAGAGATATATAAAGTATAAATAAAGCTTGTAAAGACATTATATTAATTTTTAAACAAAGAGTATTCAGGTTGGAGCTTACAAGGCAACCTTTTTAGGTGTTACTCGGGGATCAATATCACACCGGAATTTTTTTTTCCAATTTTAGACAATTATAGTGTAAGTAAAGAATCTCATCCGATAGCTCTTCATGTCTTCTATACAGTCAACTCTCGATATAACGCCACCCCTCAAGTTCGTTCCCGCCTAGCGTCCGACACTTTTTTTAACTCTATTTTGAAACCTTTTGCTGAACCTGATTCGGCAGTCTTATCAGAAATATCGTACAGGTTCCGATTCTGCCAATCGTTTCTGAAAAAGTTTAAACTTTTGCCAGTAAGACCCGCGCCTCACGATATAACGCCACCACTTTTAAAAAATCGGCGGCGTTATATCGAGTTATATCGAGAGGCGCGGGTCTTACTGGCGAAAGTTTAAACTTTTTCAAAAACGATTGGCAGAATCGGAATCTGTACGATATTTCTGATAAGAATGCCGAATCAGGTTCAGCAAAAGGTTTCAAAAATAGAGTTAAAAAAAGCGTCGGACCCTAGGCGGAAACAAACTTGAGGGGTGGCGCTATATCGAGAGTTGAGTGTAACTCGATAATCAGTACCCCAAGATGATCGCAAAACCATGATACCGCTATTTTTTATAGCCTTTTTAGGTTATACCAGTATCGTGATTTTTTGGTCATTTTGGGGTAGTGATTCTCGAGTTACAGAAGACATGAAAAGCTATCGGATCAGATTCTTCACTTACACTATAAATGTGTAAGTTTGGTATAAAAAAATTCCCGGGATGATATTGGTTTTCCCCGCGTAACACCTAAAAAAGTTCCCTTGTTAGCGACAATTCACTGATGCTTTACTGCTTTTAACTAAAACCTATTTTTCACATTTTACCCTCGTCGAAATTCATAAGGAACAGGGGTTACTCTCCAAGCAGCCATTTCTTCTGGTGATAATTGCTTTGTTTCCACTTTCTGTCCTCTTTTTCTAGATTAAGTAATTTACTGATGAAATATGTTAAAGAAGTTACCTGTCGTAGATTTGCATGTTGAGCTGACCATTAGGACTGATGCGCCAACTGCGAGACCAAGAAAACTTTCTAGAATTAGGGTTAGGTGTCGTATCGCGCACGAAATTAACAGCAACAGGTATGGCAGTAACCGGTCTGTTGTAAAGGACAGATGGCTGCTTCTGAGGTTGCACTGGTGTTCTAAATTTACGAAAACAGATAAAAAAATATTTGAGCAACTTCTTGTTTCGAAATTTGTAGTCTTTGATAGACTAGTTTACAATATACAGTCGAACTCCGATATAACGCCACCCGAAAATGGACCAATTTGGTCAGCTTTGACTGAGATTTAGTCAAAGTAAGCCCCGATTTAACGCAACCCCCGATATAGCACCACCAAATAGCGGTCCATAGGGGTGGCGTTGTATCGGAGTTCGACTTTAGTGGTAGTAGAAAGACTACTAGCACCGAATAAGCACCAACAAACATTTTCATATAAAAAGTTAGGACACTTATTCACTTCGCGATGCACATTTTGCAATTTTTCGTAGATCATTATCTCCTAAGTGATTTTTGTGCGTTAAACACTCTGAAAACGTTGATTTATGACACATAAAAAATTGATTTCCTGAAAAGAATTGTGACTTAAATCTGACTTTTTACCTCGGGGGACCACTGAAAATCAAGAGTTTGGTCAAGTTATGAATATAAAAAAAACCCGTATAACCAAAACTTTTTTAAGGTGACACCTTAGGAGCTAGTAGCGAATACCCCGGCACCATAACCTTTTTTAAAATAATTTTTGACCATGGTTTTTAGGATCGGGCTCAGGGTAGGCCAATGGATGTTAGTAAAGACTTAAAGATCTCTTACGCAGTTTTTTAGAAATTGAAGAAAAAAATAAGAAAAATAATAATTTTTAATGGCGTCTAATGCAAAGACAATTTTTGTATTACCTAACTGAATTTTGCTTGTTTAATTGATTCATTTCTTGGCGGCCATTCCATTTATTAGGTAATCCTTGATCCAGCTCATTGCTTTCGGCTGCAGGAGCCACCTCTACTTGGCCATTAATATTATAGGAAATAATGTGATCAGGACCCCCCACATTTTGTAGTTCGACATCCGTAGCTTGTTGACTTAATGCAAAAAGAGATAGTAGGAGACTCACAAAAAACAGCATTGTTCAAAAAATTGCGTCAAAACAGTTTTCAAAATTGAGCAGTCACTTTTAATTGTACATCATTGCCCGCCTTTCTCATCAATAAATTGGCCACAAATTCAGCCTATGCACAATCGATCAATCAAACTAGTGTAAGAGACAAAAATATTTAGAAACTTCAAAGAAGGTTTGTATCTACGAACTTTGCACAGAGTTAAAACATAAAAGAACGTCTGCCTTACAGCCTTGGCCACCACATCACGTGATCTACATGACATTGAATAAGTTTCTTCATAGCCTTAGGCATTCAGTGAGACAAATACTTGAAAACTTCGTGCAATCATTAGGTAACTTTACAAAGAAATATTGGTGAAAAAATATATCGTGATAAAGCCGCAGTTTCGGTTAGCCAAGTTTTTTAGATTAGTTTAGTTTTTCAAATAAACCGCATAGCGTATATTCTTTTTGAAGCTCTCATGCGTTTTTTTTAATTCGAAAATCGTGGGGTCAATTTAAAGATTTTTCAGTGAAAATCCGAAAAAAGCTAAATTAGTAGAGCTAGCGGGGTTTTATAAAATGCAAAAACAGCTCTGCGAAGCTCTGTGCGGACAAAAAGGTTCTCGAAGTCGGACGTAGGAGCTTATTTAAAGTGTGGTTCAATAAATAGTTTATGGTAACTTCTATTATAAACCGCAGTACTGAAAAATCGGGAAAATTTTGGGAAATTTTATTTGTGAAGCTCAAAACTAAAAGAGATAATCAATAGATATCGATAGAAGTAAGCCTTCATTTGTCTTTGCGATTTGATCAGGAATAGAATATAGGATTTAATAATGTAACATACCGTGAATCAGGGATGGGACGGAAGAGATTTTCGGAAATCGGAAGAGATTTTTTTACGTTAGACTTGATATCTCAGTATTTTCTTGAATTTTTTGCAGCATGTCTGTCTTTAAACGAAAGCTGAGATCTAGGTGAATCGATTAAGCTATAGTTCAGTAAAAAAAAGTATAAATTTCGTGGACAAAAACCAATTGAAATTAACTTACGTCCCAGTTGCGATTCTCTTCCGTATATCCCTGCCGTAAATGTTCTAATCAACCAACCCCCCTTCCAGTTCAAACCCGTTTTTTCTCATTGTGTTTTGACCCGCTTATCTAGGCCACTCTTGGTTATCACCAACTTAATACCTAATTTTTAGCCAGTAAGATGAGTTTAAAATTGATGGGTTACTTGCTTAAGAGTTGCTTACACGGGAAAGGCACGACCCGGGTGTGGCCTATTAAAAAACGTTATATACCAAAATGTAGCCCTAATTGAGCTAGTTAAGGAACCGTTCGCAGAATCTGCTATGGATCAATCTACGCTGAGAAATAATCTTTTTAAAATTACAAAAAATTGTGTTGACATATAAGTCAAGAACAACCCTTTTCAAACATGTGAGTTGGTGGCCGAGTGGATGAGTGGTGCGGCGCCGAACCTGTTTCTTTTTTTTCGGGAAAGGTTCGACTCCAGTCGCGTGCACGTCTTTTTTATTTTCGGTTTTTTTAAAGCTTCACTTTCCTACACAAAATGACACGGGGAACAATAAAAATATTTTTAACGTCGTCGGATTTGTAATACACATTGTGAACGGTATATATTATATATACGGTATAATCATTGTCATTAATTGTTCGTTGTTCGTAAATGAAATATATACCGTTCACAATGTGTATTACAAATCCGACGACGTTAAAAATTTTTATTGTTCTCCCGTGTCATTTTGTGTAGGAAAGTGAAGCTTTAAAAAAACCGAAAATAAAAAGACGTGCACGCGACTGGAGTCGAACCTTTCCCGAAAAAAAGAAATAGGTTCGGCGCCGCACCACTCATCCACTCGGCCACTAACTCACATGTTTGAAAAGGGTTGTTCTTGACTTATATGTCAACACAATTTTTTTGTAATTTTAAAAAGATTATTTCTCAGCGTAGATTGATCCATAGCAGATTCTGCGAACGGTTCCTTAACTAGCTCAATTAGGGCTACATTTTGGTATATAACGTTTTTTAATAGGCCACACCCGGGTCGTGCCTTTCCCGTGTTAGAAAAAGTGGGTCAAAAGCACAATGCCAAAAACACGATTTTGAACTAGAGCTTGGGCGGGGTTAGTTTATTAGAATATTTATGGTTAGTTATACGGTATTGTGTATAAAAACTCACTAACTCAAAATTTTAAAATTTATTGCATAAATAGTTAAAAACTCAAGAAAAAATTGTCGACCACAAAAGTATTTAGCACAAATCATCTTTTTGTGTCAAAAGTAACTTTTTTAGCCTTTTTACAACTATTCATTTTCTTTACCGATAATTTGTTTTTGTTTTCCGTTTGTTCCTTCAAAGTATGTGTATAGACCCTCACACAATATAGAAAAGCTGCGAAAGCCACAGGTGGTATGGCTGGGAATAGCGGATAGACACATTCTGTCAAATCAATATCATGTTTAGCTCCATCCCTTATGTCGGCAATCTGCATAGCTCCTATAGTCACCCACAACACACAGTACATCAGCTGTCGGCAAATAGACAGTGTCTGAATAGTTCAAAAGTAAATATTTTTAACTAGAGTTGGAACTGGTCGGTTTTTTTCGAACTGGTCAGTTTTAGAAACCAATTTTTTCCAAATCCGTTTCCTTTTTTTTTTTTTCGTCGGTTAACCTGCCTATTCCCGGTTTTCCGTTTTTGAGTAAGTAAAATGGGATTTTGTTGTTTTTTTGTTAAAATTTTTATTCTACGGGTTTTTTTTCGGCTTCCACTTTTCCGAAACCCCCTTTTCGGTTGAGTTTATTGGCCGAAAAACCCGGTTTTCGGTTAACCGACCGGATCCAACCCTATTTATAACCATAAAAGCTTACATTAGTGTGTATACAAAGTCTGAGCAAGTCTTCGCGTTCACAATCGATAGCCAGAATCGCTGCACAATGAAGCAAGCACATTACAACCTCCACTTCGGCAATCCATGTGTCCGCCAGCCACGTTAACGACATTAAAAAATTAATAAAAAAAAATACAAATTTTTGTATAATGTGCAATAAATCTTTAAAAAAATAATCGATTTTCTTGGAGCATGTTCTGGCTGAAAAGCCTTGTGAGTCAGTCATAAATGCAAGAACAATAAGAAGTATTGTGCTTCTTCTTTTTCATATTAAAAAAGGTCGGTTTTTCTTTTAATTTCAAGACAGGGATGGTTCGCTTATAAAATTGTTTTGCTTAATTTTTTTACCAAGCAAATAAACGCAAAAAACGCACCTAAAAATCTACTAACAAGAAAACTAACAACTAAAACTGCCTTGGTCCCCCCTGTTGTTTTTTCAGTCCAAAAATTAATTGCCACTTTTGATGAGTAACTCTCATTTTTTATCGCATTTTTAGAAGAAAGTGGTGGGTAAAAACCAAGGATGATATATGTACTTTTTAAAAAGATTTGTACTTTTTTGGGACTCCAAATCTTTTCTTTTTTCAATGTACTTTTTAAAAAGATTTGTACTTTTTTTGGAGAAATGTACTTTTTTGTACTTTTTTTGGAAGCTTCCTAGATCCTTCGAAGCTTCCTTATTAGAATAAAAATATAATTTTGAGTCTCTTTGAGATAATAGATGTTGTTAAAAATTGGATCTTTGCTAGAAAGGTGTTGAATCGCACATTTTTATACTTGTAGAAAGAAACAGAATCAAATCTTCGCTTAAAAATTTGAATTTCACGAAAAATATACTTGGCGTTTTGTTGTTCTTGAACTACACTAGGATTCAAATTTTAGGGGCCCTGCACTATCAAAATTTCAAATCGCCTTCAAGACAGTATACATTTTATTTTCAAAAAAACTCAAAATTCACTTTGTGAATGTATATTGTCTTAAGCCTAAATTGAAATCTCACTCACTACGCTTCTTGGCGGGTGTACGTTATAGAGAGAGTTGACTTTAGATGCTTTAAGGCTGCCGTTTTAGAAAACTTTAACTTAAAAGAATAACGTTTGTTCAGTTTCTTTGTACTTTTGAGTTTTTCTTATCGCCAGTTTGAAAAATAAAACACTTATCTTTTTTGTTTTCGTAAAACGTGGACCTTGTTTATTTTTATTGCTGACTCTTATATGAACAATATTTATTAGTTTTTTATTTTTGAATGTACACTTGATTTTATTTGTCCTATGTATTATGACTTTAGTCAATAATTGTATTGACTAAAAAAAGTGGATCATAGCGATAAATACCTCCTCCTCAGATATTTTCTTTGAAACTCTTTTATAAAGTACCCAAATATATGTTCCACATTCCTGAAAAAGTGCGAAAGACATCTTTTAGTATCGGCTAACAAATGCTGACCTACCCTGCGCCTAAAGCACAAGGAGAGGCTTGTATTAGCTATAAGTGCCGAAAACTGTTAAAAACATAAGCTATAGTTTTTATACAATCACAACTTTCACGTCTGAAAATGTTTATTGCTCTTCGAATTTTTTTGTGCTTTTAAAAAAAAATTATTTTCCCGTGTTAATATTAGGCCGTGTCAAATATTTGTTGAATATTTGTTACACTATGTTTTCTATAAATTCTTCAAGCGAGTCTCCTACTCCTAAAAAAATACCTCTCAGTTGTTTTAAGCCAAGTGGTGACTCATCCAAGATAATCAATCTAAGTTAAATATACCATTTGAAAGAGATCAAGGGCTACAAAATAGTATTAAGTGTTAGAAGAAAAAAATATGATGCCAACATTGATAAAAGATAAGGCTTTAAAAATACATCGGGGACTTTTCGGACACCGGTTACAACGCATTTTTATTTGAAAAAAAACGGTTTGAGCTTTTGACACGACCTAATATATCCAAATTATCAAACAACAATTTTCACAATATATTAATTTAAGTTATGTCATTGTCAACCAAGACTATGGAAGCTATTGTGTGTTTTGGTCCAAAAGATTATCGATTTGAAAAAAGTATTCATCGACCGGTTGCTGGACTGAACGAGTTAGTCATAAAAATAACTGCATGTGGTATTTGCACTAGTGATTGCAAATGTTGGCAGGGGGCTAAGATGTTTTGGGGCGATGAACCAAGGTGTGTCGCTTCAAAATAACAAAATTTATAAAAGTTTGCATTTAGCGGCACACCAGTATTTGTCAAGCCACCTGTGGTCCCTGGACATGAATTTTTCGGCACTGTTGTTGAAATTGGAGAAGGGGCTGCTGAACATTTCTCTGATACTCCAATTAAATTAGGAGAAAGAATAATTGCTGAAAATATAGTGCCCTGTACCAGGTAAATTTTTAGTGAATTAAAAACAAAATATTTCAAAGGCCGTGTCCAAATTTTGAATGGTTGAATTTTCGGGCAGTATTTTTTCTTATGGAGACAAAATAAATTTGAATTTTGACTACAAAAACATCAAAAATAGTTCAAATGAACACCCAGATTCAAAAAGATTTTGTATTCATGAGAAAAATTGCTGCTTGGGAGTTCAAACATTTGAAATTGAACTTATTGGCGTGGCCATTTATCTTTGGCTACGGGTATGGTTTTAGTAAAACGCAAAATTGCAACTATAAATATTAGATGTCTCTACTGTCGATCAGGAAAATACTGGATGTGTGAAGTCCACCACATTTTTGGGTTTCAAAGACAAGTAGCTGAAGGGGAATGGCAGAGTACATGCTGATTCCAGCAACAGCAATTGTCCACCGAATCCAGAGGAAATTTCCTTGGAAGACTCAGCTATAATAGAACCACTCAGTTGTGCAATTCATGCAGTCCAGAGAGGCGATATCCAGCTCGATGATTTGGTATTTTAACTAATAAATTAAGTTCTATTGTTGCAAAGACTTGCAAAATTTAGGTAGTGATTGCAGGAGCTGGCCCATTGGGCTTGTTTATGACTCAAGTTGCTCGTTTGAAGACACCCAAAAAACTCGTAGTCATTGATTTGATGGAAGAACGGTTAGAATTGGCCAGAAAGTTTGGCGCAGATGTAACCATCAACTTATCTAATGGTGTGAATGCAGTGGAGCTTGTGAAGCAATTGACAAATGGATATGGTTGCGATGTTTACATAGAAACAACTGGTGCACCTGGCGGCGTGGTCCAAGGCTTAAATATGATACGTAAATTGGGCAGATTTGTGGAGTTTTCGGTGTTTGGTTCAGATACAACTGTGGATTGGTCTATTATTGGGGACAGAAAAGAGCTAGACCTACGAGGGGTTCATCTGGCTCCCTACTGTTATCCTATAGCCATAGATTTGTTGAAGAGAGGCTTGGTCACCTCAAAAGGCATAGTTACTCACACTTATCCGTTAAGTGAATGGGATGAAGCTATTGCTATGGCCTGCTCTATGAAATCTATCAAAGTGCTTATGAAGCCTAATCACAAATAATCTAATTTTTTTAACCATTGAAGTAAAAATATTAAAGAAATTGTTTGTTTACAATACAATAAGGGTGGTATTTAAATTTGCCCTCTAATTACTGAAAAATATACCCTAATCAGAAATCGAAAGCTTTTTTTCTTAATTTTCAAGTCTATTTTTTCAAAAAAATTCAACTATCGTGTAACCCAGGATCTCAGCTTTCTAACGAGCTATCAAACTCTATTGAATAATTACAGAAATGTAGATATTTAGGGGTTAGAATGAAGTAACTTTTATTTTTCTCACATTTTTTCAAACTCCCAAATTTCTACATTTTTCAAATCACTCAGTGGAGTTTTATAGCTCGATAAAAAACTGAGATCTTGGGCTACATGATTGTTGAAATTTTTTGAAAACCTAAAAATTAAGAAAAAATTCAAAAATAAAATTAGAGGGCATTTTTCAGTAATTAGGGAGCAAAATTAAATATTACCCTACAATAATATTTTTTTATTTGTGACGCTATTGTTTGCAATTACAGTTCACGGACGCACAAAAAATTTTGCCGCTGAATTTTAGATTCAAAAGATTTTGCAAATTTTATTCGGCAGTCTAGTTCTGATAGTCACAAGATTTCCGATTAATTTCTGAGAAACACCATAGTTTCGTCATTTATCCGTTGTCGGCGCTACCTGGCACTGGTTGGACTTGTAGTGTTCAAGTAAAAATTTTTTGATCTTTTCATTCGATTTTTTACTCTGTAGAGTTATATTTCGGATATAGCAATACCTAGCCAAAAATCATGCCTAAAATCTTAGTAGGAACTTGAATTTCTACAGTCAAACTTCGGTCCACCACCCTAAGCCCCGTCTCTGGGGCGGCAGATAACCGAGGTTTGTCTTATGAATTTCCCTATAATTTAAAAAAAAATCCAAAAATGCAAAAGAACATTTTTATTGCTTTATACTTTAATTTATATTAATGTTTCTCAAACGCAATTGACTTCTCCATTAGACTCATTGCTGATCCATTCACAATACGTTGAGATTCGAGTGAAAACTGCAAAACAATAACTTATAATGTTTTCATCAATTCTTTCAAATCACTTCTCGGTTCGTCTATAGCTTCTTGTTCCTCATTCCCACCACTTGTAATGCCCACTTGAGTCCAGCGATGCATGCCAGCCAAATTTACCATTAAAGGACCTCCACTATCACCATGATAAACACTTGTATGGTTGTCTCCTCGTGCACAAATATGAATTTTGTGGTTCACATTGTCTGGGTCATGCTGAGCACTTCAACACAATAATTTTTAAACAAAAACAAATCATTTGATCAACTTTTTGCATTCATTGAATTCCACAAGATGGGCATTAGCATCATGCAAAACTGTAGTTGTAGCTTCTATGGGATGGTTGCATTTGGTTTAGTCCCTAAACTTCGTGATTGGTTAATCTTCAGTCAAGTCACAAATCAAATTTCACATTTGATTCTACCCCATCCACTAATATAAGCTTTGTCTTGTTTGGTCTCATGTAGCTGCTTTGCCAAGCAGATAGGCCAAACAAATCGTGTGAAATTAAGTGGTTTAGCAAGCTATAAATATTTTAAGAGGAAATGAAACTTCGACAGCTTTTAAGACAACCTCAATGATAACAATATCATTGTTAGCAAAAAGTCCAAGATCTACATAGCCAGGATGACGTACGACCCTTTTAGTGTTGAGTCTGATGCGCTTTTGAGACGTGTGGTCTAATACACCAGCAACTATTTCAAAAGTATCATTTTTTCTAAACAGTATTTTGTTTAAAAAGACTTTTTTGCAGTCGAACCTGGATACAACACCACCTTGATATAACACCACCCATTATGAACCGATTTGGTCAGCTTTGACTGAAATTAAGGTAGGTTCCTTGGGGTGGTGTTGCGTCCAGGTTCGACTGTACATGTAAAAACCTTATGCAATGTCCAGCAGTAAGAACGTATTTGTTGGAAACCAGACTGGCCGTGCACTTAAACTTGCCACCCGCGAACAATGCAACAACCCATGGCCATTTTCCTGGAGTAACTATTTTTCCGTTAATAATCTGGAATTAATAGCTCGTATGCATGATTGACAAATATTTATTTACTCTATCCATGGGATCATCTTCGCTCCACTGTCTTACTCCACACTCAACCACTCTATTGCAGTTGACATCAGAAACTATAGCAGAATTACTTGTGAAATAGCCTAGTCCTAGAACAACAAGAAAGTCTACAATAATTAGTTTAAACATTTGGAAAAGAAACGCTATTCCGATAAGTAGATCAAGTATTTATTCGGAGAAATAAGATACTAAGAAACTGCTTTAATGGACCAGTCTTTCATTTATATGCAATGGTGAATACTTAATTAATTGGTAGACTTTTGGATTGGAATTCTGGTAGCACATTCATGCAAAAACCCCCACCAACCCCCCGTTAAATCCAGGCCAACAAATATGACATGACTACACTATGGTCAACGTGCCCTTTCCAGGGTTGAAACACTTTATTAAATCAACATTTTTTAAGTTTCTATCAGTGTTGGCAATTTGGCTCTTTGGCTCGCGAGATAAAGAATTAAAGAAAAATACGCGAGCAAATCGCGAGCCGAATTAAAGTACGCGCAATCCAAATATCTCGCGAGCAATATGTCATGCGACTATCGAGAGCAAGGCTCATGCGAGCTGTTGATGAACCACTTGGCTCATATGAGCCATATAGCACGGGAGGAAATAAGTCGTGCTAAATTAGCACGAGCTTGGCTCATATTATTTTAAACATGGTGAAACCCTCAAATTTGTAGCGAAACAGACAAAATGTCAAATTTATCACTCATTAATTTTATCTCTCACAATCAGTGCTGGGAATTTGGCTTGCTCGAGCCTCAAAAGATGGTACAAATCGCAGAACTTGCATGACATATTGCTAGATAGCTATTTAGCTCGCACGCAATATATTTGGCTCGAATTTTGCTCGCAACATTTTTAACTTATCGAGAGCAAGATGCGAGCGAAATTTATTTCGCGCGAGTAAATAGCTCGCGAGCAATAAGTCATGCAAGTTCTACGATTTGTACTATTTTTTGTGGCTCGAGAGAGCCAAATTGCCAACACTGGTTTCTATGTTTTCTTTGAATTCAAAGCTACTCAAATTGCTTAAAAATTGATCTGTAATAGAAAAATTGAATATATATCCCAATGCCAAATTCTGCCAATTGAATACTAATACAAAATCAGTTTTATTTTTTAATCTACTTTATTGAAAAATAATGCTTAATAATGGCCACGGGGGACACTAGCTCTAGCCCTTTTCTAAAAGATAACTTCAATGCGCCTGGCTGTAAGTCTTTATTTATATTTTGCTAAATTTAATATTTTTATGTGCCCTTTTTCAAAAAATGAATCTTTTCGTGAATAGGTGTATCCCTCCTGAAATAAAATATTAAAACTACATCTTTTTCTGATTTTAACAATTATCTGGCATATAATGTCGAAATTTACAATACGGATTTTGTATTACTCATGCTTCGAACTAAAAAGTTGCGTCTGAAAGAGCAGAAAAAATGCGGAGAATTTATAACCTATCATCTAAAAAAGTAATATAATTATTGAAAAAGTAGATTAAAATAATTTTTACCTTGCATTTTTTGATTATTATCTTTATCTTTTTAGATGTAAACAGTTTTTTGGAAGGCGTGAAGCCCGGAGAAGAGTCCAAAAAGCTGCAATCACTAAGGCAAACTCTAAATGCACGCAACAACCAGGCCTCAGAAACTATCAAGGACATTGTGTTCGAGCACTACAAGCACTTCATTGAGACTTCCAAAGAGATATCTAGTTAGTATCATCTATACTTTATTAGTAATTCTAACTTTTTCAGATTTGGAGAGGGAAATTTATCAGCTTTCCACCCTTCTGTCTGAACAGAAGGGCCTAATTGAAAACATGATGGAGATGAGTGGCCAGGACAAAAAGTCGTCTTGCAATGGTTCTGTCCATAGCTCTACATCTACTGCCCACAACCAACTGCACTCTTTGATGACCAAAATGGACGGAGTGGCTGTAAGTTTCGGTTGTTGTCATAATTTTTGCAGATATTTTTACAGCCTCGAAATTTTAAAGAGAAAAGTTTTAAAATTGCAAATTTCAAATAAGACGACATTTTCTAGACTATACTGAACAATTTGAAAGAAAACGAGAGAATCGTGCTTCAAAACCAGATGACACTCTTGAATGCGGACAACATGCAGCCAGAACACCCCATTCTGGTAGTTCTACTTACCAACAGTTTGTTAATAGGCTACCCCACTCCTAATAGCAAATGTCCGTTTCATTTGGTGTCCAACCAGGTTGAACTACTTATAAAAAATAAGCTATAAAACCTTTAATAAAATTTAGCCACTGGACAACCTGGCTGCCATCAACTTCAAAAGTCACAATAGCAGTCAAGAAGGAGAAGAACACATACTTCAACTACTCATATTTCCTGAGCAGATCTATGTAAAGTGTGAAAACGCTCGAGTCAAGAGGGAATGGCTGGAAGGTATTGAGCAAACCAAGCGAAGGCAGGAACAAGAGAAATCCCTGGTCAGACAAGCAACTATTAGGTAAGGCGTTTGATTTTAAACGCCCAAAGTCTTTCGGAAGTTGTCTTCAAACAATTTAATATGGGATTCCCGATTGTTTTTGTAAACAAAAGTTTTTTGCTGGTATGACTCACGCCTCTCAAAAATCCGTTACTCAATTTCATGAGCATAGCCAGAAAATTAAAAAATCTGACAGGTGGGGGGGAGGTTGGGTAGCACCACATAGGGAAATTTTTACCTAGACTTTTTTAAATTTGGACTGAGAAAAACTTCAGACGGGAGGGCAGGTGACCCCCTGCTACAGCCCCATTCAACTTGGCTACGCCCATGCACAATTTTGAAAGAGGGTATAGATGTTGGCTAACAGTACAAAAAGCAATTTTTTAGCTATGATCCCCAGTGTTTTGGCTCTTTAGGTTAGAGGAAAATGAAAAAAACATTGTTTAAATGATGTAAACCTCAATGTTTTAGAGCCAAAAGAAAGTCTATTTTGGGCAATATTGCCAAGAACAATAAGAATCCACAATCTTTGGGAGAATTAGAAGAAGAGGGAAGTCTGGAAGAGCAAGAAGGAAAAAAACCAATTATGAGCGTGGAAGACACTCAATGGCTCAATGACTTGATAAGTGAACTTCAGGACGTCATCTCTCACAGACACATGGAACAGGTCAGACATTGCACATATGGATTGAAAAATTTCTATTGGCTCCATTCGGACTCCCGCGGGGACACGGGACAATTTTTCAAATATTTTTTGTCTCTATCTCGGTTCCAGCCATCATTTTTCACCGCTTTTATCGAATTCATAAGAAAATCAATCATGCTCTGCAACATAGAAATAGCTGATTTGCCATAATACAGCTCAAAAACTTTTTTTAGAATGTTCCGCAGGTCTATGACCCACGGGTCAATTACGCAAATTTATCTCGCGGGACAGGACGTGCGGGACAGTCAAAAATCATTTCTGAATGTCTTAACAGTATATATTAGTTTTATCGTGTAGAGCAGGGTCGAATCACCCTCAAATCTGCTTCCAGAATTAATAAATATGTGTGTCTCGTCTCTTTCCGGGCACTTGACCCGTGTCCCCTTTCTCGCGAGAGTATGAATGGTGCCATTAAAAAACATAAAAGAGCCCGAAACACTTTCACATTTTGCGAATTGAACATTTTTTTGAAATTTTGAAAGTGACTTTTTTGTTGTCTGAGAAAAGTACAGCGGATCTGTTTAAAAAATTCTTGGGTGAGGATGAATAATCGTAGTATCATGTCATGGCAATCACATATTTGGGAAAACGAGAAGAGCTAGACTTAAGAATACGGCCAAACAAGAAGAATCAGCAAATTTTTCAAAAATTCACATTTTTTGCCACATTTAGTTGAAAGCCTGTGTTTATTGCTATTTCAGGCACAAAAGGGGAAGAATAGGGTAGTCTAGCTGTTCAAATGGCTGTTAAAACTTTTAAAAAGAACTAAAAGGGTGTTTTAAGGCGGTGGAGATGTTGTTGGAGTGGAAAAGCTGCAACTGTCAGGATGCAGCTATCAACGCCAAATTTGCAGGTGATAACCACAAAAAATTTTTGATTCAAATAAACTTTTGTTGCAGGTTTGGAGAGGAGTGTAGTAAAAATGTTAAGCGATGAGGTGCGCAGACCTGGAGCCCTACATGGAGGTACTAGAGCGTTGAGCAAACCACTGTCACTCCTCACCTCCCTCAACCGTCCCATATTCGCCATTGATTTGTATCTGAAGAGGCGAAGCACTTTCCTAAGATCTAACGCTCGAGACCTGACAATCAGTGAAGAGCCACTATCTTATGTCAAGCAAAGTAGGTTCATTTGCAAAGGCTGTCTTTAAACGTTTATTGTAAAAAGTAAAATTTTATGGTGAAGGGTTCTTTTTCATAGTCAAAATTTCAAGGGGTTTTTCAGTTTGTCTTAACTCATGCTTTTTTAATTTTTTAGATTCTTTATCAAATTTAGGCTTGTAGCAGGGATTAGGTTAAGGCTTGCAGTCAAGAGTATGTTAGGACGAACGAAAAAAAAGCATTATAAAAAAGCTCTAAGACGTTAACGCACCGTATTTTCTCTAAAACCACTATAGCGCTGCTTCTACCGTTTGAAACACTCACTTTTAAGGTTTTTTTTCGAACTTTTATTTTCGAAGTTAATGTCCTCTGATCGGAAACCGGGAAGAGGCTCCTCGAATATGCAATAAAAAAATTGGTGTTCATGTTGTCAAAAAAAATTGGAAATTTTCTCTACAAGGAAAAAAATTTTTGGTCCGAAAAAAAGTATGTATGTACACAATGAACGTTGTGCGCCTACTTATTGCGCGTCTAATAAAGAAAAGATCGACCGGAAATGACGTGCCCTCATATGGGCGTGGGCACTTTTGTGGAGGTACTAAAACCCGAAAAATTCGGAAAATTTGAAATTTGAAAAAATATTTCCGTTGTCTCGAGAGGAACTCGAAAAAATTGGTGTGAGTTTCTTATTTAAGAGCAGTTTCTATAGCCAACCAACTATGTTGAGCACGAATCCGGTGTTATATTCACAGATTTGCTCATAAAAAAAATTTGGTTGAAAAGTGGCTTTTCGAAAAAATCACAGGGGGACCAAGGCATATTTTTCAGTGTCACAGGTTCAAATCTTTGTGGTAGCTGGTAGTATCAAACTAGCGAAAAATGCCCGAAAAGTGTCACAATGCTCTAAATGGGCCAAATCGCCTAAAAAGAGCCAAAATGGCCAAACTGGTCCGTAATCCCCGAAAATGGGCAAAATGCCCAAACTGAGACAAAATGATCCAGATGGGCCAAATTGCCCAAAAAGAGCCAAAACTCCCAAACTGGGCCAAAATAACCGAAAATGACTAACCAGAAAGGGCCGAAATGCCCAAACTAAAACAAAATAATCGAAAAGATCTAGAACTACCAAACTGGGCTGAAATGACCGAAAAGGGCTGTAATGCCCGAAAACGGGCGAAATTCCCAAACTGGATCAATGTGCCCAAGAAGGACTAAAATGCACGAAAAAAGCCAAAATTGCCTGGAAGAATGAAATAATTCATTATCTTTTAAAGAAATCAACTTTTCCAATTGCAGAACGGTAGGGCTGATGCGCCATTGGCGCAGCGTGCCTTCTAATTACTAATAGTAAACCCGGGTATACGCGAGTTTTCACAGCAAAGCTAAAGGATAAAATTTTTTGTTGTTTTCTAGACCAGACCAGTAAATATCATTTAGCAAAACATTTCATAAACTTGTGAGCTGCTGGTTTAATTAAGTTTGACTCCTGTCTGTACCCCGGTTTTTGTTTTGCAGTCTCAAGCCTGTTCATCAACGAGATATTGGATGTGACCAAGAATTCCAAGACCAACGGAAACACTACTGTCTTATCTTGCAATGGAGCAGTGGAGAACTGAGCATGTTGTTGAATATGATCAGAAGGCATGTCATTGAAGTAGCACCAACAATGGTAACGCCACAAAAATTGTAAAATCAAGCTTTTAATCAAAATAAGTAGTTTAGACTGTTTTGCACATACTTGGCGAATATTGATGACTAATTGCGATCTGCTTGTGCCAGTCGGGCTAGACCTATCATTTGAAGTGCACAGACTGTTGACCCCTGCTATGACCTTAGGTAGGTCATGCTGTGCGGCAGGGCTGCATCAGATATCCGATATCCGGCACTTTTCGACATCCGATATCCGATCTAATTTTTTTTCATATCCGTTGCAGCCCTGTTGTGGAATCTCTAAAACCTAAAGTTTCACTTCAAAATAATTGAAGTAACACAAAAATTTTCAGCAATGGAAAATAATTACGCCAATATCATTGAGGCTGTTTGCCTTCGACTTTCCGTAAGTTGTAAACCGAAAAATGATAATTTTTTCGAAATGTCTGCTTTTTTGTCAAAAACTTGAGAATTCTAGAAAAGTTTTTAAAAAATACAGAAAAAACTTTAATAAGCTATTTGTAGGAGGAAAGGTGGAAACCTATCAACTTGGAAAGTGAGTCGAACATGAACCGCTTTCTAGAAGAAATGTCCGACTTAGGACTATCCATCGATGGATCCATTTCCAAAACTCAACGATACAACTTAAACATAGCTCAAAGTGCTTGCCAGTTCTCGAGAGTAGCCCTTTCACTGAGCAGAGATTTTGCTCTCATACACTCCTCTCATTTGGAAAAGTTGACTGAGAACTTTGAGAAGATGTTGTGGTGTGAATACCTATTCAATTTATCTACTGGACCCGGAAATGAAGTTCACCAAGCCACTTGCCAGTTTATTGTCAGCCAGGTGGGCTTTTATTTAGCAAAGTTTGTGCTAATTATTGTAATCTACATAGGTGATTCCCTTGTGCGACCACACTTATCACAATGATGAACATGGCTCCAAGGGTTTTATTTCTCAACTGCTCCCAGAAAAATTTCCTGCCTTGATGAAGTATTCGAGGACCGGCTCGTTTGATGAAGAGGTGGCTAATGTTTGAGCCTTTTGAAGAGCTTTTTTGTTTTTAAAAAGTTTGTACTTTGAATCGTTTTCTTTTTACAAATAAAATAACAGGCTTTTAAGATAACGACATCATATCACTTAGTGCTGTTTGAAGAGAGCTAACATTTATTTAAAATGTGTATGCTAGGTTTTGTTTGTGTAAATATCATATATCAAAAGAGCAAATAAAACTAAGCCTTTATACAGATCTAGATTTTCGAGAGATATGTCTACTACAGTCAAACCTCTATATTGCATCCCGCAAGGTACTGGCCCTGCCCGGATGCAATATAGAGGTGGATGCAATATATTAGACTGTACAGAGGATGTTTCTTTTTCAAATCGATTGATTAAACAGGTTTTTTTGTTAGCAAAATCGATTGATGGTGGGTTAAAGGATATGCATCCCAAAAATTACCATTAATTGCAGTATATATTTGTATGCGCGAGAAAACCATTCTTGCCATTTTTCAGATCTGTATATGCTCTTGTTTGCTGTGTTAGTTTATGCTTTGCACCTTCTAAGCCTATAGATTCACAACTGCATGCGAAAATTTTTGTAGTGTGTAAACCATCTTCCCCCTCAACAATAATCTGATTTCGTATACGCAACTTTTAACTTTTGCTAAACATGATGAAATATACTTTTTTCGTCATGTCACCTCCTAAAAAAGTCGGTTTGGAGGGGGGGGTTATATTCCAGTATAGTAAAAACTTTTATTCTTTATTACCGTATTTCCTTTAATAAGGAGGCTGGCCGCCTTATTTTTAGATGCCTAAAAAGTGGAAAATTTGAGGATGATCTCAAGATTTTTGGTGAAAATAAAAAAAGTGGAATCGGTAGAGCTCCCGGGAGTTAATAAAACGCAAAAACGGCTTTGCAAAATATTTATTCTGGGTCGAGATGCAGGTCTTCAAAGTCGAGGGGGCCGCCTTATTAAAGGAAATACGGTAAAATCTTTTTAGTTTTCGGAGGATCATGACTTTTGCTCTGATGCTTTGTTTGTGCTGTATTCTTATGATCATTATCTGCACAATATAAATTATGAAGGAATTACTCAAATGAAGTACCCAAACACTAATTCAATAGCTAATTTAAGGGAGGAGGAAAATGATGCTCATCAAAAAAAAGCCAGAAGATAACTATTATTCAACCTAAATTAGCAATATTATTTAGTAAAATTAGTACAGTCGAGTCCCGCTAACCCGGCACCCCAAAAAGTTCGTTCCCGCCTTGGGTCCGACACTTTTTTTAACCCAATTTTCGAACTATTTTTTCAATTGTGTTATTACAGTCTGATAGCAAATATCGTGAGGATTCCGATTTTGCCGATCGTTTTTCAAAAACCTAATATTTTTGGCTCTAAAAGACCAAAACCCGCTAACCGGCACCCTTTTTAAAAATATGGTGCCGGGTTAGCGGGGTTTTGGTCTTTTAGAGCCAAAAATATTAGGTTTTTGAAAAATGATCGGCAAAATCGGAATCCTCACGATATTTGCTATCAGACTGTAAAAATACAATTGAAAAAATACTTCGAAAATTGGGTTAAAAAAAGTGTCGGACCCAAGGCGGGACGAACTTTTTAGGGTGCCGGGTTAGCGGGACTCGACTGTAAAGGTATAAGATGTGGTAATAGGAATACGTGAGAAAGCAAGTTCTAAAAACTAAAAATATTAAAAAAGGCACATTTTGCTAACCCACGTGGTTATGCACCACACTTTAGTATTTGCACACAACAAATTTATGTTATTTTTGTAAATTTTTTTTTAATAAATTTTTAACAACAGTATTTTGTCAACAATTAAAGCACAAATACCCGAGTTTAATTCTTTTGTCCAAGTCTAGAATCTTCATACATATTTAGCAAAGAAAGACATCTCATCTAGAAAATTTATTAGATTTGATTAAAAAGTTTAGTAGTTTCTTACCAACAAAACATTCGCACGACACTCTCACATTCAAATTGAACTTTTGCCAAACTTGGCACTCTGCGCTTCCCATATTCCTGAGAACCACAAAATTCATATGTTTTTGTTTGCATTTTCCGTGAGCTGAAATAATAGATTTTCTTAATTTTCAAAAACTCGAAATTAATATTTACGGTAGTCATAGAAGTAAAGACAGGCCTTGTCTTCATCACACATCACCTCATTGATGAATGGTGGGAAAAATGAGTCTGGAAGTTTTCGGATAGCTTGACAAGCACCACAAAGTCTCAAGTATCCATCTTCTTCTTCGCCTCTTTTGTCACAACCAAAAGGGACCACATGGACATCTCCTTAAATATTTTTGATATTAGCTAAGACTATCACTGACCACACCAGCTTGCCTATAACTTTTTGTTTCTTGAATCCAAAAAGATCGTCCCTTCTTTTGGAGCTATTAAAAGAATGAACTAGATCTTCGGCAATATGTCTTTTTCGCCTTATTTCATCATCAGTAAGTCTAATGGATGGAGAGAGTATAGACCTTCTAGGCTCCATCCTGAAATTGAACTGATTTTCTAGAACTCAATTTGAATTGACAAATTTCAAACATGGTCAAATTGCTGATTCTGGCTACAACGTCAGGTGATGTTACATTACACTGTAAGTTGAGCTCATCTAAAAGTCTTTCCAAAGCTTCTACGTTTCTCTGAAAGGCCTGCTGACTGGATTTCCTAGATTTTGCTTGTCGCTAAAAATATTTTTGATGATTCATTTATATAAAAAGCTTACTAACTTCATATTGGTCAACAATGGATCTATCTAGAAAACGAAATACGCCGGAGACGTCCCAAGCCATCAAGTCGGGGTTATAAGTGCCTTTTTGTTTGAGTTCGTTGACTAACTCTGCTTGGGATAGGTGCTTGCACTCTTCGGCACTATGATTCTTCTGAAATATATCATTGATTTTTTTTTAAATTGAAAAATCAAAATTTCTAACTGTTGGATTGAATGGTAGTCTATGAGCTGGCGACATCATGGTCAGTGATTCTGCCCGGAAATGACCTTCTGCACTTTTCTTTTGCTCTTTGGGCATTATAGGTGATTGCGTGAACCTGTCCCTGTCTTCGTTCCCATCAAGATTTGGACTAAAATTGAGAGCTGCATTCACCCTTCCTCGGAATAGCGCAGATAGACGATTGGGTAAAGACGAAGAAATAGGACTGAAATGTTTTGGTCTGGTCTTGAGTGTCTCTTGAGTTTTCATGGCTTCTTCTACTTTATTGAGCATACTGTTGAGCTCATCTTTATACTGCTCTAATTCAGACACTAAAAAAAGTTCGCAATAAAGTTTTTTAATATAAAATTGTTTTGTTTAAAAAAGATTTGAAGTAAAAAAAAGGTTAAACTATACATTTGAAGAAAGTTTTCTTAAACCCGATTCGACCGCAGATAATTCAGTGCTAGTGCAGATATTGTGCCCAAAACAGCTTGTTGTCTCTATTGTAAAAAGCTGTAATTTTATGAAAAATCGAAATAAGGCTACGGCATATTTTAGACACCATATCTGCGCCAGGCACGACTACTCTAACAAATTTTCGCCTAATTAAAAAAAAGCTTATATCAGAAAAAATACAGTTGAATATGTTTTAATTCGGTTATTTAAGCATTGGGGTAAATTATCTCAGAGTTCGAATTAGATGGCATCAAAGTGACTGGTGAGTCACCGGCATAGTGACCACGCCGTCCTACGCCGTCCTAATTTTTTTCATCGCCGTCCTGCATTTTAACAATATTTTTCATTATGGACCGCCTTTTTTTATTTTACAACATATAATCAGTTTTTATTTTTATACTTTATTTTTAGGCGACCGTCCAAGTTTTCTTTCATTTTTATTTCAAAAAAATGGGGCCGTCCTAATTTCACACAAAAATTTTCAAAAAAGTCGGTTGAATTAGGACGGCCTCATTTTTTGAAATGAAAATGAAAGAAAACTTGGACGGTCGCCTAAAAATAAAGTATAAAAATAAAAACTGATTATATGTTGTAAAATAAAAAAGGCGGTCCATAATGAAAAATATTGTTAAAATGCAGGACGGCGATGAAAAAAATTAGGACGGCGTAGGACGGCGTGGTCACTATGGTCACCGGTGACTCATCATGATTTTCACATCAACAGTGATTAACGAACGGCTCTGTTTAAAAAAGGCATGTCGAATTTTGCAGAACAGCCGATCGTCTATTCCGATTCGATTTTGTGTAACAACCAATCAATTTTTTCAGACTACCATTTTCGGACTGTCTCGCACTGCGAAAAAGTCGAAAAAATACATCAGTAGTAGTGTTAGATTCGAAAAAAATTATAAGAATTTGCTGCAAGATTATTATATGCACGATTGATGAATGGGAATAAAATCAGTGTTTAGACTCGATTCCAGAACTTCATAGTTTTCTTTAAAGGTTAATATTTTAAGTGAAACTAACTATTTGCTCCTTCAATCGAAATATCAGGAAACCTTCTAGCAGTTGGATTGTGTAAAACTATTGTAGCTGTTGTAGCACTGGCTATGGAAAAAGACTGTGTGTAGTAGACTCTTCATTTAATACATCAGTAGTAGTAGTGTTAGCATCAACTATTTCAGCGTTAGATACCGAATTCAAATCTCCATCTTTTGGTGTCACCCTGCTCACAAAACTTTCTTGGGGTGAATCAAAATTTGTGTCACAAACCTAGCTGGCTTTACTATAGCATAATCAGCGGGGATATTGGGTGTGGTTGTGCTCATCTGCTGACCTTCTTGCAAAAGCACGAGCACATTTTTTTGATCATTGGATTGGGAAAGAGAGTTTTCTAGCTTAATGCTAGATGAAATATCTAGAGTATTATTTAATTGAATAATTTCTGACTCAGTGTCGTTTTGAAACTGCTCAAGTTGGGCTAAGTCATCAGTGAATTTTCAGCTAAAGCTTTTATTAAACTTAATGTCATAGATGAGTTGTCGTAGATTGGCAGGTAGTCTGTGGAATTGTTCAAAATTTCTGTTCCATCTAACAAAGCATAGCAATGGTTGATAGAAAGAGAGTAGAGTGAAATTAAAATAGCAAACTTCCATGGCCCTTTAAAAAGGACCATTGAAGATGGGGTAGAAAGTTTGGAATCGAAAGACTAATCCTGGCCACTTTATTATTGTTTTTGCGGAAGAGTTGGATAAGTTGCGGTGGGAGTATAAGATCAGAAAATATTTATGGATTGTTTATTCTCTTCTGTGATTTATCCGCCACCACCCATCCACCAATTATCTTTTTCTTCTTTATCCGTGATTTCTTTTGAACAACAAGTCTTGCCTGAATCCTGCCGCTGGCGCACCAATTGACTGTTCTGTTCTCGTCTGTGTGTGTATTGAAATAAAGAAGAGTCAACTTGATTTCCCCAATCAAAGGGTGCTACAGACATGGCGCCTATAAGCCCACTAACTGGAAAGTGTGAAAGGGAACCGATTGGTTTGGATCAATCCATAAATGTGTGGTCAAGAAAAGACACGAGCTGTGATTACATTATACCTAATTCTGATGTATACACGTTAGTTAGCGACAAAAGTGGACAGTCAGCCTTTCAGTGTGAAGTTTCGATTTTTTCATTATGAGTTTTTAAATTATGATCATATATATATCATATATATATATAGTGTATAAACTCTATCATATCCACTCCCCCAAATTTGACAAAATATAGCTATTTTCGAAAGTCTCGAAAAGTGTAAAGCGTTAAAGGAAGGGGGGACTTTATATACGTATATGGATTTTGTATACACATCGCCTAGGTCACAGGCTCGACTACCACTGGGTGCAAATCCCGTTTTTTTACTTTTATTTACAAGTTTAGTGTCAAAATGTAACCAAGGTTCTGGGCCTTCATTTGAGCTTTCATACAGATAGAAAGTTAGCATAAAGTTATAGCTAAAATTTAAAAAAACATTGAACCATTTCTGATTCGATGCCATCCTCAATAAGACTATCCCAGTATTTTTCGGTAGTATCCTGGAACTGACGTTTTTCCCAATTTAAATTTACATACTCATTTGCAACCTTATACTCAAAATGTAGGCCTGCTTCTTGCCGTCATTTTCAGCATACGGTTGTATAAAATCATGTAAATTGAAATCGCAAAATGTCAGTTCCTAAATTCTTGCCCTCAATAGTGCTCATTTCTTCCCTGGTCAAACTGATTTTGGTGTGGAAAAATTTCTATCTGGTTTCCCATGAAATTCTGACTGTAGAAAGTCCCTAAACGCGTAGATAAATGAATAAAATTGGTGGAAGCTCAGGCTATATGAAGATAAGTACGCATCATTTTGGCTGGTTTCCTCCAATTTTTGGTGGTCATTTGCATAAAATCGAAAAATTGAGGCAGTTGCTGACAGTAAAGCAGTGCTGAAAATGGTCGCAATCGATTGCTCTATTATTTTGGACCTAAAAGTCAAAGAATTTCCTAAAAAAGTAAATTAAAACACCCCCAGAGGGACTTGAACTTTCGACAATAGGCGATACATATATAAAGCCCCCTTTAAAGGGTCATGCGACATTTGCGCTTCGACACTTGCGCCCCACAACACTTGTGCCCCGACATTTGCGCCCAGACAGTTGCGCCCAAAATTAATTTTTTGGGTTAAAACTTAGTTTAAGCATATTTCCATACCAGAAAATCGGCTTTACGTCTTATTGAACCACCCTACTTTTGTCAATATTGTTTACAAATAAATTTTCAGAAATTTTCTCAGAATCATAAATTTCTCAGACTCATAAGAAAAGTTGTAGAACTGTGAAAGTCGTAGTCTGGCAACGTCAAGCAACGTCGGGCTGCACTAGTGAACATTTTGATATTTCGAAAAAATTTTTAAACGCAAACAAACAATAATTCGAAAACATTATTGACAAAATTATGGTGGTCCCTCGCGAATTCAAATTTCGCACATTGCTGTGCTTATCAAGTTTCATGGTCTTTTAACGGACCATGGTTTTTGAACGCAGCGGGGGGAATCGTCGAGGGACACTTTTTTACTCCGAAAATATTCACCAATTATTTTTAAATTATTTTTGTTCGCATCTAAAATTTTATCAAATTTTAACAAAATTTCAAACGAAGGATTCTATTAAATCGGCTGAAATTTCAAGGAGATAATAGAAGGAACAGATATTCTTATGCTGACTGTATACTGTGAGAACACTCATTTTTTTATTCTCATAAAAAACCCGGAAAAGATAGGGACAATGGCATAAAAAAGTTTCAGAAACGATGTATTCGGAATTGGCCAAATTTTGACCAACCGGCTCAAAGCAGGAGCTGTGGCGCCAATTCGAAAATTGCCATTATTCAAAAGACAAAAATTTGAAAATTTTAAATTTTGCAACAATTTCATAAGCAATCAAAATCTTATGTGGACAAAAGTGCAGCGTATGTTGGTTCAATGAACACTGGTAATCAAGTTATTTTGAATGTTAGATTTGGTCATCATTATGTCGTGAGAGTTAATAGAGACTATACTGTGCGGTTTTTTACAAAATTATTTTTCCCTACTCAAAGTAGGAAAAATTCGAGTGAAAATAAATAAGCATATTTTTATCTAATAATGTCTCTTTATTTATTGGCTTAGCTTGTTTTAAAGTTTGCCTTTAATATTTGGTGGAATTTTCCGAGCTATTTTGAAAGCACTTAAATCAAATTCATTGTTGACTTCTTCTCCATTGGCCATAGCAGTTATAATTTGGCCAACAGTCAGGGCAAACTTAAATCCGATCCCACACATGCCACCCGCAATCAAAATGTTTGGATAGAAAGGATGTCGATCAACAATCAAGTTTTGGTCATCAGTCATCTAAAAAGTTAGAAATTCTTTATTTTTTTTGGAAAATTCTCAATGCATACGGTGTAGACGCAAAGATCCTGTACTGCAGGTTTGCTGCCATCTAGCATAGGAATGTGTTCACCGATGTGTTTCCCGACCATGTCACGCATCCATTCAGGCGTTTTGATTTCTGCATCCATTTTTCTTGTTTGCGGATCATAGGCTACTCCCAAATGAACAGCAAACTGAATTTATTTTATAGCCTGCGGTGGTCTGAAGTTCCGGCTATATTTCACAATGATGGGTTTTTTTTGTCTTGTTCTCCTTGTTGTTTTATCAGAACTTTTTAGGATTAAGGGTTGGCCAGCGTATGTTAAGATGAACTCAAACATATCTTAGACTCATGTTTAAGCCCTTCATAGCATACGCTGGCATTGCCTACGCTTGAAAATCACAGCAAAAAACAACAGGGGAAACCAAGGCAAAACCACTTCCCCCTCCAATTGAGGGATAGGAGCAAAATTTTTGTATTTCTAAATTTTTTAAAATGAGTAAGAAGAGGGAATTTATGGAAAAAACAAAAAAATTTAAAATTTAATTAGGCACACCTTAAAAAACTAAAAACTTTTGAAAATAGTTGTTTTTAGTCTATTTGAAATTAAAAATTAAAGTACATCCCCACCACAATTATCTCACCTTAACTTTGTCTTCAAAGTCGACACACGGAAGCATGAACAGCTCCTCACCTACATCGCTTACAAGCACAGTGGGAGATTTGTTCTGTGGTTGGAAGACTGCGACATCTTTCTTCTCTCTAACCTTCCAGAAGTTCACCCCGACCAGTTGGGCCGTGGTCCTAATGGGTAATTCTGGCAACAAGGTGCTTAACCACGGACCTGCAGCTACTACCAACTTTCTAGTAGTGTATTTAGCCAATTGAGTGTACACTTCCACCAAGTCATTATCCGTGGAGATAATGCGCAGGATTTTTTCCTTGCAATGCATTTGACCTCCTTGGGCAAGATACTGAGACTGCACTGCCTTCAAGCATTTGTCTGCTAACATTGTGCCTCCCTTGCTTTCATAAATGGCATGCCATTTAGGGTCGTCGTAGTGAAGGTGCGGAAATTTCTTTCTGATTTGAGGTCCTACTAGTATTTCATGGTCGATTTTAAACTTTTGCAAGTCTCTGGAGCGGAGTTTTGTACTTGCAGCATCTGCCAGCCATATTACACCATTCTCACTAAATAATCCAAGTTATTCAATATTAGGCCTTGTTTGTAAATTACACTATGAGCTGCTCTCCAGTAAGTTGCTCGAGGGCAGCCACTGTTTGAAGCAGTCAATGGCTAGAGGCAAGTAGATGTTGGCCGGGCTGTGACTGTAACGTATGATTCTCGAACCACCATGAGAAGAACCATGGTTATGTCCTATTTCGAACTAAAATTTGCAAAAGTTCTGTAGGCTCAAGGTAAGATAATTTTTTTTTAAATTTTTACTTACAAGGAAAGCCCACAAACTGTAAAATGGAATTCGTATATTCCAAAGAGTTTATCTTGCAGAGCATAGTCGATTTACTTATAGGATTTCCGGCTTTTTCCCTCACAAAAAAGAAAGTGGAAACTGAGAGCCTCGGAAACGGGAAATTATTCCGCCGTCGAAAAAACAGGGAGGGGCCAAGGCAAATTTTCGGCACTTTTTCATGTTTTCGAGGCTTTTAGTTTCCACTTTCTTTTTTCTGTGAGGAAAAAAGCCGGAAAACCTTTAATTAGATCGACTATGATCTGCAAGATAAACCCTTCAGAACTTTCGAATTCCATTTTACAGTTCGTGAGGTGCCTAGTAAAACACAGAGACCTGTTTTTTATACAGTCGACTCTCCCAATAACGAACCCCTGGGGACCGGCTCTAGGTGTTCGTTATTGAGAAGGTCCGTTATAAGTACTTTATCGAAAGTCCAACCAAACCAAACCAAAAAAAGTATTCGTTATTGAGAGAGTTCGTTATTCAGGGGTTCGTTATTGGGAGAGTCGACTGTATTCATTTTTGTGTGGCTGTAAAGCATGCAGGAAGTCGGATATCGAAGTCATCAAGGTCTAACAGCTCTGTATCTTTCAACACTTCTAAGTGGTTTTATCTACTCTCAAGGTTATTTTCACCGAAGAAATACTTTTGGACAGCGAAAACGAAATTTCAAGCTCAAAATACCGACTTTGGCATCCGACCTCCTAGCTCCATCGGAGCCAAACTGTTAAAAAACATTTTCACCTGCTCAATAATAAGTGTTTTCTTGCCAGATTTAGCCAACTGATACGCACATCCACTCCCTACGATTCCACTACCTATCACAATAGCATCGAAAATTGAGTCCTTATTTATTTCCATGGTTAAATTAAAAAAAATTAATTATACAAAATATCTTGACAAAACTAAAAGTGTAGTACAAAAGTGAGACTAATTTTCGATGCTATGTCGTTGAAAAACGGCAGACAATCAATTTTATTGTTCTTTTGTTCACTAACTAAACGTGACCATTGCTACTTTATCAATTGCTGCATAAATGTGAAAGTAATTAACAAAAAAAAATAAGCTAAGACTGTATATTCTGCGAATCGAAGATAAAACTATAAGGCTATTTTTTCGTTAAAATTGTTTTTTTCTTGAATTTTCGTTGTCTAAACTAGGTAGTTTGTTGATACACTTTGGCCAAAAATGATTTTTGTAAGAAAGAACATCTAAACTCGTTTCTTTAAAAAAATCTATATAAACTAATGAATGTGAGTATTCCATACATTTTTGTTACTTTAAAATGAAATTTATTGTTCGTCTTTTTTATTTTTGGTGATTCTCTTTGTGTTTGCCACCAATCAAGTTGAATCAGGTAATATGAAGAGTGCTTTTTAGCTCAAAAACCAAATTTTGCAGATTCCTCGTTTATGGTGAGAAGAGCAAGAAATGCAGGTGGAACACTGCCTAAGCCAGATGGACCTGTAACTCACAGTGAAGCTACTGTAGAAGCTAGTTCTGATGACAAGAAAAAGTGGAAAGCAGTTTTAGACCTGCCAGCTTCTCCAAAAGATTAAAATTTTGTTAAGATTGTACAAATACAGGAACACAATGCTAATAAAAAACTTTTTATTTGTGAGAATATTTATTTATCCTTTTTAATTAAAAAGAACAAAAGATTTTTATTTATGCACGTGAAGAATTTACATAACTAAAAAATGACTGTAAAAAATATCAAGGTCGACTGAAATTCTTTCCCAGACCGACCATTTTGCCAGACTTGTCACTAAAGCCCTTTCCTTCAGTTGGTCCATGATCATGAGGATGGTTGAATTCTCGAGGGTTGATAGCTACAGACTGGTAACCACCAGAAAATCGTCTAGCACGACTGAAAAAATTTAAAAAGTTTTGACGCTATTCATGGCAAATTTATTGACAAGAATTAGACACGATTATGCAGAGATGTGATAAAATCGAAATTCTCTTCATTTTCATCTAAGAGACTTAAGTGTATACTACCGTTTATCTCTAAAAATTCTTCCCCTCCATTTTTCGACTAGGATTTCAGAGCTGAGGCCATTTTTGATTGACAATTTCCGGTTTTTTTCGAGGGTTGAAAAATAATCCCATGGGGGTTTAATAGAGAAATACGTTAATAAAATACGGTATAAAAATCGGTGTTTTTTAGATAAGACAGCTGAAATAGGAGCAATTGATTCTGAGCCGCCCCCCCCCGCTCACTTGAACCTGAGTCCCCCCGTCAAATCAGCTTGGCGGGCCAAGGCAATTTTTTTGAAATTATTTTATATCATTAATTTTTTCTATAAATATGCTTAAAATATTCTTTTTCATTACTTTATGATGAAAAATAGTGATGTCGAATATTTTTACTGAAAAAATTGGCCTTGGTTCGCCAAGCTGATTTGACTGGGGGCGGGGCTCAGGTTCAAGTGAGTGGGAGACTCAGGTTCAATTCAGCCCTAAAATAACTTTCAAAAGAACTTTAAAAAAGATTCTAGCACATAAAACTGATTGGCCGTGGCTTCAAAATTTGAAATCCTTCTTTTTGTAATCGACCTATCAGGACGCTGTTTTAGCATAGTTAAATTCAAACTACCTTATTTTGGCATTAACCTCATTACTATACAAGTAAATCATAATAAAGGCTAAGACAAACAAATATTTCATTTTAAATTTTAAATAAATTTCTTGTAGAATTATACTTATAAATAGAAGCCGGCACAGTTTGTGTGTTATTTCGATGTATCACACTGAAAACTTTACACTAAATTGTGTTTTTTCAATTAAAAATAAACAAAGGTGTGACCGAGTAATTAATCGTCTATTATCAAGTTTGCTTTTTTGACAAAAATAGACGATGAAATTAGCGATAAAGAGTATCAAATATTACTTCAAATTATGTGTTCTATCAATCGACTTTTGATAAGTCGATACCTCAATTTCGTTACCAAGCTGGATGCAATAATTTTTAAGACATTTTCGGCGTCTTTCAAAATTTTTGATTAGACTGTCTCGTAAAAAATATATGAAGGTTTTCGGCTTAAAGGGGCATGCCTGTGCTCGACACGGTGAAAGAGGCGGAAACCAGCAACCGATCCGACTTACTCTAGCCTTTCATGAAATCTCGCATAGATCACCTCATACAGTACTTTTAAAAATAAGGCAAATAACTTTAAAAACATCTACAGGGTGCCCAGAAAATTTTGTGTAGGTAACTGCTTGCCCATTGATTTCCCCAGGAAAATCGATGATAGTAAATAAACTACGTGGGAGCTCTTCGACACGACACTCAAAATGTATGCATGTGAAACAATGCTGATAAGCTGCAAATAAAATAATTTAGTCATCAAAAAAATTTCGAACTTTTCCGAATTTTTTCGAGCCACCCTGTAGAAAACTGTCAAGAAAGAAAAAAATTGATGGTCCACGCATTAATTTTTTAAAATGCGGGGCGTGCCCCTGTAACTATTGATTTTTAAGAATGGCAACAGTTTTTCTTAAATCAACAACCTATTTTAACAGAAATTGGTTTATCGAGAGGTTGCTAGATTATGATGTTAATGTTGTTAGACTATGAAAAAAAAGGTTATTGAAGGACCAGTAAAGTCGGAAGTCGATTGACAAAAAAAATTTAAAAAAAAATATCGGGCAAAAAGCTGTGGACACTCCAGGAACAAAATTTTATTAGAACAGTTTTTTAATTAATTTTACAACAAAAAATTATTACAACATTTGATAATTAAATTCAGTTATAGAGATCTGCTGACTTCTTTAGTGAGCTCTTTTTTATTTGAAAGGTAGAGCAATCCAGCTAGGTAATAAGTTAGAACTTTCATAGCTGTTTGGTAAGATTACAGGTGGAGGGTCGTAGAACACTGTGCTTCCATCCTTTAACAAAAATGCGATCCACCAAGCAAACGTTGACAACTTTGCAGTTATAACAAAGGTATTACAGCTGCTAACTGCAAATGAGAAGTCTTCTCCACGAGAAAGCTCTCTTGGAATATAAACGTGCTTTATTTTCTAAAACATTAAATTTTTAGTGCATACTTTTTTAATTAATTGACCTTTTTGTCATATCTAATTTTTTCAAGGAAAGATTTTTCTTCTCCAAGTAAAATTATAGAGGCGCTAGAATACCTTTTCTAAAACAAATATTATTAGTAGTGAAAAAACAAGAAATGCACCGATTGAAGATCAAAAACATGGTTTAGAGCAAACTCTGTGTAGTTGAGTTTCGAGTGGGTTCCAAGAGCTAAAATTGAAATGTAGGAATTGTTATAGTCTTGTAATTACTAAATTTTATGTTTTATTCGCAACGAAAAATCAGCGCTACTTTGTTACAACCCAATACACATCCCTTCTCCATAACAGCTGCCCGAAAATACACAAAAGCACAAAAAATACACAAAAATAGTGCTGCAGTGCAATCAAAATTTCAATCAGAATATTTGTTCCTTTGTCAAAAATGATCGAGTTTCCGAAAATGATTTTTCGGCTCTATTTCACAATGGGGGGGAAGGGGTTGGGTCGACTTGATCCCCTGTTGTTTTTCGGGAACTCTTTAGCAGAGAGTAGGCCAGCGTATGTTAGGACGGGCTCAAAGATATCTTAGACTTATGTTTAAGTCCATTCTAACATAAGCTGTCCTACATTTGCCTAAGTCTTAGTCTAAAAAATACAATAAAAAACAACTAGGGGGACCAAGGCAAACCCCCCCCCCCCCATTCTAAAATAGGGACGATTTTTTCACAAAATTTTTTTTTCATAAAACACCAAAACCTGGGTCTAGAGAGAGCTTTCTTATAAGTTTGAGCTTTTTAAAGGGCATTCTCGTCGCCGATGAGAATATTTTGAAAGGCGCGTACCAGGTCAATTTGAAAAAGAATTATTCTTAAAAGCAAATTTGTTGACTTCCTTCTTGCAATAAGAAATAAAAAAACATTGTCAACAATTAACAGCATCGGTTGTTCAGTGGTAAAGCGGCGGTGTACTGTAGAAGTTTATCGCCGGTGCTATTCCGGTTAGAAGCACTGTTTTTCCTTGACTTCAGGAAAAAACAGCCACTTTGTCTGAGTCAGATTTTGCCCCGAGTTTCTGTAAGATTTCTCGTGTAATACACGAGAAATTCTACAGTTAACGACGATGCAAAATCGTGTGTGTCAGAAAAAAATCATGGAAAATTTTCGACTAAAATTTTTTTTCAAAAGCCGAAAATCAGAAAAAAAAGTTGAAACGGAGGTGTTTCATATGCAGGGTGTTTTTATAATCACTGCACGATTAAAAGAAGAATTTGATTTCAATCGATGACTAAATTAAATTTTTTTAATCTGAATTTTTGTCATCCATATAAATTTAAGAAAACTCATGCTTGTTTAAAAGCCCTAGCTTTACAATAAAAGACCCATTTTTAATATTTAAGAAAAAATCTTTCTGTGTGAAAAAAATCGAATTTAATTATTTTTGACGAAGTGACACCTATTTTGATTTAAATTTTATTTATTGTTGAGTGCTGTAATAACATTTTGTACTATCTCGTAGCGTAGTTAAGGGGTTACATAACACAGTCTGTAATTTTTTTAGATCTAAAATTGTCAATATTTAGCCTTGAAAAAACATGATATAACTTATAAAAACTAGCCTACAAAGTCTCCTTGGCGAGTATGAATGCAAATTTTATGGTTTTCATCTTCTCTAGAATCACAATATTTTAGTAGAAACTATTTTAGCTAAAACTCACCAAACAAAGACTTTTTGTAGCTGTCCACAGCAGCTCGCAAAGATGGATTGATGCTAAACAGGTTCCTGATTTCAGGAACTATAGGCTGGAAAAATTTATGTGCCTGCAGATAACGACCTTTGATAACTAACGCCTTGGCTGTATTATTCAGTAAGCTAGAAGAAACAAGGATAATTTCACAGCATTAATTGAAAATACATGCTTTACATATTCGGATCATCAAAAGAACAGCATGGAATAGCAAAATCGACTATGCTTTTGTCTTCTGCTTTTGGTGTCTTAAAATTGATAGCTTTGATACAGATTTAAATTTTTTTAGTTTAGCAGACTAAAAAGTTTAAGATGTTTTTGACCTATGAAAAAAGGCTGTATTTAAAAGACCATGGTTTTTGCGAGCAGTGGCATGTGCGAAATTCGAATTGACTTGGGACAATTCTCTTTCATCTCGCACTGTACTCTTTGGATTAATGTCGAACGACTCCAAAGAGTAACGTTTGAGACGAAAGAGAAGTGTCCCCCGCAACTTCAAATTTTTCACATGCCACTGCGCGCAAAAACCATGGTCTTTTAAGTATTTTAAGTAATCTTCGCCTTGGTTTCACCTAATAGATTCCACTTCTCCAATAGAAGTTTTCCCTATTTTTCGACTAAGATTTCAGAGTTACGGGACAGATTTTTAATTTACAATTTCAAGATTCTCAGAGTATTGAAAACAAATGGAATCTGTCAAGGAGGTATTCTCGTCACAATAGGGTTATTCCAAGTTTCGTATTTTTTAAAGTGTTTTTAGAGCAGGGTTCCAATCTCAAAATTTTGAAAATAAGTACATTTTCCCGGAATTAGGTATTTTGGCAAAAGCATGGCAGGAATTCATTATAGCAACTCCTCCAAAAAGAGGTTTTATACATTGTATGTTTTAAGGCCTCAAACTTGTAAAAAATATGTTTTTAGGGTGAGAGACGGCACTTTTTTGAAAAAAAATTTTGAAAAAATTTTGGAAAAAAATACGTTTGACTTTTTTCGTTGGGGGACCAAGGTAAAAGAAAACCATATCTTGTAAATTTTTGAAAATCGTGTTTAAACAACTCCTAAGTAATTTTTATGTGCTTGAAACGATGAAAAAGCTATTTTCTAACACTTTTCCACATAAAAATCGATTTTTTTAGGAAAAAAAAATTCGCTTAATATTTGACTTTTTGCCTTGGGAGACCAAGGCAAATCAAGTTTCTGGTCAAATTTTGGTCAAAATTTTTTTTCCCGAAAATTGGTTTTTTATATGGAAAAGTGTTACAAAACAGCTTCTTTTTATTGTTTTAAGTACATAAAAATTGCTTAGGAGTCGTTTAAACACGATTTACAAAAATTTACAAAATGCGCCCTCCCAAGTGAACAAGTACCATTTTCTACAAGTTTCAGGCCTCGAAACACACAAAAAAGCAGTTAAAACCCTTTTTTAGGAGGAGTTGCTACAATGAATTTTAGCCAAAAGTATTATATTTTATCCAGTGCTTATTTGTTTCTACAAAATTATAGGATTATTGTTCCTAAAATAAGTACAAATCCTATAAATATTTACAGATAGAAAGCATATTTTGGGGGCTAGGGGAAACTTGCCAAAAACGAAATTTGCCAAATACGAAATTTGCCAAAACGAAATTTGCCAAAACGAAATTTGCCAAATCGAAATGCGCCAAAACGAAATATGCCGAAACGAAATTTGCCGAAACGAAATTTGGCCAACGAACCAACAGGGGGACCAAGGCAGTTTTTACGTTTTTTTTCGAAATTTTCGAAACTGTGTCCTAACCACCTAAAACCACCCCAAACAACCAAAAACCACCAAAAACAGCAAAAAGCAGCCAAAATCACACTAAACAACTCAAAACACCCCAACCACCCGAAACCATCCAAAACTACACCAAACAAAAATTTTGCGGGAATTTGAATTTTTAGTCTGAACCAACCAAACCAAGTGGTCGTCCTTGGATCAAAAATTTTTTTTACGGTTTTGGGTTCCAAAACCTACCGTATTTTCTCTATTAATGAACCCCTCTCTAATAATGAACCCCCCTCGATTTTTGACTAGGATTTCAGAGTTAGGGCCATTTTTGATTTACAATTTCAACATTTTTGGAGGGTTGAAAAATAATGAACCCGGGTTCATTAATAGAGAAAATACGGTATTTTCTGGACTAATTCGTGCACGCTGAACATGGTTTTACAGTGGCAAAATGCTGTTTTCTCAGTTATTTTTTGAGTTTTGGCCAATAATTGATTTTACCAAAATCAATTATTCCCCAAAACTCAAAAATTTCTTCAAAAAACCTGATTTTACCACTGTCAAACCATGTTCAGCGTGCACAAATTAGTCCAGAAAATAGGATTTGGAATCTAAAAACGTAAAAAAAAAATTCGATCCAAGTCGACGACCACTTGGTTTGGTTGGTTCAGACTGAAAATTTAAATTAAATTTACAAATTTAAATTTTTGTTTGGTGAAGTTTGAATGGTTGCTGGTGGTTTTTGGTGTTCTGGTGGTTTGGTGTGATTTTGGCTGGTTTTGGGTGATTTTGGATGGTTTTCGCTGGTTTGGGGTGGTTTTAGGTGGTTAGGACACAATTTCGAAAATTTTGAAAAAAACCTAAAAACTGCCTTGGTCCCCCCTGTTGGTTCGTTAGCCAAATTTCGTTTCGGTAAATTTCGTATTGGCATATTTCGTTTTGGCGCATTTCGATTTGGCAAATTTCGTTTTGGCAAATTTCGTTTTGGCAAATTTCGCTTTGGCAAAACATACGTTTGGCAAATTTCGTTTTTGGCAAGTTTCCCCTAGCCTTTTGGGCATTTAGAACTGCGAAATTCTTTCAAAATGTAGCCTTAAAAACGAAAACAAAAAGCGAAAAAAAAACTATCGAAAAAGGCTGATTTTTCATTACAACTCCATTTTTGGGCATTTTTGAAGGAACTTATAAATTATGATGTTGACGAAGCTAATCCAACTTCTTAATCAGCAAAAGTTTTTTTAAAAAATATGGCTCTAAAAACCACATTTGAAAAATGTCGAGACTATCTTTTTAACAGCCTTCACTCCCTCGAACCTGCAGGACTGTGAAGACTGAAGTCCTTTCGATTTTAGTTTCTAGACTGACCAAAGAAAACTGGTGGGAGATTAAAAAATTGGGGGAGAAAATTGTTAGATATGGCGAGTAAAATAAACTTGAACAATGTTAATTTGTTGAAAGCCGTCTGTAATAATAAACGATTTTTTAAACGTTTTTCAGCACCCAGGTGCAGGATTTACCCACGGGCTCAGTGTTTCTACAAAATATTTGCTAAAAAAAGCAGAACTCAATTACATAATTTTTTTAACAACATTACTTACGTAAAAATGAAGTCTCTTGTAAAGTTCGGGGAAAACTGTGGCAAACTCTTTCTCGTATTCTTTGAGGCACTCTTCAGTGTGGTCATAGTACGGATTCCGGTGTAGATGCTTGCCTAGGGCATACAAGCCTGCAAACCTCCACATCTTAAATATGCTTTTAAAATATCATGTGCAATTATATGTCTTTCAAAACTGAGTGAAATGTTGACTTAATAAAATTAGTTATGGCCGCTTAGAGGTGGAAGAAGCCGTAAAGTTTTGGAAATTCAGCATCGGTGGCGCAGTCGATAATCGTTTGTGCTTTATGGCCCAAAATGAGTTCGATTCACCCAGTTGCGCGTTGGTATTTTTGGGTTGTTTGACCAATGTCTAGGGGTAACTCGACTTTTCGACGCCAGATTCGAAATCAGCGACCCAGTTACCTCTAAATATTGTATTTCATTTTTGTATACTATTTCTTATCATTTTTTCAATTGACATTATAGCAGTGATGCAACTGCAACTTGTCTCTTAATGCGAAAATTTTGACTCTTACTCTCAAAGATTTCTAAGACTCGGTGGTGGTGTAAGTGCTGGTGCAAATAATTTGGTGTCGGCTATAGCACCGGCATTAAAGCTTTTTCGGCAATTCAAAGGAGGCTCTTTCCAGTGATTTGTGTCTAAGGTATGTGTGTGTGCACAAGCCCACAAGCTTCTTGCGCACCAAAAGCGGAAGCAAGAGTCTTGGGGATGAAATGCGCTCACTCACTTACTTTAGACATGATTTCGAGTTTTTATTCAGAAATTTTATTGTTAAAATAAAAAAATTTAAGTGCAAACAAAAAAATTTCAAAACATTATTGACAAAATCCATGTATTTTGCTTCGGTCTTAAGTGACGGCGCGCCGGCGCTGCGTGCAAGTATGGCTGTATAACCGAGGTTCGACTGTATACCGAGGTAGTGTTATATTGACTGAATTTTAAAAATTAGAACAAAAAAGGTCACCTAAGACCGAAGCAGTAGTATTACACAAAAAAACCGGAAGAGAGTCATAATTTTTAAAAACAAAATAAATTTTCTGTTGTTTTTATTTTCCTTGAAAAACCGGAACATACCGTAAATTTTCTAATAGAGCCCCCCTCTCTAATAGAGCCCCCTCGCCTATTTTTTGACTAAGATTTCAGAGTTAAGGCCATTTTTGATTGACAATTTCCAGATTTTTGGAGGATCGAAAAATAGAGCCCCCGGGGCTCTATTAGAGCATTTACGGTACAAATTCTCAGGGTAAGGGCATGGTCTTTTAAGTCTTTTACGCTACTAGCGAAACTAAATTTGCAGCAAGAAAAACATTTAGTGATTGAAAGTAGGTTTTCAAAAAAGTGGCTTAAAAAGCCGCTAATGTTCTGTTCTATTTTTTCGTAAAAAAAAGTTTAATTAACAGAGTTTGACAATTTTACTGAAAAGTTAATTTTGCTAACCTGATTGCCGAAGCCCTCACAATTTTCGACAGTCGTAATGTAATTTTCAAATTGAAGTGGTAATTTAGAGGTCTCTTTTTCGATGTAATATTCTCCTAGCAATGGCTCATTAAAAGACATTTTTAAAAAAGATTCTTCGTCGTCTTCATAATAGTCATAATCATCAAAATTAAGTGGCCAGATTGAAAAATTAACTAAAAATTATTTTTTGACAAAGAAAAACTCAAAAAACCGTATTTTTCCGACCTACCTACAACAAAAAACAAGAAAAAAAGGAATAACACAACATAAAAATATTCCGACAAGCTTTTCCTGAACAATATTCTCAATATATTTTTGCATAATAAAACAGCAAGTCTAATTATTTGTTTCAAGCGTTTTTTTAAAGTTAGGCGCATTCTAAAATATTGTTTTGGAAAAAATACAAATCGATAAAATACCAGTGAAAAATCCCACGCAGTCTCAAAGATTATATCTACTTGCTTACTTTTCCAATTTTCAGTTGGAAGAGTTTTTCGATGGAAGCGCTATGCTACAAATTTTTATAGTTTTATCTTACAGAATGTTGCGATTTTGAGCATATAACGTAAATATATTTTTATTTTTACTTCTTTTCTTATGCTTTTAGAGAATAAATTTACATAGTTCTACATTAAAAATATTTTTGTCGATAAAACAAGTACCAGAGCTCTATTTGCGCCGTGAAATTGTGATTTGACTTTGTATTTACATATTTAGAATATTGTCTGGTTTTTAACTGTCTGTCAATCATCCAAACTCATCACGCACTGAAAAGCCTAAGCCCAGAAGCGTAGCCAGAAAAGGGCAAACCTTTTCTTTGCAGCAAAAAGACTTTTTTTGCTGCTAAAATACTTTTTGCTGCAAATATTGTTTTGCTTCACATGCCTTCTTCGCAGCATTTTTCACTAGAAATATCAATTATCATACATATTTTGCGGTCGATTTGTCCACAAAATTTTTATTATGCCTTAGGAACCAATAAATCATGCTATTCAACCCGAAATTGTGTGCTGAAAACAGTCCGTTGAGACCAAAATCCTGTTTTGACTAACTAGAATCTCAATACCCTGGGTTATTTCTGTAAAAACAGTACCCAATTTAAGGTAGTCGGCACTTATGCACTTCACATGCCTTATTCGCAGCATTTAATAATAATTTGAGAAAAGTGTTTAAACATCTCCTAAGTAATTGTTTTACGCAAGTTCTTAAGTTTTTATTTAATTTTTGCCTTTGAAATGCATAATTACCAGGTAGTCGACCTTGGAATTAAAGGAATCATTCAGATTGAGCATATAAATAATTATATCATGCCTAGAACAGTGCCTCGAGTACTTTAGTGTGTATGAAAAGTCAGTTTTTGTCGCGAAATTTTCAGGCAGTACTTGAGTTCTTCAGCCGGACCCCACCTGGAGAATAAGAGACTACCTAGGTTTCGAAAGTGTGATTGATTGACCGTGGACAAATTGACGTGTATACGGATTGGCGAATGCACGAATTGACCGTGGACGCATTGACTGTGGACGAATTGGCGGGTGCACGGATAGATCGTGGACGTATTGACTGTGGACGAATCGACCGCAAAATATGTATAATAATTGATATTTCCAGTAAAAAATGCTGTGAAGAAGGCGCGTGAAGCAAAACAATATTTGCAGCAAAAAAAGTATTTTAGCAGCAAAAAAAATCTTTTTGCAGCACGAATTTTGCGAATTTTTTGCAGCAAAAAAAAGTATTTTTGCAGCAAAAAAGTCTTTTTGCAGCAAAAAAAATTAGCTGCAAAAAAAAAAGTCCTTTGGGATCAAAAAGAAGTCTTTTTGCAGCAAGGAAAAGCTTTGCCCGCCAGAAAAATCTGACGGCGGGCGGGGGTCGCTATAGGCACCTCACCCTCCTCAGCATCCCAGCACCTCTGCTTACGCCCCTGCCTAAGCCTAAGCACTATACATCAAGATCGCAGAGATCGATGAGCCATTAAGGAGCCGAGTAACAGATTGATCCCTGGTTAATTTAAGTTTAAATGTTAAAGTAACTTTTGTATGAGGCTTAGTCACAGCGTTATGGCGGACTCAAAAATGTCATTATTTCAAACAATAACTTATTATTTTTGAATAGTACGAAAGTCATTTAGCTCACAATGTGAGTACAGCAACTAATAGCAAAAAAAACGTGCGGTCGTATGAGACAACCTAATATTTACGATATACTCGAAAACTTGAGTTTGTTTATTTTAGTAGTATTTGTGTTAATTAGCGCATAGCTGTGGTAAATAAATTTTTTATTGAACAAATAAATTATTACATTTAATATTGAAGTATTACAAGTTTTTAATACTTTTTAATACTATTCGTTTTCACAAACGTCAGGCGTGTTTGGTCCATAACTAAATTTTGGGCGATCCGCTCTTTCTTCAATATTTGCTTAAAGTTCAGAATCCTGTCTCATTTCCTTTTAATGCTGTTAGGGTTTTTATCTTGAGCATGAGTAGAGAGCACAGTCTCATTATCCACTTGTTTATTATACATGAATGAAAAAGAAGGATCGTCTATGCTAAAAGATCTTGGAGCCCCAGTTGTGTTGTCAGAAGAACTCGGATCATCCAGGAATGATACTGATTCTGCAGGGACACGGGAATATTTGCAAGAACTAAAGAAATAATTGTTTCCATTGAACAAAGTAAAAGAGAAGAAAATATTGCTCATTGGCATCAAAGTCATATCGCAACACAGAAATATTAAGTCTTAGAACTGAGCTAAATAAATAAACAAAGCATGCTAAGGGCCTTTTTATATGTCATTTCAACAACAGCTTTGATGTTTGTCCAGCTAGGCAACGAGATTTCTAGAAATTTGTAGAAAAAAGCTACACAAGGAGAACATGCTTTTTCTCGCCCTTTCCAATAGATATGTGTAGACAGGACGAGGGAAAAGTAATTAAATGAAGGTAGAGGGATAATTTTATGTGACTGCTTTATTTTTTATAAATCTTAAAGTGAGACAAAAACGCCTTTGCTTTACATTCTTTCAATTTATTATTCTCACAATCCTAAGCAATGACAAATATATTTGAAATTAGCGAAATTTGTATTTCCTGAAAATTAATCAGTATTAATGACGTAAATTTTTTTTGAGTGAGTGTATTTGCATACTAACGATTATTTTTTCACACATAAAATCACAATTTTTGAGCATCGACTAGAACGATTCTTAGAACGATGTCGAGATTTCGGGTGCTCAACCGAAATTCAAAAACGCTCAAAATACGCTCAAAAATGAGTTGTAATAATTCTAACTATTATACAAGCTTTTTTGTCTTGTTTCCTAAGCTGAAATAATTTTTTGTGGCCTAGCAACTAAAATTAAAGTTGTTGGTACTTATCCCGTTCACCCCCAACCCCAAAATATTTGAATAGTAACTTGAAAGAACGTCCTAAGCTACTTTTCTCTGCTTAATACGATACAAAAAACATGTCTGAACGGTTCCAATGCAAGGCTTTAGCTTAACAAAGGTACATGGTCTTTATAAAGAATTGATAGAGTATTTTTGACTAAGTGTGACTAAATTTTGGTCAAATATGAGAAAAAAGTAATAAGTTTTAAATATTTTTTAGGGCCTAGCGCATGTATAAACTGTCGTACGCACTTGCATTTGTGTTGCTTATTACTACCCTCATTCGACATGGTCCCCCTGGTGTGTATTTTAGGCCAAATCTTAGGCAAGGGTTTGTTGGGCATGTTAGGATAGACTCAAACATTTTTTCTTACTTAATTTTACTAAGAAATATGCTCGACCCCGTCCTAATATATGCTGGTTTACGCTTGCCTAATCCTAAAAATGAACAAATAATTGAAAAATGACCCTAAAAAGACCATCTGGCTTATGAGTTAAAGTCAAATTTTTTTGAAAAAAAATTAAATGAGAAACTGTTTATAAATGTTTTATGTTCAATTCTAGAAATGATTAATAAAAAGCACTTCTAAACATTTCTTCAAATACAATTTAAAAAATTGCATTTGACTTTCAGTGGACTGTAATCCGCTGTTTTGGCCCCAAACCTGATATGGATTACATGACAAGGATTGTAATTTATATTTTCTTTCAACAGTCAAAAACGTGTGAAGAAGTGACGGCCTGTTTTACTTCTCTATACTATGATTTTTTAAATTAGTTTCTCGTAGTTAAATTTTTCGTAATAATCTGTTTACAACAGCAATAAGCATTTTTCGAAAACTAGTGATTGATCACCGTTAATGTTCTAATAGAGCCCCTGGAGGGTTATGCGTAATTAGTGCGCCGGTAATTAGTGCGCCAGAATGGCTGTGGATGGATTCATTTTTGATAAGTTTATCCTTGATTAATTTCATCCTCCGCTAAATTCATCCTCTAAATCTCCGAGGTTACAGGTTCAAATCCCGGTGGGTGCAGACTTTTTTCTTTGCTATTTATGCCAGTAAAATAATTTTCTAGGGATTAATTAATCTCAGGGTGAGTAGGAAAACCACTTGTATCCACCCTGGAAGGTATACCTTTCTTACAACATGAAAATTTTAGATTTAGCCAAAAGGTGTGAAAACCATGGTATCCTACTAAAGAGCATGCTTCAACAGTGTTTGATAATTCCAAGAAAGTGATTTTTACAAACGAATACCCCGGTACCGAGTTAGATAGTCCCTCAGTTGCCTGGAGGGTGCTATAACCATTAGGCAAGTGAGGTAACTACTAGGTGGCCACCCCAAACCACTAGGTGGCCAACCCAAACAACTAGGGAGCAACCAGGGTGGTATACTTGACGATCACTTCAGCCATCAGCCTCAGCCGGCTGAGTTAGGAAAATCGTCCTCAGCCTCAGCCGTCAGCCAGGTCAAAATTTTTTCCTCATCCACAGCCTTAGCCGGCTTAGGTGTGAAAATTTCACATCAGCCTCAGCCGTCAGCCGGGCCCAAAATTTTAACTCAGCCGTCAGCCTCAGCCGGCTGATGGCTGAGTTAAGACTCAGCCGGCTGAAGTTACCACCCTGGTAGCAACCCCAAACCACCGGGTAAAATCAGGTACCTCTATCTAAGTACCATCACTTGAGCACTAGTACATGGACACTTCAATATCACCTTGTCAGTACCTCAAAGTTGAGTTGCCGCAAAGCTAACGCCAAAATTGCGATGAGAACATGTGTTTTGAGGCTGTTTGCTGATAAAAGTTAGTTTGTGTTACTAACATTGCTTGGGGTACTAACCTTACGGTTGAGGTACCCTCTACGGGTTAAGGATGCCAACTAGGTGCTTGCGGCACCATCCAAGAGGCCAGGGTTTCCTTCCAGTTATGGTTACGATTCTGAATTCTCTTAGAGACATTCTGGCGCACTAATTACGGCGCACTAATTACCGGCACACTAATTATGCATAGCCCCCTGAAGCTCTATTTTTCGACCTCTCAAAAAAGGAAAACTTCGAGATCGGTACTTATCCCGTTTACCGTTTACTATTTTTACATTTTATAGGCTTAGACTTAGGCAAGGGTAAGCCAGGGTAAGTTAGGACAGGTTCAAAAATGTTTTTAAACTTTAAAAAGTTAGAAAAACATGTTTTAGTTTATCCTAACATACGCTGGCCTAACCTTGCCTAAGCCTAAAATTTGGACCTGCTTAAAATTTTGGACCTGCTACCCTGAATCCCAAAATTGACAAAACGGGATCCAGTTCGCGTCAATTTCGAGATTCAGGGTTGCAGGTTCAAAATTTTCGAAGAAAACTTCAAAAGTAAAAGGTCTAATAGATAGAAGAATCAAAAGTAGCTGAAGATTATGAAATTTCAGCTATCAATGTCCATTAAAAGTGGGTCAAAAATAGGTTTCAAAGTAAAGTCCCGAAATACCGGAAGTGGTCTCTGGTTAAGGTACCATAATGCGAAATTTCACCCATTCACCCATTAAACAAAAACAAATGCAAACAACAAAAAATGTTAATAATAAGTTAATATTTGCGTTTAAACCTTCAAAAAACTTCAATTTTGACAATGCAATCACCAACAACAATAAATGTTGTAAAGTGAAATATTTATTTCCTTCTTAAACCAGCAAAAGTTATTAGAAAAAGTTGTTTTTGCCGATTTTATAAACCGAATAATACTTGTTTAAATTTGTCAACAAACTTACATTATTTACTATTTAAACAATCTGTTTTTGCTCTTTTTGAAACATTCTTTTCTGAAACTATTCCAAATGGCTAAATTGGTGATTTTGCTTATCGCCTTTGCTCTTGTCTTAACTCTATCAGGTAATTTGATGCTGTATAAGAATAGGGTGCATTTTTTTCCTTGCTTGCCTTGTTGATTTCTTTGGTTATATTTGCTGCATGAACAAAGCTGATTCAGGTGATTACGGTTGGGATGATGACCTTAGTCACAATATGCAACATAAAAAAACCTTTTATAGTTATATTCTAAAAATACTGCTAAAACGATAGGTGGACCAAGACCAAATTAACCGAAAAACAACAGGGAAGACCAAGGCAGAAAAAATGAATTTCATTGTTCAAATTTCAGCAGCTGACAAAATGAAGCATGAGGCATCAGCCAGAGCAAAGAGAGATGCATCTGGTAGTCACCACGCAGCTGGTGGTCACTTTGTGCAGGAAACTGTGGTTAAACGAGATGCTATGGATCAATACTGCAGAAACCAGTGTGAATGTACTTAAGATAAAAGAAACAAATGCATTATCCACCTTTTTAAACGTATTGATGTGAAATTATTAATTCAAAGTAAACTTTCTAAATTGAAACTTTTAATTACACTTTTAAATCTAAGATTTCTTTTTTTTCAATAATTTTTCATTAAATCTGATCATCTCGTTTGACAAAAAAAATTGAGCAGCTTTGGCAAGGTAAATACTACGGTAAATACAAATAAAATATACTAGAATTTATTGTTTTCAAAAATAATTAGCCAGATCTAACAAATACAGTTGATTGCGATAGTTACAAACGGAAAATTCCCAAATATTTTTTTGATGATCCGTTATATTCCACGATATTTATTTGATTAATAGCTCCCGATATTTACAATTTCATAACATTCAACAAAATTAAAGACAAGCATAGCTAACTTCTCGCAACAATTCGAGTAGGATGGTCTGTAGGCTTTACAACAAGCGAGAAATTTGGTCTTATATCGACATCATTGGAGGTAGCATATAGATTATACTTTTGCAAGACTGTGGTCAATATCAAAAACAGTTCCATTTTGGCCAATCCTTCAGCTGCACACTGTCTTTTGCCCATACCAAATGCAAGTAGCTTGTTAACTTGTGGCTGAAACAAAACAGATAGACAATAGATCATAGTGGATTTCAATAACTGGCCTTTTGGAAGGAATGGCCGTCTTCCATCAAAAAACGCTCTGGAATAAACTTTTCTGGACCTTCAAACACAGGGTCATTAGTAAAAATACTGTAGGTTTGGCACATCACAGTAGTGTCTTTAGGAATAAATTTCCGGCTATTGTTTGGTCAGAAGTAGCTTAAATAAGTTGTACTGTGAATTTTATTAAACAAATAAAAAGTGAAGTTACAATCATGCAGCAGAATAGGCACCACATTGGCGTATCGCTGGATTTCTAGGATTAGCGCAGACACATAGGGCATCATGGCTTTGTCGGCCATGGTGGGGTATCTATCTCTGCCAACCACCCTATCTATTTCTTCATGAGCTTTTTTCTATAAAAAATATCGTAAAAGTTTCAAGATTAACTGAGATTACCTGGACTTCTGGATACTTGACTAAATATAGCATAGCCCATCTTAAAGTTGTAGAGGTGGTTTCCATTCCTAAAATACCAACAATGGTATTAATATGAAGGTGAAAAATAGCTTTTTTACCTGCAATCCAAAAATCGGAAGCTAGACAATACAACTGTGTCATACTAAAAAAATAACTTTTTGAGCAAGCTGGATGAAATGAAATAGAACTAACTTCAGGTATGAGTTGTTGGGGCTGCTTTCCATCTCTTGCAAATAGGCCTGAACAAATGTGGAAACATCTGAGTTAGGTATAAAGTCTCGACGTATAACATCCACTTGTGCAATTACAAACTCATAATACTAAACAAACTTGATTGGTTTAAAAAATAGCATATCAGGTTGCCTATAAGTTAATTTTAAAAAACAAGCTTGATCACTTGATTTTTTTATAAATACAATACAACTAATTAAAATTTCTTTTTGCTTTTCGTGCTACTGAATTCGTTTTAAGTCTTTTTAAAATTTCAAAAAACATAGGTTAACCAAGATATAAAATTGCAAAAATCCAAAATGTGCTTGACGGCCATGTCGATCTACATACATGCAATCTGCACTCTGTTTCCAGAAAACCTTAAAAACAATCCAATTTACTTTAGCCATCCGCTTGGACAGCTGAGAGTATTGAGCATTGATCAAAGGCACTTTGGTCAAGATTGGCCATGTCCCATAGAAATTCATCATCAGCGAGGTAAAATTGGCAAACAACAAGGTAATAGTCTCAACAAAGTCAAAGAATTTGTCACATTTGTTGTAATGGTTGATAAAACCGAACAGGGTCTCGTTGATCACATTTCCTACGGTCAGCTAAACAAGTGTGAATATTGTTTTACGAAATTTTATTCGAAAAGTTTACTTGGAGAGGTTTAAACCACATGACTGCATCCTTATCTTCCAAAGACTCCAGATGACCAACCAAGTTGTGGATCGACCTCATCACCTACAAAGATAATCTAAAATCGATAAGCAAGATATTATTTTTAGTAAACCTGCTGTTCCATCAATGACTTGCCCATACCAAAGTTTCTGAGTATTGAAATGGAGACCTTTCTTTGCTCATACCAGTTTGGGCCATTTGAAGCAAAAATTCCGCCGTTAGTGTTATTGGTCAGGAGTATAAATGGTGGTTTTTCTTTTTTGCCGATGAAGTGTTCGCCTAATTTTATTACGTCTGATATGCAAAGATATATAAAAATATGAACACACACCTTTGGTGACCAGACACTCTTTGATGCTCTCATAGTCCGCTATAACAACGGTGGGACAGGGCAAAAACAAAGTGTAGACAGGTCCATATTTCAGAGAAAGGCTGTGGTAAAACTCCATGGTGTTTTCTTTGGGAAACTAATTTTTTGAGAATAAGCTAGGTTTTCCCCCAAACCTTTACCTGAAAAAGATTTCCGACCAAAGGCCAAGGAAAAGGCCCTTTAGGATATTTGCGGACTGCCCAATAATATTTGACCAAATAAGCTAGAGCTAAGGTAAATAAAAATAAGGAAATCATTCCGAGCTTTTGAATGCTAAGATTACTGGAAGAAATTTTTTCTGGTTTAAGTGTAGCTTACTGTCTTCATTACTGCGGCCTTAAGTACTGCAATATTTTCGTTTCTTTTTGTACTTTAAAATTGCAGAAGAGTGCAAAAGAATTGTAATTTGCCTACGATAATTCTGATAGATCGAGGTTTTTTTAACTACAACTTTTTTGCTACTCAGCTATTTGAGTAATTAAAAGGGCAATTAAGAGTACAACTACTTCATCTATCACTTTGACTAAAAAAGAGACATTCTCTGCAACTTTGGAAAAAGAAGGAAGTGATATTTTTGAGTATGGTGTCAATTGTTGCTATCCCACTATTCCAAGACATCGTTATTTTTTCATTTAAGGAACTCATATAGAAAGGGCCCCCCAAATTTTTGAAAATTTTTGCCTTGGTCCCCCCTGTTGTTTTTTTGTTCAGAATTCAAAATTTTATTTTGAATTCAAAATTTTATTTTGAATTCAAAATTTTATTTTGAATTCAAATCCGTGAATTTTTTGAAATCATTCGATGTGTTTTTTATTTTTACTCATTTGCTCATTTCAAATCGGCTACAATGGATCAACTTAAGGGCTTGAATCTTCGATCTTTGCTTCGCTTTATAGATTCTCAGACAGAAGAAGAATTTATTTCCTGGTTGCAAAGCGTTGGACTGCTTCATTCGAATCGAAAGTGCCCGTCGTGTAACAAGCTTATGAAGATACGCAAGCGTGATGATCTCTCTTCAGTCAAGTTGCAATGGCGATATTCCAACTCTAGAAAATGCGTCAAACGGCCTACACTTGGATTTTTCAACGGAACATTTTTTGAAGAGCACAGATTGGCATTAAAAGAGGTAGTGGTACCATTACATAATAATCTGATACTCTGACTTTTTTAGATTTTTCTGTTCTCCTACTTCTGGCTGCATGGTATTTCTGATGACAAACAATTGAACGTGAATTTCGAAGGGATAACGGTGAGATTATTTTTTTAATTATAGTTATTTTATATTTTAGATTCTACGATAAGTCCAACCGGAAGTTACCGGAAGCTTTTCTCAGAAACATGTCTTGAATATTTTATCAGAACTCCGCAGCGAATTGGTGGAACAAATATCGTTGTCGAAGTAGATGAGTCGCTTATTATAAGCAGAAGGAAATACAATGTCGGTCGGATTCCTGTCGATATGCAAACCAAATATAAACAGTGGTACTTTGGTGGAGTTGTCCGAGGTAGTTTTTGGGTTTTATTATTTGTTTTTTAGTGTTTCTAACATTCAGGCGATTCAACCAATTGCTTTATTATACCAATTCCGGATCAGAAGGCTGTCACATTATGCTCTGATATTGATCGATACATCTTACCGGGCTCAATTGTAATGCATGATGGGCATGCTTCGTATCAGTCTATTGATCGGATGAAAGAAAGTCATGAGCATTACGAGGTCTTGCATAAGTAAGTAATTATTTGTTATTCGTCTTTAATTTTTATTTTGGATACAATTTTGTCTCCCCGGACAATCCTGATATTCATACGCAGACTATAGAATCTACCTGGCAGAAATTTAAACAAGCAAATCGCAGACGTGGTGGAACATCTCGTGCTCTCTTTATGCAGTTCTTATCTGAATATCTCTGGAAAAAGAAGTTTGGTGGCTCTGACGCTCTTTATTATCTGTGGAAACAAATTTCCGAAATGTTTGTATGTATTGATGGCGAAATTGTTATACGCAAAGTTTTTGATAGTGATTGGAATTATGATGTATTTGATGATTAATAAAATAATTATTGTGTTTGTTATGCAAATTTAAATATTAGCTGCTAAAAGAATATACTGCTAAAAGAAAAATTAAATTGTAAAAAATTCCAAAAAAACAACAGGGGGGACCAAGGCAAATATTTTCAAAAATTTGGGGGGCCCTTTCTATATGAGTTCCAATTGTTGCTATCCCACTATTCCAAGACATCGTTTTATTTGTTTAAACTCTAGACTCTCCCCTTGCTCACAGTCCTTGGTCGAAGTCGTGGTCGTGGTGGAGGTCGAAGTCGATGTGTGCTCAAAGTCAAAAAAGTCAAATAAAACGCTAATAATTGATATATTTAGTCCGAAAATGGATTATTTCATCTTTTTCAAATGATTTTAGGCCGAATAATAGGTTTGTGTTGCTTTGAACATGTTTTCAAATGGTGGTCGACCAGTTCTACCGAAACGACTTTTGGACCAGAATCCAATCTTTTTGCCTTTGGACACCAAAGTATATAATAAATATTCAACTGCACTAGGATAATTTTGTGCTAAATTCGTATAGAAAATATAAAAAAATAAATAAAATGTGCACCACTTAGTTTAAGGTGATTTAGAAAGAACGAGTATGGAATACTGAGCGACGGAGCCCAACGGACTAGAATTTCGATATACTCAATTGCTTTTTAGCAAAAAAGTGTAACCCCTTTCGGTAAAGCGCGATATTATAAATAAATAAAGACATTCTTATATGGGAAAAAAGCGCAAAAAACCAGTCATTCCTCGTTCTCGGGATCTCGGCAAGTCTTACAGGAAGGGTATTGTTGTATAGCTTTATATGATCATGGCCCAGATTGCTGGTTCGAATCCCCTTAGGAAAAATGTTGACAAATCATAAAGCTACGAAAACGAGACCATGACTTGCAGCCCTTGGTCGAAGTCACGGTAGAAGTCACGGTCGAGGGTGAGCGCCATCGAGATCTATGGTGCTCACACTCCTTAGTCGAAGTCGAGGTCGCGGTCGATGTGATATCGACCACGACCTCGAATAAGGACTGTGAGCAACATCGACCTCGACCACGATGTCGACATATACCGTCTCACACGACCTCGACCAACCACTGTGAGCAAAGCATCTATTTCCTAAAACAAAAAAACTGTTAAAAAACAGCTAAGCCTTCGAGAGAGCAATTAACCTGACTTTTGGTAATCTTGCTTCAAAACCTGACTGAATTTATGAAACGAAGTTTTTTCCAGCTTATTACAACATTTATTACGATGCAAACTATACATCTTTAATAAATTATAAACCTACTTGTTGCTGCTTGATGAAAAGGCATCTATGCAGGAGAATAAGCACAAAAGGCTATCGATTAGGATTGAAAAAACAACCTTGCATTAAAACACCATACTTGTTGATGACAATGGGAATTTGGCAAATTCAAATGCGCGCGGGACACTTATTTTTACTCCGAAATTATGTGAATACAGTCGACGCTCTCCATAACGGACAAAATTTAGTTTGGTTGGTTTCTATTAAAATTGACTGGAAGGGACGCTCTACATAACGGACGCTCTTTATAACGGACACGAATGCCGGTCACCAATAAATAAATAGCTTTCTCCATAACGGACTATCTATATTTTTCGCCCAGATCTCCAAAAGAACTCCTTCGTTAGCACAAAAATGTATAGCCAATTTTCGCAAATGCAATCTATTTTCGGCTTAGAAACAGGGCTGTTCACTCTTCCGGAAGGTTCTTCCGGAGGGGAAGAAATTTATAAATTTATACTCTTCCGACCGGAAGAAGGATAAGGAAGATCGAAGAGACGAAAATTTTGGGTGGAAGAGGATGAGGAAGAGACGAAAATTTTGGGTGGAAGAGGGATGAGGAAGAGACGAAAATTTTGGGTTGAAAAGGGATGAGGAAGAGCTAAACTAAATTTGAACAGCCCTGCTTAGAAAGGCTTTTTGTCAAAAAAAAATGATGCCCTCGGTTTTTAGTTTTTTTGTGTTTTCGTTGCTACTGTATGACCAAAATTGTTTCGGCATCACCCCTCCCGACTTGAGTAGAAGAAAAAAAGCATAATCGAAGCAGCACACAATAAAAGCAAAGCAATTCTTGGGATAAATAAGCATAGACTTTCGACCCATCTGTACTCAAACTTTTGAAAAAAAAAACTTCAAATTTTGATATTCATGATAGAGGGCTATTTTTGAATGTGATGAAAAAAATTTGCAAGAAAATTAAAAATCAAAAATGCCGTGATTGATAATGAGCTTGTGACCTCTTGCTGTGGAACAGAAACATAAAAGCCAGTCCTATTTACTATAAGGGCAACATTTTTAGCTTGTTCGCCCCTGTTGCTTGTTGCTGAAAAATGCCTTGGTCTCTCCTTTTATTTGAAGGAGATCATGGTTTAGGTGATTATGCTGACCATAATCATCATGACTGTGATTTTTTCAAAACCTGACCTAAAATGTGAGTTTTTCATACCTTACCAAGCAGCGCTATGATCACAGTATCAGTAAAATGGGGGATGATAATCAGAGTATCAATATAACCATAATAGACAGGGGACCAAGTGAATTTTTAAGAAAAAACAACAGAGGGACTGAAGCAAAAATGTTGCCTCCTAAAATGCATGGGGCCGTCTGCTATGTGGCAGAAAAGCCTTTTAAACTGTTTCAGTGTCAACAAGTGATGTTTCTATGTTTTTTGCATAAATAAACCCCAAAACCAGATTTAGTATTTAAAGCTCTCTATACCGGACAAATTTATTCATGAAGAAAAATGTCTCTCTCCATAATGGACGCTCTATATAACGGACGCTCTCCATAACGGACGGCTGAGCCCGGTCCCTTCGGGTCCATTATGGAGAGCGTCGACTGTATATGAATGATCAAAAATAAAATAGCAGACAAGGGAATCGAATCTGAGACGTATACGTAAAAGCCCAAGAGCACTTTTTGGACCCTTTTTCAAGCATTCTTCTGATGAATCAGTTCAAAATAAAACATCATCTTGTAGCCCTGAATCTCCTCTTTTGAATGCAACATTTTTTGTCATATTTGGATACAGAAAAGTATAAAAAATATGCAAAACACCCCTTAAGATCCAAAAATTGAAACAGGGGAGGGGGGAACAAGGCACAAATGCTGCAGTTGTGAAACCTAAAAATACCATACCAAATTTACTTTTGAGTTTTTCACTATAAAAATATGATATTATATTTAAAATATGCTTCATGACTCATTTTATGGCGAAAATCTCAAAAGTAAAATTGGTATAATTAATAGTGATGATTAATAATTATCATCACAAAAAAACTTTAAGTATGTGTGTGGGCTCATTTCAAATTTTTAATGTTCATTTCTGTCTGATATTGTCATATCTTGTTATAAATATTGTTTCAACTTTGGCTAGAGACAGAAAGGGACGGGATCTCATACGGGTCTATTTCGAAAATCTTGGTCTCCGTTTAAATTTGTTGGGTGTTGGTGGCGTCTTTTTGTCTCTAACTTTGGCTGAAAATTAGCACCACTAAAAGCTTAGGAGAAAAAAGTGTGTGAATATGATGCCATCAATTATCTTTTCTTGTTCAAAAATATATAATCACAGCCGGAAAAGTGTAATTAAAATTGAATTTATCTATTCTTTCCACTCAAGGTTTCACCTTAAGGAAGTCCGAATGTTCCTTTCACTTGACCCGCTAAAGCGCCATAATTGATAGTGTTTCCCAGTTTTTTGAAACTTTCAGAAATTCCCGTCGTTACTTCGCCTAATTTCTCTTGGGTAGCAGTGCTCTTTAGTCCCGATATCAGATTTGAAGACTTTCCAGGAAGACTGTCCGGTGGAGGGTTGGAGCCAGAAGGTGCATTACTCTCTTCTGGGGTAGCTGGCTTACTTTGAATTTTCAATCCAGAATCAGGATTTTTGGAACTTTTATTGTAGGTGTCATAAGATCGTTTCCAGAATCATATGTTGTTGAACCGTTTGTGTTATAATCATATATTTTAGATTTGGATTGTTTGTGTGATAAGACTGCTTTCTAGATGAACGGCTGCGATGATGGTATTGGCTTCTACTTGGAGACGATAGACTAGCCACACCAATTATTATCTTCTTTACACAAGCTTGGTATTTGAACATTTGTTTGATCATGCTTCTAATCCGTTTTTTCATTGAGTAACTGACTTTAGCCCATTTGAACATTTAGCTTTATCCATTAAACTTTGCATTTCCATGCACAATTTCTTAAGAACTTTACCAATGAAGTCAGTGTCTTTTGGAGTTACCTTTTTGCGGAACAGCGAAAAGAGTTTTTGCTTGGAAGACATCATTTTTGATGAAATATTCAGTTTTCCGTGACTGACTTTTATAGCTTGGCATAGTTGACGCCCAAGCTCTGAGTTGGTTTTCAACTCACGAGTGTATTTTTGGAGAGCTGGACTGTTAGACTTGGTAGACTTACTGTGGGAGTGGTGAGGACGGTGGCCTCCTTCTGCAAAGCTATACCATACGTTAATATATTTGAAGCAGTAGAAGACCCGCACTTAAGCAGTAGCTCATCAATAAAAGTCTAAAACTGCTGAAATTTTCAATTCATTACTAATATATACAGTCTAATTAATCAAATTAATAATTAACCATGCAAGTGAGATGGTCGACCGTTGACTAGTCAATGTTTCATTGATGCATTAAATTATCGGATCGAACGAGGTGGAAGATCCTATCAATTCGAGATTAATTCAAGTCTAATATAATCACGGGCTAAAATTCACCCTGATAGGAATCTGACAAGAGAAATGACTTGTCTACTTCAAAAAGAGCATAACTTTTTTATTTTCTATAGCATTGAGATTCTCTCTTATGTTTTGTTCACGTTGTTCGAGTTAGAGTTAGTAACCAAAATCCCGAACTCTAAGTCTAACAACATAAACAAGTTATTACAGTTTTGTAGAGGAGATTCAGGGCTACATTTTGGTAATTAAGTTTTAACCGAAAGGTGATGTTCTGACAACTTTTCAGCTGTCTGTAGTTTTGGCACTCTTACAGTTCCCCATGCTGAAATTTGTGAAAAGTGACCTAAAATCACCGTGCGAACTCATTTTTCTGCTCAACACGATAAAAGAGACAATTTTAAACACTTTTCTGAACAAAAAAATGAATTTTGTCAAAAAAATTGATTCCAACCCCTCAGGGATAGATGGTCTTTTAGGGCATTTTCAACTGAATTCAGCCTTTGTTAAGTCAAAATATTTTTTTAACAGTTTTTGACACTCTGGGCCTACCGCATAAATAAGCTCTGGTATGCCTACGTTTTCATGCATCCAGAGTCTTTTTAGAGTGATTTGGTCTCAGGTACGTCCTCCTTAAAATCATGGCATCCTGTCCAAAATTTTGTGCTGAATACGGTTGGTAATATAAAAACAGCGATTAATGCTATCAAAACCCAGTAATGGGGTATGAACGCAGAATGAAGCGTATCGAAGTGGCACTCAGGTGGTAGTACCTAGGTGGTGTTAGCCAAGTGGTTTATTTAGTCTTTTTTAATCTAAAATTCATAAAAAACAAGAAGGGCATATCTGAATTTTTGCAGCAAAAAGTCTTAATTTTGCAGCGAAATATCTTAATTTTGCAGCAATCTTGTTTTGCCTTTTTTCTGAAATTTTTATGCCATCTTTTGAGGTGATAACACTATCATGTAGTCCGCGATTCTAGTTTCTAGCAAAGTATAGATCATTGGAAGATCTCTGCAAACTGCATCTCAAAAAAGTAAAAGTATGAAGCAAATAAAAAAATTATTGGGTTCATACTTTTACCTTTTTGTAATAAATTTTTTAAAGATCTCCACTGATATACACCTTGTTAGAAACTAGAATCGCAGGGCTACATGATAGTGTTATCACTTGAAAAAAATGACTGAAATTTTAGAGAAAAAGGCAAAACAAAAATTGCTGCAAATTTTAAGATATGCAAAATTAAGACTTTCGTTGCAAAATTCAGATATGCCCAAAGAAGAAAAAATACGTGCTAAAATATGTGTATTTAGATTTACCGAATTTTTTGAGTCTAAGGGGCAATGTTGAAGATGAACATGGCTATAATTATTACTGCCCGCAGTGGGAGTCAAACTTTAGACCGTGTTTTTGAAAATTAAGCGATAACCCACTGCGTCACGAAACTCGGGCATGAAAACTCTACTCCACATTTTGAAAACCCGTGGAGTTCGACAAGATAAATTTTTTATTTTACGAAACTGTTTTTTAAATAATTATTTAGTAAAATAACTAGGGTGTGAAAAATGCTCGAGCAGATAAATTTTTCGAGCACATACTATGACTATTTCTTTTTTCAAATAACAAAAATTTGATACATTTAATCAACGATCAAATCACATTATTCATCAACGCCTTTAAGATGGTTTGTAAAATGGCTTAAAAGCGGGAAGCGTGTTTGCTTGAATAAGATGGTGTTTGAATTTTAAAAACCAGAGGTCAATGAACGTGTTATGCTTAACGCCTGAGGATGATTCGAAAAAAAAAGCTTGCGTGACGTACTTTCTTTTTTTAACATTTTCACTTAGATTAAGAAATTCGGCTCATTTATCCAATACCTCCCCCCTCAAGAATCTGACTTTTGCAAAATCACTGTATTACCCTTGAAAAAACTGTTTAGGCTCAGGACTTAGGCTCAGGGGTAGGGCAGCGTAAGGAAGTTCTAACTAATTAATTTATTTCGCTACTAGGATCAGAAGCTCTTATCTCAAAAGATTGAAAAGTTTTGCATGGAAAAATTAAAAAATCAAAAGTTTGTTACTCGTTTTGCTCCGGAGCACGGTTAGAGATAAAATAAGCAAAAATTGTCCTAAAAATCGTCCACCAGGCAGGGTGGATTTTCAGGACGTAGTGTTAATTTAAAAAGTAAGTGTAACATCAAACATTCTTAGTCGTACTATTTAAAAACAAACGTTTAAGGTTCTTATTTAAAATCATTTAAAAGCTTATATATTTATTAGAACAAAATTTAAGCTATCACTTAAACGAGCTCCTGTAATAAAAAGTGAAAAAGTGCAGAACCAATGTTGAAAGCACTTCTATAATATGATGTCAACAAGACAAATAAACTGAGAAACAAAAACTGCAAAACCAGAGGCAGAAATTCGTTAAGCACAAATCCTGGCAGTGTAATCATGTGATCCGACCGATGTGAGTTGTTGTAATCGCATCACTGACTTGACATGATATCACCTTTAAAATTCATCCTTATTGATTTATGAATTTTATAACATTTTTTGTTTAAAAATTGTCCATTTTTGTTGTTGTTGTAACAACAACAACCATCACTCTGATTATTTTCTGAAACTGCAAACACAGAAACATTGAAACATATAAAAAATCATGATAAAAAAAATAACGAAATGTAAATTTTATGTAGTGAGCAGGTGGATATTGAATTATTTACCTTTGCCTAGATTACATTTTTAGTACCGTAATTTTTCTAATCAGTTCACTCCCAAAGGTGACAAAGTGTAGCCTTACTGTAACTTTATTGCGAAAAATCTAAAGACAAGAAATACAAAATCTGAAAATACAAAAATTTCAGAAGTGAAACCAGAAAGATTGGAGACGCTACATTGCTAAACATAAGCGTTTATAAAACAATTGTCAATTGCGGAATAAACCGTATTCATTTGATGTTTCGATCAACAATTTAAGATCGATTTTTTGAAAAATTGACCTAAAGTTGCCGATAGTAATTTTCTGGTATGCAATATCAATGCCGTATCCACAACACGCTAACAAGATGGAACGCATAGCATTTCGGTTTTCTCATTCAGTTTTCGTTTATATTATTTTCATTTATTAACAATTTCGTGTAAAAATCATCCTCGGGCTCTTGACTATCCGACAAGACCATCAACGCAGGGTTTCGCACCTAGTGTAGCTTATTCGTAAGCTAAAAAAGGCTAGAGCTCCGATAAACGATGGTTTGAAGGGTTTTCTTTGACTGTCTTTGAAGTCCATATATGGGGGAGTTGTTAGAGAGGGGGACTCAATTCAGAGAATACGGTATCTAAGCTTTCTTATGGCATATTTGAATCTTTGAAGAAAAATATTGCAACTGCCCTAAATCTCAAGTTTAAAGAATGTCAAGTTTTCGAGTGCTTAACTTCGGAAGCCATAAACTCAAAACTGAGTGAAAAACTCTACCATCGTACTTTTGCGTATGGTCATTAGGGTAGTGGTGTAATAATCTGGAATACTAATTCGCTATCCGACTCTCAGTACGGGTCCATGCCTAAAATTAGAAAAAAAATCGCCATCAAAAAGTTTTTCAGACAGAAGACACCGAATAAGACGATTTCATTACAGATTTAACAAATAAATAACATAAGATACAATATTAACATCATTCAATGACTGTTCTTTTTTATTTACCGGATGCCATCATCCTACAGAAATAAATAAAAATGGTTTGTAAAACAAAAAATGTGCTGATTCAAACTAATTTAAAAAATATAGTGTAAAAAGAATGGTAAAATGGGTGGATTGGGAGGAAGCGATATAACCGAGACAGATATGATGAAGTGTGACCAGACGTCAAGATTGAGGAAGCTCTGCGTGCCGAAGTCAAGCTTGTAGTCGGGGTGATTAATGCTGGTGAGTGGATCTTCGCAGCTCATGCAGTAGGCGAATCGACCTCTGAGGGCTCAGCCCTGTGGTGGCCGCTCTGTAAAAGCAAGCAAATCCATAAGTAAAATATCATTATTGTATGTCTGTTGATTTTGTTGTGTGTTGTGAAAATAAAATATCGACGATGACTTGTGTGAATGGGGCCAGTACTACTGAAAGCGTTAGTATGGTCAAGCAATGCGACTTGAAAGGGAGATTATTTTTGGGGGGAATATTTTAATAGTCAAGTTCAAGCCACAGTAGGAATAAACTCTTTTTTTTAACTTGTTTGAATATATTTCTTAATTTCCAATGACTTCAGATGTCCATTCAGATGTCCATTCAGATGTCCAAAGCAATAGCAAAGTTAAGTAATGGCCTAAAAGTTCCGTCGCCGGCAATGAAAAGCTCACA